>JANBPO010000711.1:0-291099 GCA_024336825.1 Amorphophallus titanum | reverse complement strand
AGTAGAAGACAATGAGCTCAAGAAGGAAAGACTGTCCGATGATCATGACAGGATGAATCTTCCAATCCTGTTCAGATGCTGCAGTTTCTTCGTGGTAGGTTGAATGGTTATAGAATCAACTTCCTCTACTGGGGTAGCCTCGGGCTCTTGATGATGACGCTCTGCTGGTGACAGATAGCCTGATTTCCAGGAGATGATGTTCCAGCCGCCGATGCTCTGCTTCACCCCACCTTCTTCTCAAAGCCTATTTTTTTCACTCGTGAATATCGCCCTCTCCATAGTTTTTCTTACTTCAGCACTCGATGGCCATCACCTCTGGCACGTGTCTGACACACGCATGCAAAAGGATGAACGATATCTTCGTCGGGCCTAGCTGGGGATAATCCACATAACAGAAAAACATTCCCCTCAGAGAACGGTCCTTCTAGAAGCCTTTTTTTCTCGTACCAGCCTCGGATCCAATGATTGGGTTTTGGGTCCTTGACCCTATTGAGTTCGAAATTGAGATCCGGTGGATGTGATGTTTGTAGTGTCGACACACATTGGTTGGAGTGTCGCACTTCTTGCAGAGATTCCATCGTCTTGATTAAAAGAGGAGCTATGGTGTCAAGGCTGCTAGTGTCTGGTGTTGACACCTTGTGTTTTTCAAACTCCAAACAGAAGCGTGATTTTCCAGAGTTTTCTTCTTTGGTGTCGACACTAGCTGCAGGTAGTGTTGACACCCTAAAACTTCTAAAGCTCAAACAAAAATGTGTTCACCCTTGGCTTGCTCTGTGGTGTCTGCACTATGTTGGGCAAAGTCGACCTATCTAAGAAGCACTTCAAAGGTGCAATTAGATAACCACAAATCAATAATGAATCATCGTGTATTATCATCAAAACCTGGGGACACAACAGTGGGTTGGTAGCCCGAGAGGACATACTGAGGCCAATCCCAAGAAGGTAAAATGAGCCGAAAGGCGAGGCGGGTTGGCATCCCGAGAGGGCATACTGAGACCAAACCCTAGAAGGTAGAATGAGCCTAAAGACGAGGTGGGTTGGCAGCCCGAGAGGGCATACTGAGGTCGATCCCTAGATGGTAAAATGAGTCGAAAGGTGAGACGGGTTGGCAGCCCGAGAGGGCATACTGAGGCCAATCCCTAGAAGGTAAAATGAGCCGAAAGGTGAGACGGGTTGGCAGCCCGATAGGGCATACTGAGGTCAAACCCTAGCAGGGAGAAGGGGTCGATGGGTGAGGTGGATTGGCAGCTCGAGTGGGCATACTGAGGCCAATCCGTAGAAGGTAAAATGAGCCGAAAGGTGAGGTGGGTAGACAGCCTGAGAGGACATACTGAGGCCAATCCCGGTGGGACAAAAGTAAGTGAATTCGACCCAAACAATATGATATTGGAAGATAGGATAACCCGAAAAATTTGAGTGGGGCTGACGCGCCGAAGGACGCATGAGTTAGCTTTAGGAGGGACAACTAAGAAGAGCTGGCTTTGGGAACTCAAATGGGGCATATGAATCAGCTCATAAGGCTCCAAGGGTTGGTGACCCCAGTGGGGAAAAATGCAACAATGTACGACAGTCCCCACGCCCTAGTGGGACTAGATATTACAATCTGCATAGCATAGGGTGGGGTCACTAACTCGGTACGCCCTGTGAGGATTGTTGTAGAAACTCCTGTGGTGGTGCATGGTAGAGCTTCATGTGTTTCCCATTGAGAGGCGGGAACAGGTTGTTGTCTTTGTGGTCGACGACGGTGTAGGCTCCCCCTTCAAAAATTTTCTGGATGACATAAGGCCCACGCCAATTTGGTTGCAACTTACCGCTTTGCCTTCCAGCTAGTACCTCTCTTTCCTTGAGCATGGCCAAGTCGCCTTTCTTGAATGCCCTGTGCTTGACTAGTTTGTCGAAGGCACGCGGCATACGAGCTTGATAAACTTGTAAGTGTTTGTAAGCTTGGAGTCTCCTACCTTCCAGACAGGATAACTCCTCAAACCTCCTTTCAACCTCGGATTGATCTTAGTCTGGTAACCCAGCATGAACTGCCACCCGATACGACGCCAGTTCAATTTCTGCAGGGACAATTGCTTCGGCCCCGTAAACCAAGGAGAATGGGGAGCACCACGTGGGGGTTTTATACATGGTCCGATAGGCCCAAAGAGCTTCGTGGACCTTCTCTCCCCAATCTCGTTTGCGACCATTTATTGTTTTGGCCAGTAGTTTACAGAGCGTCTTGTTGAAAGCCTCAGTCAATCCATTGGCCTGAGGGTCATAAACTGAAGACGTCCTTCAATCAATATGGGCACAATAGCCAACTCCTGGATCATTTCCAGAGTGGCAGCCGCATCTTCACCTAGTAAACATACAACACAAGCTCAGTCAGCTATTCCAGCCCATTGAAAGCGCAACAAAGGCAAGGCAATTCCCTTCACGGCAATCCAATGCTTACCTAAGCTATCTTGGGCCACTACCAGTGTCTGCTCTCCCACCTATGTGGGTGCCCCTCCCTGTGCCTCCGAAGGGCCCGTGGCCCCCGATACCTCTGCCACCCCTACATAGTACTAACGGCTATGTCAGTGACCACGACTGGGCAAAGTCACAGCCAGTGTATGTCCAGTGTTAGAAGCCCTCACCTAAACGGGCCTCCTCTGAAGCCTTCCATGACTCGAAGTCGAGGAATGTCTTGATGTTGGGGGATACCTTGTCCATCACGCAAAGAAACCCCTCCACTTCTATCTCATACTCGACCTCGCCATCAGGTAGAGGGTCGATCTCCTGAGGGGGAGAGAAGGTCACCTCTACGCCAGTCTCTAGTGGGGCTACTAGAAACGAATCTAGCAAGATAGGGTTAGTCAGTCATCATGGCTAAACCATCAAGAAGCAGAGAGGTGAATGCAATGCTTACTTAAAGCCGGCTCTGCCTCGACCTGCTCCCCAGCCTCGAGTCCCCTAGAGGACTCGCCAACTCCAACTGCCTCAGCATCCACTCGAGGGCGCTTTTGCCTAGGCTGTAGGCCCCCGTATCCGCCCCCTGAGGATGTCTTCGTGGAGGGATGATCGCCCTCTGCCACTGAGCCTGTCAATAAGCACAACAATATCCAACACCTCAGTTACATACCCCAGAAAGTAATGAAGCTGAGACAACATACTAAGCAAAGAATCTTACCTGAGGCCCCGAAAGGGGTCAACGGAAGAGGAACCAGCTACTCCGACTTCAGCCCCAACACTCGAGCAGCCTTCGCGACTGCCTCTCAAACGTCCCTCAGAGTGTGGGCACACTCGATATGGGACATGAACTCTACGGGCCCGACCAACTTGATCGTGTGGCCGATATGTCACCTCCAGTCATCGGCCACCGTATCAGTAAAGCTCCCTATGGGGAGCACCCAGTCCAGCGAGCCCTTCTTCCCGAAGCCACAATCGGCTAGGAATTGGGCCCACCAAGTCTTCAGCGCCCTCGATCAAGCCACCCCAGCTACAGTGCCTATAGTCACAGCCTGCACCTGCCTCAGGGGCTTTAGGGCCCCGTTGCTGCCTCTACCCGTAGACAACGAACCTCGGCCACTCTGGGGCCACTACTGGGCTATCCGCTCCACTTCCCAGCAGATCCGGGCAACACGAGTCCTCAAGTACCAGTCGTCCAGTGGGATGGGAGACATATCCTCCCTCAGAAGATGACCTTCCTCAGCTCTCCTGATCGCTGAGGCCTTCTGTCAGTACAGGTGGCTATGCTCGAACCACCACCTGGTGTAGTGGACGTCGAACAGTCCTCGGCGCCCCAGTCCCGACGTCGATAACCACTCTGGCTCCCTGCGGCAGTAGGAATCCCACCATGCTGCAGCCAGCAAGTGGGTGTCCCGGCCCCTTTACTGTTGGCTCATCAAAGGAAACTCCCGGTTCGGCGGGATCCCCTGGTCGTAGCCGAAGTTCCTCGTGAACTTGTGCAGGTAGTACGGCTCCAAGGAACTCATCGCAGACCGATGCAGCACCAACACCACTGGTCGGGTGCTCATCACCCACTTCGTGTACAGTGACGCGTTCGGCTCCCTCTGGTAGGGGAGGGCACTGGTCACCCCTCCACTTGACGGCACTAGAACTAGGAGAGAATCCCTCATGGCACGGTCAAAAGGCAGCCCCTCCCGAGCAGGTAACACAGGGCCCTCCTAGCCCCCTCCAGCTGTGCCTTAGTGTCCTCCTCTGGCTGGCCGGTGAAGCTGAACAGCAAAGGTACCACCGAATTCACCACGGTCCCCCGAGTCACCATCCCTAGAAATAGCAGGCCGAGCCACGCACTGAGGTAGTGGGTCGATAGAAGCAAGCTCCTCTCTCATGGCACCGGATGCACCGCTAGTACTCCTAGCCCTTGGTACATAGCAGCCAACGCTGTAGGAGCCAGGGTCAGTCGTAGTCCCTCAGCCAGCAAGCACGTCGGCCATAGTAGCTCGACCCTCAGTAGGCCATCCTCCCCATGCGGGACCACAAACGTCGCCAACCAGTAAGCCAAGTAGGCAGCCAGGTGCATCACGTTCGATAGCCCATGGGGGTTCCACTCCTCTCGCAGTGCGTAAATGTACCTCGACTACGTCTGGAATCATAACTCTACCTCTGTATACTCCTCCCATGGAGTCTGGTCTCTCGCGAACTCATGGTAGAAGCAAAAGGGCCCATTGTAGAAGTGGTAGACCCACACATTCAACGACACCCTAGGAGTCTGTGCCACTCTGTCTCTCCCAGCTAGGGCTAAATCCCTCCATCTTCAGTACATACCGATAACTGTAAGGAACTCGATATCGCCTCTGCTCGTTAGTGTGGCTGCAGTGAAGGTCATCCAGCACAACCTCCTCATATCCCTCACCGCAGATCGGCAGCCCAGAGATCCAGAACAAAGACCACAAGTCAAGCGAAGTCTCTCCCTCAGTCGTCGGTACTGTGTTCCACCGACGGTTGAAGCACTCCAGCAACCCCTGCAACAACCCCGTATAGCACGGGTACACGTACAATGCTGCAGTCATGGCATATCTGATGCCCGCCCTGTCCAACAGCACCCGGTAGTGGTGCACTATCCCCATCAGCCACTCGGTGGCTCCCTGATGGTACCGATGCGAAGAGATCACTGCCCAACAGCCATACCAAGTGACAACGGTCTATCGTATGATCCCATCTAAAAGGCTGTGGTCGTCGTACCCCTCTCCAGCATACTGTAGTCTAGACGGCTCTAGCACTAGCCCAGTCATGCTCTTTATCTCTGTCCGGTGATGGCCATGCAAGTCCCAGGAAGTAGGACCCATCAGTCCAACCCGGACCCCAAACTGATCTGCTCTGCTGAAGAAGCCTAGGCACTCAGCACTAGGAAACTGACTCTGCCTCTAGTAATCCCCAGAGAAGCTCGAAACGTTGCAAAAAGCAACCCCGTGTAGGCTGTCCCTGCCTACCAAAATCGCCCGCTCAAGCCAGCGACGCACTCCAGCAACCTACGAATCTCCCTCTTCCACATCGGGGGGGACGTAGCTCCTCATGAATTCAAACAAGTAGCGGTCCAAGGGAAACTCTACCGGGTAGCCTATGCGGCGATCGTAGGTGTATAATCCACCTGCTCCTGAAATTCGGGCCAACTCCATGGCCCCAACTCCGCTCCCCCTCTCACTGACGGGGCCCTCAGCTATCGCCGTGCATCCTAGGTCAAGTTGATCTGCACCCGCCACAGTGACAACCAGCGGGCCCAAGGGTGGTACTGGCCACTCAATCCTCCGTACCCAGTGATCCTCTTCCTGAGCCACACATCTCGGGACCCGCTCATCTTTGCCAAATCGTGCCAAAGCTGCAAGATGAACCATAGAAAAATAGTCAGCACACTAGAAAGTCAACATATACAATGCAGCAAACAAAAGGCACATGAAATGTTAAAATACAACTACAGCAACCCATAATGAGGGGCTCACGGGCCGTACGCCCTTGTCTCCGCCTCCGATGCATGCCCTGTGGGGGGCATTTGTTGTACCCGGATAATTTCCTAGCAAAATGCTTGGGAATAAGGGTTCGGGAATTTCGCTGAACACCTTCAAGGCATGGGCTACCCGGCCCTTCCTATAACCCAATGGGCTCGACCCAGGGCCCTAACCAGTTGGCTATGGCATACAGCTACGCCAGCAAGTAATTGGGACCACTCTCGACCGTTCGGTCGTGGGCTTTGCCCGCGCTTTACACGGCCACCAGGGCCAACCCAGGGGCTCCCCGACTACAAGACACGTCGCTTGGCACCCAACAACGAGACCGGGGCCTACCCCAAGATGCCTTCTTTTAATGTTCCAAGGTCAAAGGAAGACTAAATTAAGTCAACCATAGGCTTTGGAGGCCCACAACGCACATGTATGGCTCACATGCGTGTGCCGGGTATTTTCCCGAACACCTTGCAGGAGCATATATTCTGGCCTCTCTACATAAAACTATGGGCTGACTCACAACTCCAGCATACCAGCCGGGTTCTACGATGACCGCCCAGCAGGTCGGGGCCACCCCGACCCTCAGATACACGACAACGAGCCACTTGTCCTTAGCTCTCGGGCCAACCCGAAGCTACCCTGCCAACTAGTCGTGTAACGTGACACACACCCCGAGGCCAGGCCCACGTGCCCAAAGTGCCTATCCTCGGCTCCCAAGAGCCCATATCCTCAGCCCACAGCCCATTCTGAGGCCCCTCAACTAGTTATCTAGGTTGTCTGACAACCCGGGGTGTGTCGGGCATTTACACGATCACCTTGCGGGTGGCAATAACGACTCGACAACAATAGCCCCCACGGGCTGATCCCAGGATCCCAGAGTCCAGTGTCCCTTAAAGGACAACCCCAGACAATGAAAGGAGATCCCCGAGGGCCATCCCTCGGGGCTGCGGCTCACCCGAGGGTAGTTCACCCTAGGACGCAGTTGCGCCCCCATGGAGGGCGAACCCCTAAGGGGCGGCACCCCCATCCCAGTCCCATGGCCTCACGGCCATCCTCCAGCCCTGGTCACTCCCAGTTTCATGCAAGATCCAACGTACCCATGCGTGGAAGGATTCAACGACAAGGAACTCGCCAAAGAGAGCTCGAGATCGTGCAAGTCCTACATCAACACCCGTGTTCCTCATACGCACGCGACCGGTCAACCAGTATTCTCCCAGTATCCTTGTTGTATCCTCCTACTTGTCCATTTCTTCTTGGTGAAATTAGGAAGAAAATACACAAAAATTAGATTTTATAGAGGTGGGGACCGCCCCCTCTCTCTCTCTCCCTCCAGTCCGCCTAACCCCCCTAGGGGGAGGGTTTAGGCAGACCAGCCTGCCCCCTCAGGGACAAGGGCTCACTTAAGTCATGTTCACAAGCAACTACAGGGTTGCAAAGACTCACAGTTGAATACACACCCAAAGACAAGATACAAGGAATGCTAACTCTATAGACACATGTCATAGTTAAGACATCTCACAATTCTTCGAGCAACTACCAAGCCTTCAGAGCAACATTCTAATTTGAACAATATGAAATGTGCTTCACGTAGAACTATAATCAACTTCTTGGGAGAAAGAGTAATGAATTGACTGAATAGATGTAGAACAAATTAAACAGATTAGATTCAGCTGGAGGCACTCATAAGCAAACGCTCAAGGAACCGGTACTGGGTAGAGATCTGAGTTCAAGAACTCTCCTCACGCAAGGTGTGTGAATGAACCTTTTGATATACCGGCTAGGAACTTGTAAAACACATAGACTTGTGAATGCAGATCAGAGATATGTAAATAATCGTAAAAGCAAACCACAGTGCAAACAATATTTTTGGGTGGTTTGAACTGCCTTGCAGATCTACATCCACCCCACACTCAAAACAGAGTGTGGCATCCCCTTGCAATTAGCAAGAACGTAGACTCAGTCTGCAAATAAATGCTGTCCAACAGCTTGAACCAGAGGGAGACAAATCCCTCAAATAGTAATCTAGCACCAGGCTAGATCAGCACCACACTACCATGGTAATGACTGGTGAGGCCCAACTCTCCCTTCTTCTGTAGATGCAGAATGAAATCGTGAGATAGCACCCAGCTGCGCACAACCCCAGAGGATTACAATCCTCTCTTCCTCTGAGACCTCAGAGGGAATCTGGAGATTCGCTATCCCTTCTTCTGATCACTCAGAAGGAACTCGATCCTTGAACAGGGGATCAGATGAACAAAAAGAAAATGAGAACCTAGAATAGAGAAACAACACGAAAGAACAAAATGAAATCCAATGGGTAAAATGTAGCTCCAAGTGAGCAGTATGGCTCTGGATTTGATCCACGAGACCAGACTTCAACATATCTTCAGGCAAGCTCGAATCCACTCTGATATAGCTCTCTTTCTTGTTCTTCTTCTCTCAGACTCTCTCTTAATTTTCTCTTCGATCTGATTTGCTCAGAAGCTCTCTAATGACACCGATTCTAACCCTTTTTCTTCTCTCTTGTTTCTGCTTCTTTTCTGCTCTCTATTGTGTATGTCTTCGTCACTTGTTCGAAAAGGGGCAGATGAGCATATTTATATCAGCCAAGAAATGTGGCTTTTCTACTTTTTAATTTAATCTTCAGATCTTAATCTTCATTGGTCCATGTGTCCATAAGAGTAGCCTTCAGATCTAAAATTCCATTGGGCCAGATGGGCATCAGAATATCCTTCGTGTCTAGAAAGGTTGCCACGTGGCCTAAGATCACGTGCCTGATAACTTGAGTCGAATGCACCTAGTTCCATTAAAATCCTCATGTGATAGGTAGATAGGTCGAGGCACCCCTTTGGTGTGTTGACGTTGCTAGCTCTCAGAAGTAGGTTCTAAGCTGAGTGCATCGAGGCATATACTTGATGCGTCGGTGTAGAGCTGAACTGCTTTAACGTTGTTAACTATCAAATCCAAATATAGAGCTGAATGCATTAGTGCAGTCTTTCGATGCGTCGATGCTGTGTGAAGACAAGGCCTTTGGTGTGGAAGATTTGAAAGAGGCTTTTGGCTTGGTGCATTGAGGCATCACTTCTGATGCGTCGATACAGAGTCCTGATTGCTTGAAGCAGACCTTCAATTTTGTTCTGATGCTTCAACGGGGTAAGTTTAAAGATTTGCTTGAACTGTATGTGTCGATGCATCTATCTACTACGTCGATGCAGTGGTGACCCTACCTTGACCTGATAGCTTGAAGTGTTACTTAGATTTCTTCTCCCGCGTTGATGCAGTGCACTTGTACTTGTGCATCGACCTGATTTCAGTGACCATTTGTTACCAATGGAACATCATACCTGTTCACCACATATGAGACTTAGTTCAGCACATCTCATCAAGATTGATAGTATGTCATCATCAAAACCAGAGATCCAACATTCTCCCCCTTTTTGATGATGGCAACTATTCGATATTTCATCAATTCCTAGTCATAGGATCAATTATTCACATCAAGGTTTTTAACACAAACAACCATCAAGTGAGCACTCAAAAAGTAAGATGAAAATTCATTTTCATTTAACATAAATCAAAGTTTTATATACAGTGCACTATGCAATGCATATGCTATGCATGACAGACCAAGACTCCATCTTCTTGACAATAACTTTTAACAGGATAGGTCCAGTGATAGATCCGAGGAACACCATCACACAGTGATAGCTTCCAGTCAGACGTAATCTGACTTTCCGCAAATCACCATTTGATATACCGAGGAATTGGGAAATGGAAGCACTCATACTTACATTTATGCGACTAAATATGAGTGGATATATAGATGGAAGTTGCTCCATGCTTATGCATGCTAGCTAGAGATCATCTTGTTATTATTATTATTGTTGTTGTTGTTATTATTATTATTATTATTATTACTATTATTCTTTTATTAGATCTTCACTCACATATTTATTCAACAAGTTTAAATGAAAATTTTGATAGCACCTCGCTTGTCTTGAAGAATGCCGGGTGGGTATAGGAGAATCGTCCATGAAGTGTCGAGATGAACTCTGAAAAGATGGTCATGCCCGGACGGCACTCCCGTACCCTATGATGAGTGGGGAACCCGAGAGCTAGCCCTCTAAGCAGTCCATATCACTCACAGGGTCAATAGCTACCTCTTACTTTTGAGACCATTCGTAGCATTGCGGTGCACACATAAGGATCCACGAGTGTGGACCTGGCATGATCGCATTTGGTGGACTCACGTTTTGCTGGGACCATGTGTGCCGAGAATGACATTTATCACTAACTTATTCACTTAAATTGGGTATACGGCTCTTTATAATTCGGCGTGAGTAGCCGTGAGGTCGCTACTACAATAAGGGGTGAAAATCGAGCGAAAAACTCGAGAAACACAATGCGGAGTTAAATCACAAATCCCTAGCGAAATTTTGGCAGCATCTCCCCCTGCCCCGAAATATGTTGGGGCAGAGGTATAGGAGACCCGTCTACGGAGTGCCGAGACGAGTTTCGAAACAGATGGACATATCAAAGATGATAGCCTGGGTGAGTTTTACTGATTATTCTTGGCCCATTAATGCCACAGGGTATGCATAAGAGCTCCCACGACAGGTTAGCATGACGCAAGCTGAGGAACACAGAAGGTTAGGGGCACTATTCACCTTAGGAGGGATTAAAGTTCTATTTCTCCATCGATGTCATTGGAGCTCATGCTATGATATCTTACGAAGCCCTGTGACCTAACGGAATGATTGGAATACCTGAAAGGGTGTGACATAATGCCACCTCCTGATTTAATTCTGGCAGCATCTCCCCTTATTTCTGGATATGCCTGGAGATGTATAGGATACCCATCCATAGAGTGCCGAGATGGGGTCCATAATACATGGGCACACTAAAGCCCGAAGGGTGAGAGGGTCAAAGGGAAACGTGTGACATTGCTTGCTGTGAAGGCGATCCTCTCTTTGCCCTCCCCCATTCTCACCTCCGGCGGCCAACGACGGTGGGGAGGCTAGGGGCGGAGCGATAGTGGCGGCGTGCGGTGAGAGCAAGGCCAAGGAACGTGAGGAACATCGATGCAGAGGTGGTCATGTTCATGGGAAGCCAACTACGTGGGGTGATAGCTGTTCTTCAAGGTTTTGGTGGGTTAAACCTTCGGTTAAGGTAGGGGGACGGATCCCTACTCTCCCTGTGTGTTTTTCTTGTGTTTCCATGCCCCGGTGAGGCCAAGAGCGGGTGTATTTCTTGTTTGGTGGTTAAATACATGTCAGGGTTGAGCGACAGTTTTTGGCCGATCTAGGCCTTGTTTTATGGTTTGATCGTGGCTTTCCGGTCTTAGGAAGGCCTGGGGATGGATTCCCCATGTTTCCCCTTCATCCCGCAACGAATGGGGCCTCCGCTCAGACTCCGTGTAGAGTTCAGGTGTTTTCCACAAAATTGACAGGGCATGGCCACATGGATGGCCGTCGCATCCAGAACTAGGCGGCCAAGGGTCTAGCCGCCCAGGTCTACTGGGCGACTAGAGGTTGGGCAGCCTAGTACTATAGGCAGCCAGTACTCTAGCTGTCATGCTTTCTCTTCCTTCCCCTGTAGGCTTGTGTCTGGGCGGCCAAAGTGGTGGCCACCCAAGTCCTCTTGGCAGCCAGTGAGGTGGCCGCCCAGACCCCTCTCTGCCAACGGTGGGTGGCCAGAAGGCTGGCCACCCAGGCCATCTGGGTGGCTGAGAGGATGGCCGCCCAGCCTCTCTGCTTCTGGGCTCTGGGTGGCCAGGGAGTTGGCCGCCCAGATTTTGTCTGTGCCCTGGGTGGGCAGCCAAGGAGTTGGTCGCCCAAACTTGGGTAGCTACAGGTCTGGACACCCAACTCCTTTCAGCGTGGAGGCTACCGTGTCCGGAGGTTTGGTTCCCAGGGTGTCCACGGGAAGCGTAGCTTTGTGGAATGTGTATTTGCATGATTCTGGGCCTACAATCCGCAGACGGGTAACACCGAATTGATGGGCGGCCTGTAATCCGACCAGAAGTGCCTCATACTCAGCTATATTGTTGGTAACAGGAAAGGCGAGCTGAGAGGTGAGTGGAATAGTGATACCCTTAGGTGATAGGAGAACGATGCCAATCCCCTTTCCTTTTGAATTCAGAGCTCCATCGAAATGTAATGTCCACATCGAATCGGGCTGATTGACGGACATTAGTTCCTCATCTGGAAACTCTCAGCGAACAGGGTCAAATTTAGGAAGAGGGTAATGAGCAAGATGTTCTGCTATGGCATAACCTTTAATCACTTTCTGCTGAACATAAGTGATATCGAACTGAGAGAGGAAGCTTTGCCATCGTGCCAATCGATCAGTGAGGACAGATTTTTCAAGAAGGAATTTGATAGGATTCATACGAGCAATAAGTTGAACCTCATGAGCTAAGAAATAATGCTTAAGTTTCTGAACTACCCAAACTAAAGCTGCGTAGGTCTTCTCTATGACTATATACTTTTGCTCACTAGGGTTGAGGAGCTTAGACAAGTAGTAGGCTGCCCTCTCTTTTCCTTCCTCATCAACTTTGTGCAAGGATATCACCTACTGAGTCATCCAGGGCAGAAATGTAGAGAACAAGTGGTTCACCTGGAATTGGCGGCCTCAGGACAAGAGGACTGGACAGATAGTCCTTTAATCCATCAAAAGCCGCCTGACACTTGTCATCCCAATGAAACTTGACTCTCGGTTTGGTAAGCTTGTAGAACGGCCTACACCTTTGTAAGTGTTGGGAGATAAATTGACAAATAAATTGTAACCTCCTAATCAATCCTCGAACTTCCTTCAAATTCTTGGGAGGAGGCATGGCCTTTGCCTTGTTGGGATCAATCTCAATACCCATTTTACTGACGATGAATCCTAAGTACTTTCCTGATGAAACACCGAATACACACTTTTTGGGGTTCATTTTCAACTGGTATTCTCATGATCTTTGCAACACCTTAGCTAGAACCCCGGGATGCTCAATCCTTGTCCTTGATTTTACTACCAAGTCATCAACATATACCTCGATATAAATATAGATCATATCATGAAAAATAGCCATCATGGCCCTTTGATAGGTGGCTCCGGCATTCTTGAGCCCGAATGGCGTGACCACGTAACAGTAAGTCCCCCATGGTGTAGTAAAAGAGGTCTTTTCCTGATCTTCCTAGGCCAAACCAATCTGGTTATATCCTGAAAAGCCATCCAAAAAAGAGAGAGTCTGGTACCCTGTCGTATTATCGATTAAAACATCTATGTGAGGGAGGGAGAAGTCATCTTTAGGACATGCACGGTTGAGGTCCCGGAAGTCTATGCAGATCCTGACTTTTCTATCTTTCTTCATAACCGGGACAATGTTAGCCACCCAATTAGGATAGAGGATGACTCTAACAAACCTAGCCTTATGGAGCTTATTGACCTCTTCTTTCATTTTCAATGCCATGTGTGGGTGGAAATGTCTCAACTGCTGCTTGACCAGTACGGACCCTGGCTTAAGGGTTAAATGATGTTCTACAAGTGCAGGGTCCAGACCTAGCATATCTTCATAACTCCATGCAAAAGTGTCCTTATATTCTTGAAGAACTTGAATGAGCGCCTCTTCTTTAGAAGGTAGCAAATTTTTACTTATGAGGACAATCCTAGAGTTTTCCTCGGTACCTAGATTGATTTCTTTGGTAGGCTCTTCTACTAAGACTGACGGCTCATCGAACCTCCTCATGCCATTGGCAAAAGCGTCAGTCTCGTCCTCATATTCTTCATATTTTTTATCCCCCTCTTCAATAGGGTCCTCATCATTCATAATCTCATAGACACCGAACCCTTCGTCGAGAATACACTCATCCTCACATTCTAAGTCTGGCAGGAGTATCAGGTTTTCTATAAACTGGGGAATGGATAAACATGCCTGGCACCTTTTGGCTAGCTCTCTCAAAAACCTACGGGGAATCTACTTACCCTTGGCTTTTCTAGTAGCTACCCTTAGACTCCGAACACTAGAAAATGAAGAAGAACAATTAGCCCGATTACTCGGCTCAGAAGGTGAAGGAGAGAAAGTGGGTACGAGAGGTGGTACAGAAGAGGTCCCCTCGTCGGAGGGGAAGAGGAAACCTGCTAACGGACCTTGAGTGAGCGGCCCTTGGGTCGGGGCACACTCAGGAAGAAAATAGGAGGTCTCCTCAACAGAGATGGAGGATTGAAAAGTTAAAATTTTGGCATTTTTTTTCTTTTTCAAGAATAGTCAACTGAGATTCCACCATCTTTTAATGTACTCCAGGACTATTTCATCATTTCTTTACCTAGGGGCATACAGCTCGGCCACAGTGACCTCCCTTTCAGCAACATGGAACCGTTCTCAGAACTTTCGTTGCATAGTGGCCCAATTGCTAATAGAGCCGGCCGACAAATTTGAATACCACTCAAACGCCAGGCCTATCAGTAAGGATCCAAAAAATTTTAGCAAGTAGACTTCATCTGCTGCCAGATTGCCCATCACTGTCATGTAGTAACCAATATGTTCCTTGGGAGAGCCCTGTCCATTGAACTTTTCAAACTTAGGCAGTTTGTTGATGCCAAGCGGCAGCCTCTTTGTAGCATGCTGCGGTGGATATGGCACTTTGTACACATCAAAAGTGCCGAGGTCACCATGAACCCTTTCAGCCAGCTTCATTTCAAATAATTTGTTCCACCATTACTTTATTCATTATTATCGGGTCCACTGGTTCCAGATGGAGATGCGCAGGCTGCTGTGGGACAGGAGCAGTTAGAGCCATGGCATGAAGTGCCGAAGGTATCATTGGTGGCAATTGCTATGTCTATGGAAGTGTCAGCTAAGCCAGTGGTGGTTGCAGGAAGTGCGGCTGGAAGGAGGCCTTGCCAAGGCCTATTGCTTGAGAAGTAGCTGGGGGTGCACCATCGACCAGCTTAGGAGCCCTCCGGGATGATTTGGCATGCACGTCCCATTGCCAAGGGATAGGAGCTTGTTCAGTCTTTTCATTCAGCTACTTTTTCAAAGCTTCATTCTCTTGTCGATAGTTCTGCAGCATCATTAAGACAGCTGGATCTAGCGCTGTCGCAGTGGGAGTATTCTCGAACGCTTTGCCTGAGACACCTTTTGACGAAGCTGGCAGAGGAATCTCTTCTTCTTCAAAAGTCACCACATTGGTAGTTAGAGTGGTGATAGCTTGCTCTTCCTCGGCTGCTCTGAGCATTTCGTCCACAGCTTGGCTTCTTCTTGTTACTGGCCCAAGCCCTTCAGCTAGCTTGGCTAATTCTTCTAGTTCTTCGGGTAGGACCTCATATCTGTTGGTCACCCCTGCCATGTTGCTAGTGAATACTTGCATTCTTTTTCTTTGCCTCCAGACTCCCCTCTTGACTTGACCGGGGAAGGTCGACCTTTCAAATATTTATTCTCTTCTCGCTGTGGGGAAGCTTCAGAGTACTCGACTTCCAAGCCATCTCCATGTTCATTGATGTGCATGAGTGACACCTTCCCTCCTATTTCTTTTCCCTCTTCTTTTTCTTCAACGCCGATAGTGTGGAGCAGTCGCCATAGACCCAAGGAAGAACTTCCCAAGCCATGGAAGTAATTCCTGACCACTTTGGTCATTTCTTCTTGACTGTGCCTTGGAGAGAGGGTAGGGGGTAGCAGGTGGTCTTGAGTCGACGGTCTGGAGGAGAGCCGTGACAATAGGGTAGCCTCGTTCGATCATCTCGAACGTTGAAAAGCTTTGGCCTGCCTGGCACAGACCCTATGAGCAGGTAAAGAGGCCATTGACACAACATCTTCTTCCTCTGGTGCAGCTTTATTACCCCCTCTCCTGGGGTCTTTGACAATCAGAGTTGAATTTTATGGGGTCGAAGTCGGGCCCTGGGTGCTCTTGGGAACCCAAACTTGCTTGAATTTTGGTAACTTGGGGGCCAGCTTCCCCCAGACGTCCTTGTCCAAATTGGTCTTCTGGCTTGCTAGTGCTTGGAAGGCGTTGCTTGTGGAAACTGTAGAGACGCTACGGTCTGGCAGAACTTCAGCATAGCGGCCGTTCAGATATACTCGAATGCTACCAATTAAAATAAATTTCCCGAAAGCTGAGAGTTGGCCTCGGGGAACAGGAGCAACTCTTCTTCTTCCCCCCGAATGCCTTGTCACTGGTGGGAACGGCATGGTAGTCCATGTGGTGGACAAAGTAGGAGAAGGTGTGGCGAGGTGGAGTAGCCCTCCAGGGAAGGCTCACCCTTGAAGGAGTCACGACCTTGGTCGTGATAGTCTTGTCAGCTTCCTTTTCTTCGACCTGCAGTAGGACGACGAAGGCGACTCCAAGAAAATTGGGGAACCCCACCACCGGTGGCAGACTTCCAAACATGGTGGGCACCGCCAGGTACCCATGCTCAGCATGTGCAGTGACCACTTGGGGGCCGAAGGTAAGTCCAGCGAGTTTGTAATCCATTGTTTCCTTCAAAACAAAACAAGTAAACAATCAATATTTTTGGGGAAGGCCCCGGGGCCTTCTACCTTGGCAAAAAGATGAAGGGAGATAGCGAATGACTTTCAAGTTTTTCTAACTAATTACAAGTTTCTAACCAATTACTGGTTACAGAAAGCTTTTAACAGGAATTTAGAAATCAAGACTTCCCGGAGAGTCACGATTTGGAAAGTAAAGACTTTTCGGGGAGTCACGATTTCAGGGTTAACCATAACAGTATAACAGGTTTACAGGTTTTGTAACTAAGCTTAGCAGGCTATGAAATTAACAAGGTCAAATCATTGGCTATGTAGTTAGTAAGGTTTGGCAGGATATGAATTTACCAGGCTCTGTAATCTTCTTTAACATGTTGTATGATCTAATAGGTTTAACAGGGTAAGTAATTGACAGGGTATCGGGTTTAACAGGTAACAGATTAACAGATAACAGGTTAATCAAGCTAGCAGGCTTAACAAGTAACAGGTTTAACAGTCTAACTGGCTTAACAGGTAACAGGTTAACAAGTAACAGGTTTAACAGTTTAACTGGCTTAACAGGTAACAGGCTAACCATGGTTTAAAGGGCTTAAACAGGACCAACGAGGCTTAAAACACCACCCAGGGAATTGGCGCCCTGGTGGTGGGGACACCGGGTCCACTACCAGATGCCACACCGTCGCACCGAGCTTATGGCTCGGAGATTCGGCTTACTGAAGACTCGGCGTCACGTATTTATATATTGCGTATGTATTGTGTGTAAAATACAGGTATTACTACATGTATATTTCCTTTTGTCTTCTTAGGCTAGTTATAGTCAAAGGTTGTTATATTTTATTTTTATTAAATCCACAAGTCAAAAGGTGGGTTGGTGAGTCTTGTCTTATTAGGCTAAGGGCATAAGTGCTATTAAGTGAAAGTTGAGGGTATGGTTGTTATAGCACCCCTCCTATATAAAGGGGGCTAGGGTGTGTAATGTTTCATATGATGAATAGAATGAAAATTTACAGTTGAGAGGTTTCCCTCTTGTTCCTTCCCTTCCCTCCTTCTCTTTGTGAGATCGAGAGTCGCCCGGTGTGAGACCGTCTGGCGTGAGGCCGAGCTGTGTGAGACAGCAGTTATCTCGTTCCCGTTCGTGAGTCCCGGAGTGTCGTCGATCCATTCTCACGTCGCCGCCGCATCAGATTTGGTATCAGAGCCCAACACGGCACCTCCGTCGATCCCGACGTCACCGTCATCTCCCCTTCTCTCTCTCGATTGCTAGAGGAAAAAAAAAGAAAAAAAAGAGAGAGATAAAAAGATCTCGGTTGAAGAAGAAAGTGGAAGTTGAGAGGAAGAAAAAATAGAAAAAAGTAGAAAAAAAAGAAAACTCTGTGTTTCTATCTGTTTCTCCTTCCCTCTTTCTGTTTCTGCCTCTGTTTCTCTCTCTCCCGCCTATTCCCTCTCTCTCTCTATTCAGCGCGCCCGCGGAGGACGCATCCACACCGGCACCGCGAATGACGCCCGCCTTCGCGCCCAGGCACTCGGGCCCACAATCGAGGGCTCAACCGTCCATGTCGCGAACAGACTGTGTCTTACCTCCCTCCCTCCACTCCATCACCACCCGTCTCACTACAACCTCCGGCCACCTCCTCAGACCTTGCACTCGGAGAAGCCCGCACGCCCACAGTCGCACGCCCACACGCACCGACGCTGACCCGCACGGGCCCGCTTGCCAGCCCTCCCGCGCCTACCACGGCCGCCCACACCCGCAGCGGTAGTCTGCGTCCGCAGCACCACCCAGTTCCCCCACACCCCGGTCGACGACGCTGCCCACCTGCATTGCCGCAGGTGCCCCCGCGCCCGACCCTGCGCACGCCCGTGTACTACATGCCCAGTGTCGGCCGACCTCCTGTAAGCTCCGCAGTGGATGCCCGTGCCCCCACGCCGTCGGCCATCCTGTGCCCTCGGCGCCTCGCCTGCACACCCACTGACGCACCCTGCTGTCTCCTCCGGCCATGTCGTCCTCTTTCCCTGCCAACCGGCCGCACCTACGGCGCCTTCCCCTGCCACCTCCGACGTCCACCCTCCAACCGACGCCCCCTCCCTTTCTTCCTACTCACAGCCGCGGCCACCTCCCTCACCTCCGCTGTCGTCCGAACCGCCCCGTCCCCCTTCACACCACTCCCGTGGCCAACCTCTCCATCGTCAGCGCCACCCCTCGTGGCCAACCACCCTCTCCGCGTTAGCCGCCCCTTCCCCCGCCTGGTTTGACTGCCAGACACGCCCACCCTCTCTGACTCAGGCCTCCACCAACCGCGTGATTCACGCAGTGGTCGTGTTTAAAGAAAACAAATGGGGTATTAAGAAAAGTCAGAAAGAGTGGGTAAATCTAAATTTAATAACTTGTTATATCTTCTTCACAGGAGAGAATTTGTTGATGCATAGTATCATTCAGATTTTTAAGTATTTCAATTTCCTGTTTGAGCTTGAGCTCATTTTCTAGTTGATTTTCATTTACAACACATTTTCCCTTCTCAAAAGACAAAAACCTTTCAGACAGAACTGTGTTGAGCACCATCAATTTTTTATCTTGTTCTTTAATATTCTCATTCTCATCCACTAGTTTTTCATCTTGACCCTTTGAACTCAATTTTTCATTTAGTTCCTCCTCCATCTTTTCAAGTTTAATTTTTTGATCTACTAGACTCTTATTCTCTTCTCTTAGGGAGGCAATTAAGTCCTTGTGCCACTCTAGATCAAAATGTAGAGATTCATTTAACTCCTTCATGAAGTAACATTTGTTGAAAGAAGAGTTGTTAGAACATGTAATTTCAGATTTCTTTTTGAGTTTTATATTTTCAATTTCAAGGTTTCAGTGTTTCTCTGAAGTTTCACAATTTTAGACTTCAATTTTTTCAGTTCTGAACTGCTACTTTCCAGATTTTTCAATTGTTACCTAAGACTCTCATTTTCAGTTTTCAAAACATCTATGGCATCATTTACAGAACTAGAGTTTACAGCATCATTCAACTTCTTTTTTAGTATTCTAATTTGTGTTCTAAATTTTTCATTCAATTCCAACTATTTACCTGAGGCATTTTCCCAATCATCCAAACTGAAACTCTCGAAGAGATTTACCTGACTATCATCCTCAATCAGATCACTGTTGTGATCACTCCCATTTGCCACCTGACACTTGTCCTCGTTTTTCTTATGGATTGCCTTCAATTTATCGAGTATCTCTTTAGCAGACCTACAATCAAGGACAAATGGAAAGACATTACAATCAACAACATTTTTCAGAATGTTAAGAGCTCTACAATTTTCACTGTCTTTCTTCCTATGAGCACTGGTCCATTTTGATGTGTCCTTAGGAACTCTATGTGGACCATTAGAAATCAGAAGCCAAAGATTAGGATTAATGGTATTAATGAAGGTACAGAGATTACCTAACCACTTCCCAAGGTGGGATCCATCGAAGACAGGTAATGAACCCATGAGTGAAAAATTTAGAGAGATGAAAAAATAATCGGAAAGACGCGCGCAGATCTTTTCTCTGCAGATTTTTAAATCTGACCTCAATCAGAGACCCGCTCTGATACCAAATGATAGAGTATAGGACATGATCTAGAAGGGGGAAATGAATAGATCCCTTTTTTAAAATTTTTGCTCAAACAGAAAGCACAATAAATGGAAATGCAATGGAAGCTAACTTAGACAAAAGCTTATATAAACCATGACACACGTAACTATAGAGTTGCAATGATTCACAGCTCAGTATACGCGCAGTAAGGAGATGCAAGGAAGATAACTCTAGTGACCCATGTTGAGATAGGACTTCTCACAATTCATCGAGTAGCTAACAGACCGTTAATGCAACAAGTTGATTTGAACACAATGAAAGAAGTTTCACACGAAACTGCTGTCGACTACTTAGGGGAGTAAGTTTGATATACTGGCAGGGAGCTTGTAGAACATGCAAATCTATGAATACTAATCAAAGGTAGGCAAGCAATCGCACAATCAAACCATAGAACAAGAAGGAATTTTTAGGTGGTTCGATCTGCCTAGCAGATCTACATCCACCCCACACTCAAACCAGAGTGTGGCTTCCTCTGCGATATGGGAAAACACAGACTCAGTCTGTAAATAATTTACTATTGTTTATGTGCGCGGGGGAATTCCCTTCTTGTTCTTTCCCTCGCCGCGGGGACACACACTCACCTTTTACGGATGGCTGAGATGGGTCAATTTGGCATGCGGGGATTCCGAGGGTATTGAAAGAAGGGTGAAAAGAGCGATAGGAACACACTAGAGGGAGTGGCGTATGGTTAATCATTCTGGAAGACTGGAACAGGGATGGCTAGATGGAATGCGAGCGTGCCAGTGGATTTCTCGATGATCACTTGTGGAACTAAATGTTTAACTGGGGATGTGCTACCAGGGCACGGCACATGAACACGGAACGTTGTGCGTCATGTGGAGAGAAGGAGGCTCCGTAGGTACGAGTGTAGACGATTGTGGGGGCTCGTATACTGGACGTCTTCCCCACTGACCACAAGCGATCGGTGTTTATTTTACATAGGGTAGAGCCCGAACACCTTTGTTTCTACTGTCGAAGAAAGAGTCGGGGACCCTGGGAGCCACGACGTCGGGAGGGCTTCGTCCGTGCAAAACAATCATGATAGTTGGGCTTCACCGAAATGGCTAGGCCGAATGATAGAATGGCTGAAGAGTTATAATAGCGGGCTTGGCCGAAATGGCTAAGCCAACAGATAAGATAGCTGAAATATCAGGTAGTGAGCCTTGACCGGTATGGCCAAGATGACAGATGAGATAGCCGGAGCATATTGTAGAGGGCTTTGGCCGAAATGGCTAAGTCGAAAGATAAGGTAGCCGAGAAATTACAATAGAGAGCTTCAGCCAGAAAGGCTAAGCCGAAAGATGGGATAACAGTCATATGCGATAGCAGGCTTTGCCAAGCCGAAATAAGAGAAAGCGGGCTTGCAAGCCGAAAAAAAGGGGAGTGGGCTTCTGAGCTGATGTCCATGAAAACGTAATGTGAGTTGAAATTGATCAGAGAGACTAAAAATCATAATCAGAGGAAGCAGGATTCGACGAAAGGTCTAAGCCATTGAGCTGCATTGATTGTTACGGTGAGACGGGTGGATGAACCTTGATAGCTGGATTTAGATAGAGCAATTGAAAGTTGTGATAGCGGCCTCAACCGAAATGGCTGAGTCGAAGGAAGGAATAGTTAAAAATTGTGATAGCGGCTTTGGTGGGTATGGTTAAGTCAGCAGATAGAATTATCAAATTATAAGGTAGCGGGCCTTGATCGAAGGTCTAAACTGGAAGGTAAGGTAGTCAAAAATTGTGATAGCGGCCTTGACCAAGATGGCTAAACTGAAAGGTATGATAGCTGAAAGACATAGTGACAGGCTTTGGCCGGGATGGCTAAGCGGAGGATAGAATAGTCCAATTTATAAGGTAGTAGGCCTCGACCGAAGGTCTAGGCTAGAAGGTGATATAGCTGAAAATTGTGATAGCGGCTTTGGCCAGAATGGCTAAGCTGAAAGATACAATAGCTAAAATATATGATAGTATGTCAAGCTTGCAAACCAGGATAGCCAACTTTGACTGGACGTCAAGACCGGAAGATAGGATAGCGGATCTTGGTAGGACGTGGGTCTTGGAAGCAATCTGGGATAGATGTTGCCTCGACAGACTGTCGAAGACAACTCACCTGACTCAGACGGGAGGTTTGAGTCAAAGGTAGAATCTAGATGCCAACCCGATGATATGTCGGAGTTGACGAGCCTTGCTCAGACGGTAGGTCTGGGACAAGGGAAAAATACAAGCGTCGACCCTACAGGATGTCAAAATCAGCAAACCTTGCTTAGATGGCATGTCTGGGCCAAGAGCAGAATATAGTTGTTGACTTGTCAAAATGGCGAAGTCAACCCACTTGCCGAAGATGTGAGGTCTAAACCAAGGGAGGTATGTGAGTGCTGACCTGATAGAATGTCGAGATCAACTGACTTTGCTTAGACAGAAGGTCTGAAACAAAGGCAGAGCAAATAGATAAATAATATGTAGATGTTGACCTAATAGTGTATCGAGGTCAACCATCCTGGGAGAGATACAAGGTCTAATCCAGGGTAGAATATGACTATCGATCCATCGAGATATCGGATTCAACGAACCTTGCCTGGCCTGAAATTTTGAACAAGGGCAGGATATGTAGATGGGCATTGACTCGACAGAATGCCCAAATCAAGCAACTTAGTGAAGACGTGAGGTCTAAGCCAAGGGTAGAATATAACTGTCGACCTGATAGAATGTCGGAGTTAACCAACTTGGTGAAGACGTGAGGTCTAAGCCAAGGGAGGGATATAATTGACCAGTGAGTGCCATGATTAGTACCCTCCAAGAGCAGTTCACTTCTATTGTTGACTTCCATTTTTCATGTGTGTCCCTACCTCCTAGTATAGACCAGCCCATAGTGTGGGTTGTGTTGTCCGGTGGAACTATTAATGGTCTTGACTATAGCGCCGGTGGGACTATTGATGAATTTGATTGCTTATTGTGCTGGTGGGACTAGGGATTAACATCCGAGAGCCCGGCCAAGGTGGGGTGTCTTAATCCAGAGGGAAAAGGTTTATGTAGGGGCAATAGTTGAGAGCTCAGCATGGACGGAGTGCCCTGAGCCAAGAATGAAGGTTTATGCACCCAGTAGGGAGGGGCTGATGGGCAAAGTCTAAGAACTCGACGAGGGTAGAGTGCCTCAGGCCAAGGAAAATGAGTTTTACAGGCCTAGTCCGGTGGGACTTAATGGGTAGTGTCTAAGAGCTCGATGAGGGCGAGGTCCCTCAGGCCAAGGAAAGAGTTTAATGAACCCAGCCTAGCGGGACTAAGGTGATGTTTGAGAGCTCAGAGAGAGCAGAGTGCCACAGGCCAAGGGCTGTCGGCCCAGGGGCTGATGATTGGGAAGCTATCAGCTTGGATGCCGATGATTGAATAGCTGTCGGCTCAGGGGCCGATGATTAGAAAGATGTCAGCTCGAGGGCTGATAATGAGGGTAGCTATCAGCTAGGATGCCGATGGTTGAAAGCTGTTGGCTCTGGGGCCGATGATTGAATAGCTATCGGCTCAGAGGCTGATGATTGGGTAGCTGTCGGCTCAGAGGCTGATAATTTAAAGCTATTGGCTCAGGAGCCAATAAGTGGGAAGCTGTCGGCTCGGGGGCCAATGATTGGACATCTTTTCGGTTGAAGCCTCAATGGCTGAATATCCGTCGGTTTGAAGCCTCGATGGCTGAACATCTATCGATTTTGACGCCCCACTGGCGGAATGCTTGTTGGCTTGAAGCCCCGATTGGCTAAACATCTTTTAGTTGAATGCCCCATTGATGGAAGATCTTGTCGGTTCAACACCTCGATGGCTGAATATTCTTCAGTTTAACGCCCTGCTGGTTGGACATCTTGTCAGTTTAATGCCCCGTTAGGGGAAGATCTTGTCGGTTCAATGCCCCGATGGCTGAATATTTTTCAGTTTAACGCCCCGATGGCTGAATATTCTTCGGTTTAACGCCCCGATGGCTAGACATCTTATCAGTTTAATGCCTAATTGACGGAAGATCTTGTCGGTTCAACACCCCGATGGTTGAATATTCTTCAGTTTAATGCCCCGATGGCCGGACATCTTGTCAGTTTAAAGCCCCGTTAGCGAAGCAATCTTCAGTTTAATACCCCAACGGTGAAATGTTTATCGGCTTGAAATCCCGATGGCTAAATATTCTTCAGTTTAACGTCCCGATGGCTGAATATTCTTCGGTTTAACGCCCCAATGGCTGAGCAATCTTCGGTTTAATGCCTTGATGGTGAAATGTTCATCGGCTTGAAGCCCCGATGGCTGAACCGTCAGCTTGGATGAAGGGTCGTGACGCCGACCATGTGAGAGGTTTATTGGGCAGATGGCTGAAGGTCGAAGGTAAAAGACCATGTCTGCCTCAAGACCTTCTTTCCTTTCTTCTCTTCTCCCTTTGTGTGAATAACCGAGTGCGAAGACCATGTCTGCCTCATGACCCCTTTTTTTCCTTCCTTTTGTGTGGAGAGGCGGGTGTGAAGACCACGTCTGCCTCGCGACTATTCTTTTGGTTATGCTCTTCTTTTCTCATTAATGCCCCCAGACTGGGGTGCATTTCTCTTAATGTGCCCCCAAATTGGGGTGTAGCTTTTCTTCATCTGCCCCCTAGGTCGGGAGGGTATGCCTCTTTGCTTCTGTGCCTTCAGGCGGGGTGTATTCTTACTTCTGTGCCACCGTGACGGGGTATGTTTCTTCTTCAAATGCCCCTAAGCTGAGGTATATTCTTTTATGGCTTCTATGTCCCCGGTCGGGATATGTTTCTTCTTCAAATGCCCCTAAGTTGGGGTGTAATTCTTGACTTTATATGCCCCCAAGGCGGGGTGTATGTTACTTTTTGTGCCCTTAAGGTGGGGTGAGTTTCACTGCTTCTTATGCCCCCTCAGAGCGGGGTGTATTTTGCTGCTTCTTATGCCCCCAGGGCAGGGGTATGTTTTACTTCTTGTGTCCCCAGGCGGGGTGAATTTCTCTTCAGATACCCCTGAGTCGGGGTGTATTCTTGTTTTACGTGCCCCAAGGTTGGGGTGAAGTTTCTTGCCTCTTATGCCCCCACGGCGGGACAGATTCTTCCTCAAACACCCCTAAGTAGGGGTGTATCCTTTGTCTCATATGTCCCCCGAGTCAGGGTGTGTTTTGCTTCTTGTGCACCCAAGGCAGGATGTGTTGCCCCCTTTTTTTTTGTGCCACTGGACCAAGGCGTAACTCTATTGCTTCTCGTGCCCCTAGGTCGGGGTGGATTCTTCTACCTCTTATGCCCCAGAGCGGAGTATCTTTCTCTTCTTATGCCCCTAGCGTGAGGTGTATCTTTCGCTTCTTATGCCCCTGAGGCGGGGTATAGTCCTTGCTTCTTATGCCCCCCCAAGGCGGGGTGGATGCATGCTTCATGTGCCCCCCGTATAGGGGTATATTTCCTCCTCAAACACCCCTAAGCTGGGGTGTATCTTTTTCTCGTGCCCCCCAGGCCAGGGTGAGTTTCCTTCTGATGTAACACAGCCCTAAGATGATGTTGGATGCAAAGACAAACCAAGGCCCTAAACCAGCAAGCATATAAGGAAGACCACGGACTCACGCGTACGGCTTGCTCTCTCGGCGCACACGATCCCCCGAGAGATTTCTTTTGGTAATTAATTAGGGTTTCTCCCCTCCCCATATATATATATATTCTTTTGTACTCTTTTTTAGAAATTAATGAATAGAAGAAAATTTGGTGAATCCTCCTTGTGTTGGCCGCGGCCCTCCCTCTCCCTCTCTCCTTGTAGGTGCGACTCCCACCTCCCCTCCCCATCTTCTTCTTCTTGGGTGCGACACCCACGGCCCCTCCCTCTAGTTCTCTGCTACTCGTGCTGCATCTGACCATCGTCCTCGACATCCAGCCAAGCCAGGAGAACCTCGATCGTGGTTGTGCTGCAGCGCGGAGGCTTCGTGGTACCCTGCTGCCCCTGTCCGCCCTGTGTGTTTGCCAGTTGCGATAGAGATGTGGTTAACCAATTGGTTCACCCCCTTCCCCATCTCTGTTCACCCTCAAATTTTGTCTATGTCTTCCCCCACGTTCCCCTTTCCTCTAGATCAATTTTTAGGTCCAAACTACTCCTGTAGCCGCACCTCTCTTCATAGTTTATTTACCCTACGCAGACTGCACCTGTGCAGATCTGCTGGGACAGAGTGCGACCACAAACCCCATCTCGCCCCCGAAACCTTGTCTGATCGACCTTAAAATTGGTACACACCCTCCACACATCATACCCCATCCACCATAGAAATTTCACACCGTTATGAGCCAGTTTGCCCCACATAATCCAGTCCTCCATCTCTGCTAAACAGTCTATCTGCACAAATCTACAGAATAGGGTCCTGCCGTCCGTCGCTCCCCACACCCAAAACCTCCACTATGTATGACCCTGCCACTCATCCTCCCTCTTTCCACGTTCATCCCCCATCTTTCACAGAGAACCCTACCCCAGATTCCACACGGAAGCCCCGTTGCCACATCATTCTTTCTCTATCTGTCCTGCTGCCTGTAGACAGGCTAGACTGCACAAGTGACCGCTCTGTGAGTCGCTCCGGCTGCCACGGACGTCAGCTGTGACCCACCTTCCATGGGCGTCTCAAGGACATTCCCGCATACGTCCACGCCAAATTTCGTGATCAAAGGATGCTCAGAAGGTAGCGTTCCAGGCTTCCCCACCCGTTGGTCGCCTACACCTGTGCAGGCCAGCCTGCAGTCTGTCCACTCGTTCGCATCTACACTGGAGGTTCTAGTCAGCTCCGTTGTCATCCACCTTCTTCCATGAGGATTGTCATCCACTGCAGCACACCGTCAGGGACTTGATATCCATCCTTGACATCCGTCATGGGCCTCCCTTGCTACTGGACCCAGGCTGACCGGTGTTGCAGTCCAGTCCGTACAGGTTCGTAGCACTTCGTAGTTGCCGCACTTCATCCACTTGCTGCCCGTCAACCCACTTCTCAAGACCCCGAATTTTTTGTGTAGTCTTTTACCTCCTTGCGAGGAGTGGACAGTGTTTGGATTGTACTTATTGAGCTCTTTGTATCGGGAATCGTGTGAATTTGTCGAGAGTCTTTCCCATGCCCCGAGCGTGGAGGTACACGACCGCTCCCCTCTTGGTTTAGCATGCTCGTCACGTATACGCTCTTGAGCCACTACTTGTGTGCTATTTATGTTCCTAGCCCATTTTATATATTTATCACTGCCGCGGTGAGAGAGTGTGACCGTCCTGTGCCTCAATCCGAGCACGAGTGTGGATTGCCTACCCTAGACTCTGTTGGTTCCTCAACCGTGCAGATCGACACCCTTCCCTCGCTTGGGGATGATTGCGAGCTTGTGTTGCTTGTTATTGACATAGTCCCTCTCTTTAAAGTCGTAGATGTCGAGCCAACATTACTTGATCTATTGTGTCATTGCTAATTTTAGTTGCCCATCTAGTCACGTCATCGCATAGAGTCCTAGTTCGCATACTGTCCCACATCAAATTGGGTATCAGAGCATTAGGTTTGTCTAGGGTGCATTCGAGACTACATTCCATCTTTTGTATTGTCATTTGAGTCGTGTCTAGTCCCGTCCCTTAATTGTCCAGCATGTCCATTCCGTAGGTTCCCCCTCCGAGTCTTCCCATGGATTTTCAGTCCCCCAGGCGATATGACTATCTGCCTAGTAGGGAGAAGAGACACACCCATGGGCTTGGGAACCACCCCCACTCTTTCATTAGGCCCAAAGCCCCAACCTTTGATGGCTCCAATGACCCGAGTGAATACCTCAATTCGGAAGCCGCCATGGATAGATATTTTGGGTGTTATCCCATGTCCGAGGCCATGCAATTCTGTTTTGCCAAGGAGAGGCTCTTGCATGAAGCCAAGGACAAGTGGAGATGCATTGAGGTCAAAAATAGCCTAAAAATCTATAAAAATAGGAAAAATTCATAGAAAAAAAATCCAGATCTGAATCACTAAGGATCCGCTAAGGACACGGGCCTTACATTGACTGTGGGTTTAGCTGGGGGTTCAGGTTATCAAAGACAGGAATGCCCTTGTTATAAAAAGAGATCCGCGCGACCTGATCGCATAGGTCGATCCATGTGTGAGGGCGCAAGATGGTGGTGCATGACACGATGGGTTGCTCAAAGCCTTGAGTTGGGCTCCGACTTGCTGTAGAGTGGATGGGGCTTACGCGCCCACCAGGTGCTCAGGGAAATTCCCGACATGCATGTGTGTGGGTCGTATAAGGCTACTGTGAGCTCTTGAAGCTTATGGTCGGCCCAGATGGGTCTTCCTTTGGCTTCAGAGGGCTGGAGGGAGGCAACTCGAGGGTAGACCCCGACCTCATTGCTGGGTGCCACATGTCTTGGCTTGTAGTCAGGGGCCCTCTCGGGTCGACTCGGGTAGCTATGTTGAACGCGGGTAAACCCGCAAGCTGAGTGATCGGGGGTGAGCCTGATCGATTGTTGATGTTGCCATGGGTCATGGCTTGCTGGTTAGGACCCTCGGTTGGGCTTGGTGACTGGGGCGTTGACATGATAATGCCATTTGTCTGGTGGTCAGGGTGGCCCTCATTCCTGGGTGAAGAGTTGTATAATGCGGCAAGCTATTCTGGGTCACGAGTTAACCCAGTTGTTGAGGTGCCGACAGTGTGATACCATATGCAAGGTGTCCGGGGGTGATCCCTGACTCTCGGTTGTCAGAGAAACTGGCTGGTATAGTGCCTTTTGCTCGGAAACAATCCCCGCTTGTTATGGCGTGCCGTTTGATCCGATGAAGTGTCTCGATTTCTAAGCTCAAGTTGACAGATAGAGTACCTTTGGTATTGTGCTGTTTTGCTCTATTTAGGAAGTATTTTCGTACACTTAATCCTCAATTAATTAGAGAAAATAAGCAGGTGCCAACACCAACTAATAAGGTCTGAGCATACTCTGAAGAAAAAGGAACTGTTTGATGAGATGCCTCAGTGAGCACAGGGAACTGTTTGATGAAATGCCTCAGTGAGAACAATCCAACTACATTGACCTCACAAAAGCCAGACCGTCTGAAGAAGGGTCTACCTATCTCATAGAAGATCTACCTCTGTGTGCTGCTAGAAGCATTTCAAGTCTGTCCACTATCAAATCAATTGGGTAATCTAGAGAGAGAAAATAGGTACCGTAAATGTCCAAATACATAGATTTCAAGGTCTCGATGGACTACCCAGGTTTGACTTTTGTCCTTGTCTCCATATCACATCTAATCCACCTTTTGAGATGGCTATGTCAGAAACTATAGCTGGGAAAGGTCACCTCTCACAGTCTGTCACTGTTGTTGTCACCTAATAAAGACACTTATCCAGACAGAGTACACAGGACATAAGTAACTCCAGCCAATGAGAAGACCACATGTCTAAAGGGCATTTAATGTGAAGACCTAAAATTGACTAATGGAAGATTTGGTCTGTTCCTTTTTCTTCTCTGTCACCACTGTCAAATCCTTGGAAATGATGCCAGCCAGCTCAAGTCGTACTTCTGGCAGAGTATCTTCCTCAAAGACAAGAAAAGATTTTGGAGGGAAAGTTCTTCACCACATTTGCTTAAGGCTCGGCTATAAATATCATGCTTCTACATGAGAAGAAGCTGATGCTGCCAAGAGAGAGCCACGCCCTTGAGCATCTACAAAGAACATCCTAGAAAACCACGTGAGAGCAGCCCAGCACCAGTTTGACCACAGTCCAGTGCTGTAAAAGAAGAAGAATAGAGAAGCCTTAAGAGAGAGAGAAAGAGCAGTCCTGCAGTCTACCTGAGCTTGAAGAACCAGATCTTCTGATCTGAAATTTGTAGCTGCAGTCACCAACTTCCAAATCTTGATCTATAGACTCAGCTAGTGTTTATTTACATACCACTATCCTCGTGATTTTTCCCATTGCACTTGCAGTATTTTTCTTTTATATTTTTCAATACTTCTTGAACTGTCCCTATCGGTTTGTGTGTAGGATGATAGGCGGAGGTGTGCTCCTGTCTGTGGAGAACCATCCCTACCGATTTTGTGTGTAGGAAGATGGATGGAGGGTTTTCGATTCGGTGATTTTGGGGCGTTTCCCCTGTCAAGCTATGTGTCAGCAAGAAAGCCTCATCGGGTTTGGTGAGGGGTGGACGTAGGTTGTGGGTTTGCAACCGAACCACCTTAAAATTTCCTGTGTTGTGGGTTATAATTGAGCAAGTAGGCTTGAGCGAGTATATAACATGATCAAGCAAGATTTAATCAAGTAGATGTAAATTAGCATTTCATGCCAAGAATGTAACGAGAATGCACTTTTCATAACCATAAAGGCTTTGTATTAGAAAGTCACTTAACACGCAAGAATGTAATTTCACTAGATTGCATCGTGATTTTCACTCATTTATAAAAGAAAGTACTCCCAGCGCAATGCGGCGCCAGTATCATCGTACCCCATGGTTTATAGCACGTTTCCGACAATCTACCGGGGGGGCTAGCATGGAGCCCTTGGACACAATCCGTGCCCGATCTGTATCTTCACGTTATAAATCCAGCTACTTCCACGAGTATAACAATAATTTCGGCCAGTAAATTCAATTCCAAATAACAAGTTCATGACCAAGTAACCAAGGTATAGAATGTACCAAAGTTGATATAAGATTTCAAAGAAGAATTAAGAGAACATTATGCTACGGTGGCACTCCGACAGCATAATGGTACATTACTTAAGTTCCATAACTTAACATTAACTTATTAACATGGGTTAAGACTCCAGATAATCCTAAGATCATGTAAGAATTCAAGAAAACCAACCCCAAGGGTCAAACATCGAGTTAGACAAAATCAGAAACCATGTGGTCATTTGTTGGACCGTTTTAAGAATCAGGCGGTCAAGTCCGAACTGCTAAGCAAAGCCATGCGGTCTGGTCAGGACCGTTTATGTAGAGTCAAAGTCAGAACAAAGAAAGCTTGACTCAGGGAGATATACGGTCATGGGATGACTGTTTGACAAGAGAAGCAGTCACGGGTCCGACCATTAAGTGAACCTTAGCGATCGCCTGAGGGCCATTTGGAATCCAAAACTTAAAAAATCACCAATTGTGCAAGTGCTTTATAACAAATTGGGTTTTAAGGGTACAACTAGTTTGGCATCCTAGTAGGAATCTCAGGCTTACGGAGACTTACGAAGGCGTTGAAATAAGATCACCTAGTCTGACAGAAGGAATATCTTATGGAGAGGTTCACAATTCCAAGATTGTGTGCTTAAGTGCAAAATGTGACTAATAATATCGTACCGGAATATGTGCCATGTACTTAAGAAAATGACTTATAGATACGAAATGATCATGATAAAATCACGATCAAATCAAAACTAGACAAGTCCATGAAACATATAAACATTTAAAATACAAGAGTATATGATTTTTGACATGAAATTAACATAAGTTTAAAATAAATCCCAAGTGCATAAAGAACATGCAATCTACTAGGATGAGTAATTAATGTAACCAAGTATGTGAAAACAGCACTAGGAATAGGAGTAAGACCTAATTAGCTAGGTTTACCATATGATAAATATGACTATTCTGCATTAATCTTTGGGTTAACCATGACATAGAACTCAGAAAACGCAAGCGGTCTCTGGATGACCATTTATTGGGGCTTAGCAGTCTATCGTAGGGGCGCTAAGGAACTCAGGCAGTCTCAGGAAGACCGTTTCTTCCTGTCTACGGTAAAACAGCCATCAAAACGAAATATGTGCTAATATAGGTAAATAGATGCATGGTAAAACATGTCAACCAGTAAATATGGCCTAATAAAACCATATCACAACATGGATATGCATGGGTTTAAGCAAAGTAAATCAACAATTTTAAATTTCTTATTAAGGCTAAGGTTCATGCATATTATGACAACCCTAAATGCGTAGTCAAGATAAAACATAAAATGCTCCGTGTATGAAGCATGAAATTGATTGAAATGAGAGGGTTTTTATTCCTAACATTATGTTTAAGCCGTTTATGAGATAACTTACCTTTGGGCTAAACTTTAATCTTCGAATTTAGGGCTGGAAGTCGACACTAGTTTCTGCTCATCCTGAACCGAAACAACAAATTTTCATCCCTCTAACTCCTGCTTCACTTCACCTAAGATCACGAAACTTAGAGGGTAAGAAGAGGGTACCATTAGGAACAAATACTTCTAAAGAACTCCTATCTAATTATCTCATTTAGGGCTTCCAACTTGCTAATCAATCTGGGTCGGTCGCATAGGTTCCTGGGTTCCTTGCACCGAACCAGCATCTTTGGATGCTCCTATCTCCCTGGTGGCTTGTTCTCCTAAGACAAAATTTTGAGAAAAGTTAGACCTTACTATTATGAACAAAATACTCTAAAGAACTTACCTCTAATTCAGCCTCTTTATCTTAGTTCCACGTGAGTCAAAAGTAAGGCCAGCAGTCCGGTCGTCTTTCCGGATGACCTCCATACAGCCGTTCGTGATGACCGGCGCCGAGATTATGACGGTCGTCGGTTTCATCGGCTACATATTGGTGCAGGCTTTCGCCGTATGGAAGTATGTTTCCGGCGAGATGAAATCGCTGCGGCTTGAGGCGGCCACCAAGGCGGACGGCGCGGCCGCCCTTGCGGCGATGGCCCGATCCGAGCTTGCCGCCTACCAGACCAGGGTCGCCGAAACCTTCGCCACAAAGGCCGGTATGCAGGAACAGACCGCTCAGCTACTCAGAGCCATCGAATCGATTGGCGGGCGCATCGACGGCCTCGGAGAGAGGCTGGACAACATAATGCTCCACCAGCAAAAGCCCTCCGCTCGCACACGAACATAAGAGCCGGTTAACGGCCATTTCAGCCCCGCATGCCCTGACCGGCTGCGGGGCATTTTTTGTTTTTGTGCCTTTCTTGCTTGACCCGACTCCGCGATCTGCCTCGTAATAGAGGTAACGGCAAGTATTTCGCCGTTCGGATTCGCCAGAAACATCCCTGCGAGGGACCCCCAAATGTCAATCAATGCTTTTGCCGAACGCCCGTTCGGGCGAGACTTCCGTTGCGGTGCTCTTGGCGCCATCGCCGTCATCGTAGCAGCATTCGCCGTCATGCTCAGCCCCGGATGCGCTCCAGTCGCTCCGCTCCCGGGCTACACGGTGAAGATAATGCCGGGAGATGGTCACGGGTCTGGCGTTCACATTGGCAACGGCTTCATTGTTACTGCAACGCACGTCGTCGGCGACCACAAGACGGCAAACCTGAAGCTGGACGACGGCACCACGCAGACCGCCGAAGTGCTTTGGTCGAACAAAGAGTACGACATCGCCCTCCTGCGCACCGCCGACACTTTGGATGCGGTCGACATTGACTGCTCGACCACGGTCATTGGCGAAGAGATTCGAGCAACCGGCAATCCGGTCATCTTTGAGTTCCTGTCGGCATGGGGCCATGTGTCGGGCATTGAGCGCGAGTTCGACCCCAACTGGAAGAACGCTGTTCCGACCGACGTAACGACCGTGCCCGGAATGTCGGGGGGGCCTTCCGTGGGGCGTGATGGCCGACTTCGGGGCATCAACGTTGGTGTTGTGGCTGCGCGCGCGGGCATCGGCACAAGCCTTACGGGGTTTGGAATCATGGTTCCGTCTTCGACGGTTTGCTCGCTGCTTGGGCGGTCCTAATCCCACGACGAACCGAAGGCTGCGGAAGAGCGGCCGATTTTGGAGGTGATGTGATGAACATCGAGGCGGGGAAATTTTATCGCACACGGGATGGACGGAAAGCCGGGCCAATGAAAAGCCGTTTTGTGTACGGCTCCCGATATCCTTGGGAGGCCAACCTAAATCGCCCATTCGACGGGGCGGACTACGGCTTCATCTTTGATGCTTCGGGCAAGAATTACGCACATGACGAACTCGACATTGTCACGGAGTGGCAGGACGCTGGACCGGTGCGCACCGTCACGCGCCGCGAGATTGTGCCGGGGAGGTATGGGCGGGCGAGCATTAACTCGGTCTTCCCCGAAGAGGTCGGAATCGCTTTCGACACACTTCTGGACGCGGCCGACCTCCGCGCCGCCGCCGCACTCTTCACCGAGCTTGCCGACGTGCTGGACGAACAGAAGGAGGTGGGTTGATGCCTGACTGGATCGAATGGAAGGGCGGCGACTGTCCTGTGTCCGACGACACTATCGTCGAAGTGCAGATTGAGACCCTGGCCGTGTGGGAGGAGCGCGCGGATCAGTTCAGTTGGGAAATGATGGATGATGGCTGCAACATCGTCTCCTACCGCATCGTTAGGGAGGCGTCGTGAATGGCTACCGCAGAGTTTCCGCCAGAAGTCCTGATTGCAGCCGGCGAGCGGAGTATCGTCGAATTGCAGGCCAAGATTGACGCGGCGCATGAGGATGGCATTCAACGACTGATGAGCATCCCCTATGGCGGGTGCTGGCCATTTACAAAGCCAAGGCTGCGATCTCGCGAAGAGTGTGAAGCGCATTACGGCAGCAAGACCAGGCACGTTTATTCTTCGTACTGGTGGGACGAGAGATGGTTTCGAGGGCGCATCAACCGAATCCAAGAGATCGTCGCCCTCGCCAAGGCCGCAGGCGATGCATGGGTGCGCTTGGATGAAGACGAAGCTGCACTGATAGGCGTTACCAAGGAAGCCGCATGACCGCCCGCTTCTATCTCTCCCGCGACAACGACATGCACTGGTACGTCATTCCTGTTGCCGCGCAACAGGAATGGAACGACTGGCTAGAAATCGACTCCGAAGATGAGCGCGCCCATGTAGTCTCACTAGCTCCTTGATTTAAATTGCAACTAGCACGTCCACCGTCCATCGGTTCTTAATAGGCACAAAATGAGTAGACTTTGTTAAACAATCCACGATCACCCATATAGCATCAAACCAACCTCGTGTCCTTGGTAATTCGACGATTAAATCCATGCCAGTACTATCCCACTTTCATTCCAATATCTCAAGTTGTTTCAACTCCCCGGCAGGCATGAGGTGTTCAACCTTAACTGGTGACCAACTAAGCATTGGCTCACAAATCCTGCTATCTCTCTCTTCATATTATGCCACCAGAAAGTACCCTTCAAATCTTGATACATCTTAGTAGCACTGGGATGAATAGTTGTTCATGTGTTCCGGGGGCAGATCTAGGGGATGCAGACAGCGGGTGACCCAGATGCGGGGTATCTAGTGACTGGGCTGATGGACGGGACAAGGTGATTAGAGGAGACGTAGGAGTTTGATCTATCTCGGGCATCCCCTCTCGTAGCCGTATCCCTCTCAGGGTGGTACCGGGCACTCACCTTTTACGGAGAGCTGAGGGGGACTCGAATGGCACGAGAGGTTTTCAAGATTTGGGAAACAAGGCTGGGATGCAGGCATGCCAGTCGATTTCTCGATAATCACCTATGGAACCAAGGTTTGACTGGAGATGCATCGCCACGATGCGGCCAGTGGGGTTGGGAGACAAGTGACAGGTGGAGAGAGGGGAGGTTCCGTAGGTGTAAGTGCACAGGTGATTGTGGGGAAACATGTACTAGACATCTTTCCCCACTGACTGTAAGCAGTCGATGTTTATTTACATCGGATTGAATCTGAACACCTTCGTTCTATGCTGAAGAGGAGTCTGTATGTATCTAAAGCCCTGGGTGGAGGGCAGGGAGCATTCTACAGCTGTGGTTTCGCATTCGGCTAGGAGGCATTTACTGGGGTTAGGGATGCTGGGTCCATATGCCAAGTGGGGTAAGGAAAGGCAGAGACCTGAACGTGGATGTGGAGACATTCATTCAGGTGATAATATATTTTATGAGAGCCTCATGGGCTTTACAGGTGGGCCGTGGCGGTCGGATTACAACTAGTGCAAGCTGTAGGACAATCCCGACATGTGAGCCAATCCCCTAGTCAATGCGCGATTGGATATCCGTGTGTTTTACAGAGGCTCTCTCTGAGGCAAGGGCCGTGCCCGATTCGCTGAGGAGGGGCTAGACTAGGTGACCGGAGGAGGTGCTGGCCAGTGACTGGTCGAGGGCCGGGCATGGCTCAAATCGAGCACTCGGGAATGGCCCCTTCACGGCGGGAGGTGTGGCATCATGGCGTATGTGTGGCCGTCGTAGGTTGACATATGTGGGAAGACCCAAGATGATGGTGTATTTGCTATTGCCATAACACCTTATGTGTAGCGAGAGTGGACTCGTGTGACATGGCTAGACGCTACATGAGGGGGGTACAGGTGATATACCCTCGGCACGTGTAAGTTGATTCACATGCCAACCGCACACACAAATTTCCTTGCATCCTTGCTTGCTAGAAACGAGTATGCCTGGATGATCTTCCTTGTGTCTGATTGCATACCCCTGCCCCTTGAGCGTCTAATGGGTTTTATAGGGAAAGGTGAAGGGTCAGGGAAGGGTTTAGGCAAACCAACTTAAGGGTTAAACTTGGTCTGGGTAAACCATTGAAAATATCTTCACGCATGAGTTTCTCTCTCCTCCCCCCTCCCCCTCTCGCTCTCGCGAAACCCCTCCTGTTCGAACCCTCTTGGTGTTTGCTCTGGTCGGTGAGCCCCCTCCAGTGATGGCTGGTGGGGGGGAGGCCTTGTGCCCCCCCTCCCCCTCCTCCAACTTCTTCCTCGCTACTGGACTCTACTACCGGAGGTCTCCCTACATTTCCCAGTGTGCCTCCTGCATCCCGCCATGGCTGTATGGATGTTTCATGTTATGCAATGCACGGACGAAGAGAAGGTGTTACTAGCTACTTTCCAATTGGAAAGGGACACCCGATTCTGGTGGGACTCTATCGAAGCTACTTTGGGATAAGATCCAATTACATGGGCTAAATTTGTTGAGTATTTCAACAATAAATACTTCTCAAATCGTATTTAAGAGAAGAAGGCTACAGAGTTTGCCGCATTAAAGTAGAGGACGTTATCTGTGGCTGAGTATGATGCCCAATTCTCTAGGCTATCACGATACATGAAGTATTTAGTGATTATCCAGAAGATGAAGGCTAGAAGATTACTTAATTGACTTAGACCCCAGTACATTACACAACTAGCACCCGGACCAAGCGAACACATCCTAGTTGGCCGTGAGGAAGCTCGCGTATGCTTGCTTATCGCGCTCGGATAGGTTCGCGTCGATCCTTAGTATTCTGTCTGGATCTTCTCCCACTTGGATGAGGTACAAGTGCTCGGCCGATGTGCTCGTGCTCGGGCCCAGATCTTGGGTCTTCGCCTTTTTCTCAGGCGGTACTTCTTCAGGACGTCGATCACGTGTGGAGATGAGGTAGCATCTCTTGAACTCCCTTTGATCACCTCAGACCACCCCTACCTCCCGGGGGGTGGGAAATTTAAGCTTTTGATGATAAGAGGAAGGGACACCTCGAAGTGTGCCGAGGATCCCTCGACCAATGATGGCGTTGCATCCTGTCATTGTGCGAACTATGGTAAAGTTGGCAAGGAATGTTACCTCTTTTGGCATGGTCCCGAACGTGATCCGGAGTGAGATGCGCCCTTCCGAGCGGACGGTAGTGCCAGAGAATCCCCATACCAATGTGTGCAACGGCGTGAGTCGAGACCTATCCACACCCATAAGTACAAGACAGTCGTATGCAATAACATTAGGTCCGCTTCCATTATCTACTAATATGCGCCGCACGGTACACTGGTTGATGGTGGCCGAGACCACCAGAGCATCAGTGTGGGGTATAGTCACACCGTCCAGGTCATCCTCGGTGAAAATAATGGGGTCTCCTATACGACCCGGGGTGGAGATCCCCTGTTGGGTGCCGTTGCCTCGGTCCACAGTGTGGACGGCTGACGTGTATCGTCGTCTCCTACTCGCGCTATCTCCCCCAACGGTCGGCCCCCCAGAGATCATCATAATCTCCTTTCTGTTAGGCTAGTTGTCGATCGATGGGGGCATCTTATGTTGCCGTTCTGGGGCTTTAGCGAGGAACTTGTCGAGGAGCCCTCTACGAATGAGGTCTGCGATGGCATCCCTCAAGTTGATGCAGTCAGCGGTGTCGTGGCCATGGTCACAGTGGTAATGGCAGTATTTCTTCTTGCTCCTTGTACTCGGATATGACTTCATCCGAGGAGGCCACTTGAGGAATAGCTCCTCACGGATCTCCATCAGGATCTGGTCAGCCGGAGCCGTCAGGGACGTATAGTGGTGATAATTACCCCTTTCCTTTTCGGAGAGGTCGCGGCAGTCTCCATCGCGTCGCTCCCGCTTACTCCGACCCTCTCATAGTGGGTTGGCGGATCTCTTGCGGTCGGACCGCTCGGCTCCGGCCACGCGGCCCAGGGCCGTTGTATTCTCCTAGCAGCGCGCGCGCTTCTGTGCCAAGGGGAGGAGGTCAGGAAGGGTCGTTGGGGTCTCAACCCCAAGGACACGTCGGAGGATGTGGTCTCGCGTCCCCTGGGTGAGGGCTGTAGCGGCGATGTCGACGTCAAGATGCAGGATCCGGAGTGCTTCCGCACGAAAGCGAGAAACGAAATCCCACAATGTCTCTTCTTTGCCTTGCTTGAGGGCGAGCAGGGTCACCACGGATCTGGCCACCTTTCGACAGCCGATGAAGTTCTCCTTGAACAGCCTCTTGAGCTCCTGGAAGAAGGAAATATTCCCAGCTGGCAGGGACTCGAACCAAGCCCGGCCATTCTCCCGGAGGGTCGTCACGTATGCCAGGCACTTCACAGTGTCCGGGGCCCGGTGGAACACTAGGTGGGACTCAAAGTTGTGCATCTGGTCGGCCGGGTCAGTGGTGCCGTCGTAGGGGGTGAACGACGGTAGTTGGAGCTTTGGCGGGATGGGGAATTCCATGATTTCCCTGGAGAAGGGAGCATGGAAGTCTAGGTCATCGTCGATCAGGCCGTGATTCTTGGCAGCTATTAGGACGTCATCCAGGTATCAGACTTTGTCTTCTATCTCCTCGAAACGCTGGAGTCGGCGATCTATCTCTGGGTTGGAATGGAGTGGGCTACGCACCCTCGGCGCGGGAATGCTGCGGGATCATCGGGTCCTCTTGGCCGAGGCATGGGATGCCTCCCGCACTTGGCAGGGGTTCTCCCCAGTCTGGCCCCTCTCGTCCTCCCGTCGCTCGGGTAAGGCGTTCTAGGGTTCGGCCCAGTGGTCCCGAAGCTCCTGGCAGAGTTCTGTCAGGGCTCAGATTTGCTGACGAAGTTTGTCTAGGTCACCTAGGGTGACCTCCTGTTGGGGATGAGCAGAAGAAGCTTCCTGCGATCCCCAGCGGGAGTTGGGCCCTTGGTCGGACCTACGGCCTCGGATGCTGACGTTGCGGAGGCTTCTACGGGACGCCATAGCTTTTTGCTCGGATTTCCACAGACTCTTTCTGCTGCTCAAACGTCCTGAAGTCAACTGTGTGAACTTCCTTGGGCATTGGCCATTTATCAACCAGCTTGGCCTTTTGATTCGTAGTAGCAGGAGCGGAGAAGTTGCTGGAGAGGAAAGCTTCTATCTCTACCACCATAATATTCAGCCAGTCGAAAGACCTAATTTCTATCCCAATCATCTTCTCGAGGATCTCTCGCTTCAAGTTTTGCTTGCAAATTTGCACGGCATCTTCTTGGTGTGGCGGGTGCCTGCACCTCATGCTGAGGTTCTGCCATCTTTTGATATATTTTAAAGCAGTTTCATCATTCTTCTGCTTGGAAGCATATAGCTTGACCACAGTCACTTCTCTTTCAGTGACGTGGAACCACTCTCGAAATTACCGCTACATGTCTAGCCAATCATTAATGGATCTAGTTGGTAAGTTCGAATACCATTCAAAAGCGAGTCCTGTGAGGGAGGACTCGAAGAACTTGAGAAGATAGAACTCATCGGTCGCTAGATCACCCATCACTTCGGTGGTTTGTTAACGCCAGAGGCAATCTCTTGGCAGCATGATGGACAGGGTAAGGTACCTTATACACATCAAAAGCAGTATGATCATCATTTCCCCTATCAGCCAGCTTCTTCTCGATCATTTGCTCTATTATTAGTTTGTTCATCATTGCCAGATCGATCAGACTTGGGAAGAGTTAGGCTTGCTGCGTTTACGACATTGCCACCACTGCTGCTTGGGGTATGGTACCAGGCCCTTGGGGCTGAGGAGCAGGTTGCGGGGTCATGCCCCCAGCGTAGTTGAATGCTGGCTGAGAGGCCTTCTCTGAGGTGAGGCCTCCAATTCAACTACGCCTCACTGTGAGGCTTTAGGAGAGAGATAGTCATGTCTTGGGGTTGAAGCGTGCACACCCAGCTTATTGAGTTGCCTCTTCAGCACTTCGATCTCCTGTCTATATTCTTGGAGCAACATCATCATAATAGCTGGATCGGGTGTGGAGGAGCTAGGAGCTTGACCTCTCCCTTCCACCAGAGCATTCGAAGAAGGTGGTGGTCTCTCACCATCATCTTCAGTAGTGATCACGTTCACAGCCATCGTGACCGGATCTGTATTTATTTCTTCAGCATGGGCTTGTGCCACCTCATTATGATTTGCAGGCGAAGGCCCATAGCAGCCGGTCACCCCAGCCATATTGCAAGTGAATATCTAGAGCTGCCAGCTTCTATGGATGACCCTCTTGGCATCATATGAGTGAGTGCTAGCCCGTCGACCATAGACTCGGAAGGTTGATTTGTAAGATGCTCGAGCAGGCATCGTAATCTTCTCTTCCTATTCTTCTTCTTTTCTTGGAGCTGGGGCCCGCGCCTGCTTGGGCACCCAAATCTGTTAGAATCTGCTTGGCTTAGGGGCCAATCCTCCCTTTGATTTGGAATTGAAGCGATCTGTCTTGCTTTGGGCCAGTGCCTGGAAGGAGTTGTGGGTAATGTGAAAATTACCCTGTCAGGCATGACCTTGGCATGTCGACCATTCAGAAAGACTCGGACGCCTCCAACGAGTATGGATTTGCCCGAGGTGGAGAGTCGGCTTCATAGTGTGCTGGTGTTCTTCTTGGCCGCCCTCCTGACAGCCTGGATGCGTCTCTTGTTGCTTGAGGTGGAGTGGTGAGCGTGTTGAACGTAGCAGCCCACCGCCTTCACTTCTTCAGGTGTCGTCTCTACAACGGCGATGGGCTCGACCTCCCGGATCTCCAAGAGGTTCAAGAACATGACCCCGAGGAAGTTGGGGAACCCAACCATCAGGGGTAAATCATGGAACCAGGTCGACACTGCCAAGTAGCCATGCTCCGCATGGCTCGCAACCACCAATAGTCTGAACATGACCGCCATTGGTTTCTTCAAAGTTCAATCCCTCCTGTAATTTCAAATTGCCGAAGTTAGATCTTGGGAAAAGGCCATCGGGCCCCTAATCTTGGGGAAAAGATAAAAGGTGGTCCAGTCCCATCGGGCATGCCAACTTGTTGGACGCACTCTTTATTGTTATATATCGTTGGTGATCGTTTTATCTTTTATCGATTTATTAAGTGCGAGGGCGTGCCAGTCACACCGTGACAATGTGTTCAGGCTTCGAGACTGGGGTGGTCCGAAGCCTGTGGTGCACTCCATCTGACTAACCAGACAAAGGTAGATATCATGTTGGGACTGGAGACCTCTGTGCCATAAAGGTCACAATGTTAATTACATCCCTTTGGAGAGGGAAAAATCTCTGATTATTTGCCAAGATAAGGGGCCTTTGTATAGTAGAGGGACGAGCTCCAAGGCGCGTTGGACCTTCTGGTGAGCTTCACTGAACCTTGGACTTAATTTATGCTTATGATTAACTGACCCAGACTTCTAAATATAGCGAGCCGAGGGAGCGCAACGGCAAGGACCAAACGCTCCGTCCTCTTCTTCCCAGCCTCCTCGAGGCCGAGCCGAGTGGGACGCAACTTCGCGCGATCATTGGCTCGGGCCGAGGAGGCTGAGGCCACTCTCACGGAGAGGGTAAGCTAACTAACCAAGTTCCCTTTTTGACTTAAATGCTTATGATGCCTATGCCTATGCCTAACCTTAATGGAATGCCTATGCAGATGAGAAAGCTGACCACGGCATTGGCCGAGGCGGAGCGGTGGCAAGCAGAGATGACCGAGGTGACTCGTCTCCATGAGGAGGTGGCACGATTGAGTACAGGAGCAGCCCGTCATCGTGCCGAGGAGGAGGAGATGGAGCGACTCAGAGCAGACACTGCACGACTGAGGAGCAAGCGAGACCCACCTCGGGTGCAGGTCATTGAGATGAGGAGAGTTATAGCGGGCCTAAAGGATGGCCTCTGAGTTCTGGGAAAGAGGTCGGAGTCTAGTAGGACCTAGAGCACCGCGCTGAGCAGCGTGTACCAAGGCTATCTCACTGGTTCTTCTGGCTACTGGAGGAATGAGGAGGAGGAGTGACGACATCATCGCGAGGAGGGGAGCACTGCCATGGAGCTGCCAGCGAAGCGGCATGAGGGCACAAGCGATAGCGGCGGCCCAGGGGAGGGACCGACTGAGTGACTTGTACTTTTCTCTTGTTTTAGACACATGTACATGACTCCCTATTAGTGGAATGAAAACCTTTTGTGTTTTTATCAAACTGTAAATGAATGAATGGATATGAATTCTTACTGACTATGATCTCCAGGACTGACAGAGATTACGCGAGAGACGGCAGAGAGAGAGAGAGAGAGATAGGACGGACGAATGAATGAAGAAAGAGAGATAAAAAATTGACAGAGACTGGAAAATGGTCTAACATATGATCGCTTGATGATGATAAATGGTCCATATCATGACCATTAAAGGACAAAGGGGAAGGCAGTAAGTGAAGGGATCAAACGGTCCTTTTGATGACCGTTTTCGGGTCCCTAGCAGTCACACGATAGACCGCTAGTTCAGAAACCTTGTCAAATCTGACTAGGACTCTTCCGTGGGAGTCCTAACCCGAGGATAGAGGTCCTTAATCTATACTATGACCCATCCTAACTCAAATTGGGGCTACCCAACCCCAATCCTAGTGCAACAACACTAAAATGAGAGCTCTATAACTAGGAACAAGCCCAGAATTCACAGCTCATAGGAATTCTCTGCTTCAAACCTTGGAACTTCATCAAAATCACCCAACTTCATGATGAAGAGGAGCTTTGAAGTTAGCGCCATGGGAGAGGTCACCTACACCGGCCCGAAGGCGGCTAGGAGAGAATGTGGGGAGCTACAATGGCTGACTTCCATCCCTAAGCATCTTAGCTCAAGCTCTTCACGAGAGGAAAGTGCAATTCAAGTTCAACAATTCATTAATTACCTTAATCTCCTTTCTTATGGCATTCCTCTCTTTATTCTTTCCTTCTTTTTCCAGCTCCTTCCTGGCCCAAGATGCTACTCTAACCTAAAGTGGGTGGTTCCCTTGATAAAGGAACTCCCTTTAGAGGTTGTCTCCATCCTAAGGGCATGGCACCTTCACCCTTTAGTGATTTTAGCTAAGAATTTTTAGAAAATCTCCCTAAATTGGCCAAGCATTTCAACTCTCATAGAATTATGGCATCCTCAAACACACACCTTCCTCTTCCCTACCTTTGAAGCCATCGTCTTATTAGAGGAGGTAGAGACCTACTTAGCCCTTCCTAAGACCAAGGTGGGGGATGAAGACTTAGTGTGTCACATGGTTGAGCCTATAGATCCATCACTCATTCTAGGGGATTTCATTCACAATCTAAAGGATGTGAGGGCCATGATCAGCCCACGTCTCTGTCTTTGCCGCACTTTCAATACAAACTTTCATCCGAACATGAAATGGTCCATGAGTGACCAACATATTTTGAATATTTACGCCCCAATATGGGGGCATTTTAACATAGTCTGAGATTTCATTATTCTCATTTTGTTAGCACTAATTTCTAGCCGTAGGGCCCCCTTTTCCTGGCGACTAATCAAGACTTTTCTCCCCTCTGGGGAGATGTAACAAACGCCGTGACCTCTATGCCACGGCGAGTTTTTGTCCCGCCACGCAACTCAACTGGAGCCTTGTGAGGAGGGAAAAGGGTGCGGCCACGACGTCCCCAGTTCCCCAGCGACAGTGTCAGCAGTAGAGGGGGAGGAGCCTGCGGGCGGTCATGAATGACAAGGATGAGGATCTCACCTTGTTCCTTGAGATGCGGAACCGGGAGAAGGAGCGCTAGTAGAGCCTCCTCCTTAGCAACAATGCCACTGACGACCTCGACCCTCCTCCAGGTATTGGCCCTCCACCACCGTCCACCTCCCACAAATCAGCGCTGCTATTGCAAGTGAAGTGCCTAGAAGGAGGGAAATAGGGTGGGGAATCTGACCTGCTGAACAGTTATTTTTGGGCTACCCCCAATCCTCCGTTCCCAGTCCCTCAAAAGGCTGTGTTTGAAAGCCCTTCTTGTTTTCTTCATCTTTTTTCTTGCCCTTCTTCTTTTGCCAATCCCTCAGTGACACTTATTTGTCCCGAACACAACCGTATGTGACACTTGTACGTGGTTCATCTGATATTTATCTTTGTCCTGTCAAGATCAAAGCTGGGGAGTTCTCCATTGTTCAAGATAGTGTCATTCGCACCCACCCGCAGGACGGGCCTTGATGACTTCCTCTGATGACGATAAGAACAACTAAGACAGGTAAAACGCGGATGACTACAGAGGCCTAGGCAAGCTGCATTCACATAATTCTTCTCTTTCATATAGTTCTATTCATTTAGCTCCTTATTCTTTTTTTTTAAATCATCGAGTGGAACGAAGAGAGAGTGCACCCCCTTTCCAGGTAGGGAATGTTCTCACTCCACCTTCGGGCCACTAGATGTAAATTCAAAATAGATAAGAGTTCAAAGGGGGCCAGGCCCCTAGAATACAAAGAGAAATATAAAGAAAAATAAAGCTATACATGTCGGATACGAATATTGGGGATGTGACAAGCATCAGCTGTGGCATATCCTTTAGCCATAATAGGCAGCTCCCTTGTGGATAAGAATTCTATGGTATGACCTGTTGAGACGGCGTGATTAGCCAGAGCATCCGCAAGTTCATTCGCTTCCCTGTATGTGTGGATGAGAGGGCAATGAAACGAACTAAGAATTTCCTATAAGCTTCTCCACCACGGAAGAAGAGACCAAGGGGGGCTTCTTTTGTGAATCAACATATCAACCAATGCCAAAGAATCAGTGAAAATAATTGAGATTGGAATCGTGTGCAGCTGAGCCAATCGGAGACCATCAAGGAGTGCCCGTCCTTCTGCAACCATGTTGGAGCCATAACCGTAATAATAAGAGAAACCCAGCAACATTTTCCCTTGAGAATTTCTGAAGCAGCCACCTCCCCCTGAGGGTCCGGGGTTACCTTTGCTAGCACCATCCACATTGAGTGAGAAATCTGATTTCGGTGCAAGCCAACGAACAGCAATGCAGGATAAGACCTTATGGTTAATAGGGATTCCCAATGTCTGAAGGGTATGGCAGAAGGAGATACCGACACTTTGTTTAAAAGTGATCTGCTGCATAATCTGAGCAGCCTCAGCTTATATCTGATCCGCAATCCGAGGGAAGCTTATCCTAAGACCTTCAAACCTGTCGCGGCATCTATATTTCCATATTTCCCATCCAATCATCATAGCGACGAGCATGGTAATAAATCCCAGTACACTATGTATGGATGCCCCATTTAGGATGTTACGGAGTCAGCTGATGATAGAAGTGGTCTCCAAACAAGAATTATCAATAAGGGGGGTGAATTTACTCCACAGAAAGTTGGCCAATTGACTGTTAATGAAGAGATGATCTACATCTTCGGTAGCATGAGAGGATGAATAGCAAACATAACAAGATGCAATGTGAATTCCACTATTTTGGGTCCGACTGTCAACTAGCACTGCATGATTTAGAATTTTCCAATAAAAGAGGGAAGCATGAGGGGGGAATCTACGATACCAAAGCTTGGTGACAGGAGAGTCTGCCATCTGCCCTTTGATGAAGTAATAAGTAGACTTGATATCAAAATTGCCAGAGTTGGTAAAAGACCATATAGAGATATCATTCCCGGCTTCAGTGACAAAGTTATGAGCTTCAGTTCGCAGGTTATTGTCTTCCAGAATGTGCCAAATCGGATGATGTTGGTCAGCCAAGGCAACTTGAACCGAACAATCTTCAGCCAAAGAGATATTATGTTGGGAGATATAATCTTACAGAGGTTTATCCTTGTACCAAGTGTCTTTTAGAAAGCTGGTGGTGGCGCCATTTTGGACGATCTTGCGCATGCCTGCCATAAGAATCGACCGTGCTTTATCAAAGTCTCGTAAAATCGACATCATTTTGAGCACATTTCATATCACTTTATAATGCCCCAATTTGACCCTCAAGTTAGCCTTGTTTGAGTGGGTTTTCCACTTTTCTTAGATTTCTCACTTTTTCCTCCTTTTTTGTTATATTTTTCTAGATTTTTTGAGTATTTTTATCCATTTTTACAGATTTTTAAAGAAATAAAGTCAATGGGGTGGGCGCTCTTTTAAATGCACATGCATCAACTTTATCCTGCTCAGCATTGACCTTATTGGCATCTCCCTAGGTTTAAGCATCCAACCTCATTTATATTCCAAAGTCTAAGCACCCAAAGTCCATGCATTCTTTCTAAAGTCCATGCATATCTACCCAAAGTCCATGCATTCTTTCTAAAGTCCATGCGTATCTACCCAAAGTCCATGCATATCTACCCAAAGTCCAAGCAATGTGTAAGTCCATGTGCCCTTTTTCAAAGTCCATGCATCCTTTTCCAAAGTCCAAGCATCCTTTTCCAAGTCCATGCATTCTTTCTAAAGTCCATGCTTATTTCCACCAAGTCTAAGCACCCTCAGTCCATGCATATTTCCACCAAGTCCAAGCACATTTCCTAAGTCTGTGCATCTTTCTAAGTCCAAGCACATTTCCTAAGTCCGTGCATCTTTCCAGGTCCAAGCATGTTCTACTAAGTCCATGCATATTTCCACCAAGTCCAAGCACATTTCCTAAGTCCGTGCATCTTTCTAAGTCCAAGCACATTTCCTAAGTCCATGCATCTTTCCAAGTCCAAGCATGTTCTACCAAGTCCAAGCATGTTCCACCAAGTCCGAGCACATTTCCTAAGTCCATGCACATTTCAAAGCATTACACCGATTTCGAAACCTTGCATAGACTTAATATGCTCAGATGTATACCAGGTACCTTTTTTTGAAAAGATGATAAAAAGGGAAATGACGACAATGGGAGAGGCGTCAGTTCAATTGGAATTTTCTCTCATTTTCGTCATTGACGGCTGTCATAAGGGCGTCATTTAATTAACGACCATTTGAGCAGGCGTCAGTTCAATTGGAATATTAATTTTTAATTTCTATAATTGATGGCTGTCATAAGGGCGTTATTTAATTGACGACCATTTGAGTAGGCGTCAGTTCAATTAGAATATTTATTTTTAATGTCTGTCATTGACAGCTATCATAAGGGCATTATTTAATTGACGACCATTTAAGCAGGCGTTAGTTTAATTGAAATATTGATTTTTAATTTCTATAATTGACGGCTGTCAGCAAGACGTCATTTAGTTCACGCCACCGTGGAAGGCGTCATTTCAAGACATGTGTACACCGACCTTTATTCTGCATACACCGACCTCACTTCGTATGCGTCGACCTTATGTTGCACGGACTCATATGCACGGAGTTTAATCCAGTATGCACAGACTCATATGCACAGAGTTTATTCCTTATGCACGGACCTTGTTCAAAGGTGCACAAGGGCAGTTTTTGGTATTTTAAATGTCGACTAGTATAGCAGGCGTCATTTCTTGGTTTTACGAGTTATAAATAAAATGGAAATCAAGCGAATTGATGACCGTCTTGGAGTCACTGATTAATTAACGACATATGTGAAGTCGTCATTTTCAATTTTCAAAATAATGAAAGTCATTTATTTCTATAAAATAATCCAGGAATTAGCAACTGTTGTAGTGGGCGTCATTTTAGGTAGCGACCCCTCTGAAGGCGTCATTTCATCTTCCGTCTCCATTTCGTCTGCAATCTTTCCTGTAGCATCCCTTTCCTCGTTATAACGTCGTATTTGATTGGGAAGGGGAAAGCCCTGCTGGAGGACTGCTTTCCCTATTTTGATCCTATCAGAACAAGGGTTCTGGCCCTATAAATAGAGCCCTGCGGCTCATGAAAATAATCAATCAATCAGCAGAGGGGGGGAAACGCTGCCCGAACATTGGCTGGAGGAGGCTCTGTGTATAAAGCTTCATCCGATTGAGTCTTCCTCACGAACGTCGATCAAAAGCCAAGGAGAAAATTACTCATGCTTCTCTTACCTCTTCTTTGTTTCTCCATTCTCTGTTTCTTTCTTTTATTTACATTAATTGCATGCATGCATTTTAGTCATTGTTCTATTATTAACTTTTCCTTCTCTCAACCACGTTGAGATAATTCCTCCAACAGTGCAACACTTGCACATATTTTTTATCATTTTATTTTTATCTCTTCATGCATCATAAATCTCCCTACCCATCGCATGGGGTTTAAAAGGGCAACACCCAACAAGGTGTGTTCTTATACATGCTCTTCATGTTTGTTTCTATTATGAATTTGATGCTACACTCACCTTGGTTCTAATTCCAATCTTTTATTGGTTGTTGTCATCGTTTCTTACAAGGGCGTAATCAAAGAAGAACTCCCTCTATCGGCCGGCCAGTAGGAAGGGAAGGAAATCACTCACACCTCTCGCATCCTTTTGAGGTATTTATATTTGTGATCCCTCCTTTTATTCATTATTTACATATTTCGAGGCCTTCGCGTCTCTAACGATCACACCCTCCATTAGCATCCTACGCTATGCTTATGTTTATATTCTTTTAGCACAAGTTCAAGCAAGCTTCTAACCGCTACAATAGCTTCCACTATGCCCGACCTTATCCTGTGCTCCACCGCACGCCTGGCGCGCAGCCTGCAGCAAGCCCATGCACGCGCGCAGCAGCAGGCGGGTTTGACGCAATGGCAGCCGTTGCAGGCGCTGACTTTGACGCAATGGCTGCAACAAGTGACGCAGCACGCCATGCTTTGCGGCAGCATTCCGCCGCAGGAGATTCCGCGCCTGGTCTTGAGCGGCATCGCCGAGCGTTTGTTGTGGGAAGAGGTGATCGGCAAAACTGCATCAAGCCAACAGCCACTGTTCGATACTGCCGGCATGGCGCGCTCGGCGATGGAGGCGAATGCGCTGATGCAGGGCTGGGGGGTGCGCTTCCCCGATGAATTGCATACCGACGAGACGCGGCAGTTCCTGCGTTGGCGCGGTGCTTTTCGCGCCCTGTGCCAGCAGCACGATGCGCTGGAAGAGACGCGCATGCTGGAACTGCAGATCGCGCTGCTGCAACATGCGGCATTGCCGCCCGTGATCCATCTGGCGGGCTTCGACCGCATCAGCCCGCAGGAGCAGCGTCTGTTCGATGCGCTGGCGCAGCGCAGCGCAGTAAAGCACTGGCAATCAGGGCTGGCGACTGCGGCGCAAGCAGTGCAAAAAGGGTTCGACGAGGCCGAAGCGGAATGCCGCGCGGCAGTGCGTTGGGTGCAGGATAAGCTTGCCGCGGACCCTGCGGCAAAACTGGCCATCGTGGTGCCGCAATTGGCGGATCTGCGGCCGACGTTACAGGCCATGCTGGACGATGTGCTGCACCCGCAGTGCATACATCCGGCGCATACGGAAACGCCGCGCGCTTATGATTTCTCGCTGGGGCAGCCGCTGGCGGAAACCCCCATGATCGCTGCCGCGTTGGCGTTGCTGCGGCTGACGTGCAGCCAACGCATCACGCAACAGGAAACCGGCGCGCTGCTGCGCGATGTCTACTGGTCGGACGGTATCAGCGAGGCCGACGCCAGGGCCGCGCTGGATGCCGCGATGCGGCGCAAGTTGCCTGCCACCGTCACGCTGGACCAACTGCTACGTTTTGCCAGGAAGGCGCAGTTATCCTCCTCTGCCGCAGAGGAGGAGGGAGCAAGGAGTGGCTTGTCCAAACTGATTGCCCATCTTGAGGCGTTGCAACAAAAAGCCGTCGCCACCCGCCAACAAGCCTCGGCCTGGGTCGCGAGTTTTACCCAGATGCTGGATGCCGCGCACTGGCCGGGCGAGCGCACGCTTTCCAGCGTCGAGCACCAGGCGGAAAAAGCCTGGGATGAAGTGCTGCAGACTTTTGCCGCGCTCGACCCTCTGCTCAACAAACTGAGCAGCGGCGAGGCGCTGCGCCAGTTGTCGCGTTTATGCCGCGAGCGCATCTTCCAGGCGGAAGCGACCCACCAGCCTCAGATACAAGTGATGGGCATGCTGGAAGCAAGCAGCGAGCCGCTGCATGCGCTGTGGGTGATGGGCATGAACGACCATATCTGGCCGCCGCCCGCTAGCCCCAACCCATTATTGCCTGCCGAGGTGCAGCGCAAGGCAGGCACGCCCGGTTCCTGCAGCCGGGTGCAGGCCGAATTCGCGCAGGCCATACATCAACGCCTGCTGCACTCCGCGCCTGAAGTGGTGTTCTCCTGGGCGCGCCGCGACGGGGAAAGGGAATTGCGCATGAGCCCGTTGCTGAAAACCGTCGCAGTCGCCGACTGCGAGTTCGCGCAGGCGCAAACCTTGGCTGAACGACTGGCCGAGCATTTCGCCCAACCGCAACCCATGCAATGGCTGCAAGACCATGATGCGCCGCCGGTACAGGAGGGCGAACAGTTGCGCGGCGGTGCAGGCTTGTTCCAGGCGCAGGCGGTATGCCCGGCCTGGGGTTATTACCGCTACCGTCTCGGCGCGCGCGCGCTGGAACAGCCGGTGGACGGGCTGGATAGCATGGCGCGCGGCAACCTGTTGCATGCGGTATTGCAGGCATTCTGGAACGGGCGCGATTCCGCCTATCTGATAAACATGAACCCGGCGCAACAGCAGCAGGCGGTGGAGGACGCAGTGGAAAAAGGCCTGAAACAGTTCTCGCAAAAACTGGACGAGCCCTTACCCACGCATTTTGCCGCGCTGGAAAAACTCAGGCTGGCGGCGCTGCTCGACGGCTGGTTGCAACTGGAGCGCGAGCGCCCGCCGTTCACGGTGCAGGACTGCGAGCGCCGCGTGAAACAGGATATCAAAGGCATCAGCGTCGAATTCACCCTGGACCGCGTGGATGCATTGCCGGACGGCGAGTTGGTAGTGCTGGATTACAAGACCGGTTCGCAGATAGACCATAAAAGCTGGCCTCAAGGATGGCTTGGTCCCACCTCCTTACCCAACCATGGACCCCACCCTTCCACTAGTGTCTGTCAACTCCTATCATTTGAAACAAAACATAATCAATGGGACTTGAGAAATGTTTAAGAGGAATGAATATTGCATGATTAAATACCTTTATTTTAGGGGCCAAATTATAATTTTTTAACATGAAACAAACTTTCACCAAAGTTGTTTTTTCTGTGAATAGTTCTTCAACTCCCTCTTGGCAGCTTCAACGTGGAGGCCAGCCCACCAACAACTTCAACGGCGGGTTATGGCAGCAACAATTTAAGTGGCAGGTTATGGCAGTGGTATGTGCACAGCTGGACAAGGCAGCATGGGCAGAGGGTGGCCCCTTCTCTTCTTCCCCCTACAATTACCCAGCGCCACCAGACAGATCACCCATCTTCCCCTTGTCGGTTCCACCTTTCTCCCTTTCTCTCTTACGTTCTCTCTCCCCCATGCATGTAATCGCCCTGCTCCCTCTCTGCCGCGTCTCTCTCCTAACCTTCCCTTTCCACGCACCTCTCCCCGACTTCACACCGCGGCCAAGCCTCCCTGCTCCCCCATCAGCCACCTCTTTCTCCCTCTTGTTTTCTCTCTCTCTTTCCCACGTAGCCACCTCTCTCTCTTCACCCTTCGTTTCCCGCTCTCTCACTCTCTAACCCTCTCACCCACCGCCGGAGCCACCGTCTGTCCTCCATCTCCCCCTCACCGTTCCATCTCCGTCTCTCTTCTCACACACCTCACATCCCTCTTCTCTCCCCCTTCCGCAAACGCCCCCCATCGTCTCTCTTAGTTTCTCTTTCTCTCTCTTCTCACTCTCTCTTCCTTCTCACCACCGTCCCTCGCTCTCTCTCCTTCTCTTTCTAACTCCACCCATACCCGTCACAGCAGCCCTCTAATAGTCGCGAGCCCCCTTTGCCTGCAACAACACCTCTCCCCGACTCCACACCGCCGTGGCACTCTCACCCTGTGCGGCGCGGCAGCACCGTCTGTGCCCACCGCAGCAGCATAGTCGGCCGCACTGGGCCTCCTCACCTTCACGCCTGCACTGCATCATCTGTGCGTCCCTCTATTTCTCCCGTCCGAATGTAGCATTCCCCTCTTACCTCTCCCTCCTCTACGCTGGAGTCCCTGCTCATGTGGCCACTCCCCACATCTCTCCCCTCTATCTCTCTCCTTTTCTCTCTAGCACACATGACCCCCCACCGTCTCCCACGTACCCTTCAGTGACCTTGCCGCTCCCCCATGCATGCAATCGACCTGCTCCCCCTCTGTCGCGTCTCCCTCTCTAACTCTCCCATGCACGGCAACCTCGCGATCAACCTCTCCCCGTTTCTCACCCCTCCACATTGCTAATAGCCCATTTTCTCTCCCACCGTCTCTGCACCTCCGCATGCTAACACACGCGCACCTTTGATTTTCCTTCTCTCCACATAGGCAACCACCGCGGCACCCTACTCTCTCCCTCTGCGTCTCACCACCGCCCACGTCGCCTGCTCTGTCATCTCTCTCTTCACACTGTGGCGAACCAGCTGCTCCCCCTCTCTCTGTAACCTGCGCCCCTCTCTCCAACCCCCTTCACACACACTGACACCACCGCGGCCACTTCCCACGTCCAGCTCTGGCATTGTCACCTTGCCCACACCATCGCCTGTAGCCACCGTCAGTGCCACCTTCTCCATTCGCGATAGCAGGACTCGTCTGGTAGTTCTCTCCCTCGTCGCTCAGCCTCCTTTCTCTTCTCCCTCTCTCCCTGCACCCCCTCTCTAGATCACCGTCGCACAACCCCCCCACCTCTCTCATCTTCTCTCATCTTCTCTCACTCTCTCGCTCCCTCAACGTCGATGTCGATCGCGATTGTCCCCCACGAGCCGCTCTCCACCTTCTCTCTCTCACCAACGCCACCAGTCGCACCTCCCTCTCTCACGTAGCCCACACCGGTGTCGCCGCCCTACTGCTTCTCACTCCCCCTCCGTAGGCACTCTCGCTTCCCTCTCCTCGTCTCACACAAACACATGCCAACACTGCCGTAGTTGTTCCCTATCCACACCCAGCCGGCCTTCCCTCCTCTCTCTCTAATCCCCACGCGATCTCTCGCCCTCTCTCTTTCTCTCTCTTCTTCATATCTCTCTCTCTTCTCGTGATCCTCCTCTCTCTCCCCTTCTCTCACATGTTCTCTCTCTCTTCTCTCCATTCCCCTCTCTCTATCTCCCTCTTGTTCTTTCTCTCTCTCACTTCTCACACACGCATGCACAATTTTTGTTTTATTTTATGTTAATTTAAAATCCCACCTCCCTCTCTCTCTTCATTTCTCCTTAGTTCTCCCACTAAATCTCCCTCTCTAAAGGTGAAGGTACGTTGCCCATGGCCGCGCTATTTAACCCCTCTACCTACGCCTCCCCGCGCTGGGGAACCCTATAACGACGCTTAGCCACACTGATTTCAAGCAAAATCCTCCCTTCGTGCCATTTTAATCCCTCGTTCATCTTCATAACGATCTCTACCTCCCCCGGCCAGAGCTAATAAACTTAATTAATGATAAATCAAATAAAAAAGACTTTCTTTTTAAGTCTGAATTATCTATCTTCATGATTTCATTATTATGCTTTAGCATATTCATGAATGTCATGTTAATGCATGCTTGCTTGCATGGACCCTTGGTATATAAAATGGCATTGACCGAAGGGCGGGTTACGCTCGATCGAAAGCTTTCGCTATGCGTGATGGTGGTCTTCGGACCTATGTTCTCCGCCACGTATCGAGGGTTCCAACTTAACAAACCACGCCTGTTCGGCATGATAAATGAATCATTCCATGTGACTTCGTCATGTGCATTCTTTTGCATCTCATTTTCGGCCTCGGACGGCTCACTATCTCGGTAATTAATCAAAGGTCTTCCCTCCTCGTGGGGGATGTAATTAACGTCATAGAATTTATGGTATGGTAGACTGCTGGTCCCGACACAAATTCCACTCTCACCAAATAAGGGTTAGATTGAGCGCATAATAAATCTATCGCTCATGTGACTGGCACGCCTGCGTGGTCAACCAGTCAATTAATTACGGGTTAATTAATTAGTTAATTGACCTAAATAAACAAAAAAACACCTGAAATAAAAATATACCATAAAACAACTGGTCCCTCGTGTAACTATAGTGAGTTTGTACTTAAGGAGGGTCACCTATTCCGGGGTGACAAGTTGTGCATCTCACGGACTTCTGTTCGTGACTTTCTCACGTGGGAGATGCACGTGGGAGGTCTTCCTGGCCACTTTGGCCGGAGCAAGACCATAGAGGCAGTTGAGCATAGATTCTATTAGCCTAGCCTGAAGAGGGATGTCACTCGTATCGTGACCCAGTGCTGCACTTGTGCTATGGCAAAGCAGAGGAAGCAGAATACCGGCCTCTATACTCCCCTCCCCGTTCTAGATAGTCCATGGCAGGACATTAGCATGGACTTTGTGTTGGGATTACCCCGCACCCTCTGAAAGCATGACTCTATCTTTGTGGTTGTAGACCGGTTCTCCAAGTTGGCATTATTCATTCCATGCTCCAAGACTACTGATGCCTCTAGAGTTGCCCGTCTATTCTTTTCCCATTGTGTCCCCAGGTTTGTCCTCCCTCGTACTATAGTGTCAGATAGGGATGTAAGATTCACTAGCTATTTTTGGAAAATCCTATGGCACATGATGGGCACCCAGCTAAAATTTTTCACTGCATATCACCCCTAGAACAATGGTCAGACCGAGGTATTTAATAGGAGTTTGGGGGATCTTCGTAGGTGTCTAGTCCGTGATCGTGTCAGGGATTGGGACTTGGTCCTACCACTAGCAGAGTTTGCCTACAATGATTCGGTCAATAGGTCTACAGGCATGAGCCCTTTTGAGATTGTTACTGACCGTAGACCTAGGAAGCCAATAGACTTGGTCCCATCCCCCATCCAGTCTTGCGTGTCCGAGTCAGTGAAATCCTTCACTAATCACATTAGGCAGTTGCATGAGCATGTACGTCGTCATATTGAGACCAGCAACGCACAGTACAAAGAGTTGGATGATGCCCACAGATACCATCGTGAGTTCTAGGAGGGTGAGTACGTCATGATTAGGGTCAGGCCTGAACAATTTTCCATGGGAACCGTGAAGAAGCTACAAGCTCGCGGTGCCGGTCATTTTCGAGTAGTGAAGAGAGTTGGTTCTAATGTATATGTTGTAGATCTGCCAGAGAGCTACGGGATCAGCTCCACTTAACATCTCGGACCTAGTCACTTATAGGGACCCGACGGTGATACCCAGTGAGCCATTTGAGCCGCCTCCATCCCTTGTGAGTGACACCACCTCGGAGCGTCCACTTCTAGCCTTGTTACCACAGCAGCGTGAGCAGATAGAGCATATACTGGATGAGCAGGTAATGACTACTCGAGGTGGGGTGTACCAGCACTACTTAGTGTGATGGAGGGGACGACCTACGTCTGATGACACTTGGATCACCCGAGCCGAGTTACAGAGGATAGATTCAGATCTGCTGGATCGATACCAAAGTGACCCGGACCCCTACTTGACGGGGTCGAGCTTCTCCCACCCGGGGAGAATTGGTGAGGACACCAGAGCTAGAGTTCAGCTTGACTCAGCGAGCCGCTCCCAAGGCTGGCCCTCATCTGGCATCCCCTCGTAGGGCCTCCAAACCACCTGCATTCATTCATATTCATAAGCATATAGGCATATTTCATAAAATAAAATGCATCATGTCTAAATTACATACCAGTGAGGTGGGGTAGTCACGAAACTCCCACCAAAGAATGTGCAGCTCATAGGAGAGAGGCACTACAGTCATGAGGGTCAACTACCGTCGTGCCAAAGGGAACGACCCCTCGTCTTCAGGTCGGGGATCGATGCGGCCCATCGGCATGTATAAATGGCTCCACACCTACATCCATCAATTGCATTAGTAAACGTTCATATGCATAATCATAGTCATAAGCATTTAAATAAACAAAAGACATGCATACCTGAAGAAATGGTGAGAAGCCACTGACGGTAGTCTCTCGACCTGTCCCCGTGGACAGGTCAGCCAAAAGATGCGCTAGCAGGGTGGCTCCCCATGCATACCGCCCAACACCCTCTAAATCCTCGAGAATGCCCAAAAATCTGCAATTGATAATATCTCCCTTTGTGCCTAGCATCAATCTCCTGAGCATCAAAATAGAAATCTCCTCAGATCTCGGTCCACTCTCTCTCTCTGAGTCGGGTCCTGGCAATAGGCGGCCCCGGCCTTCCTAATCAACTGCTGCACAAACTGCTCCATGGACTCCCCCTATCTCTATCTAGAATACCCTAATCCCATGACGATGGTCAGATCGATGCGGAAGATGGTCCGACACTCCTTCGTGGTCTCAGCTATAGTCTCTAGCCCTAGCAGTCTGCGGGCTAGCTCTTGGTAGTCAGGGAGAGTCACCCCACTCACGGCCTCCCCATCCACCCTCAACCCCATAATCCGGGTGACATCCTTCAAGCTCAGTATCATGTGACCCCAAGGCATCAGGAATGCCCGGCTGGTCCTATCCCACCTCTCCCTAAGGACCTGAATCAAAGGTAGATCGGGGCGGATAGGCTCTATACTCAGGAAAGGACCAAACCCCATAGCCTCTACCCTAGCCCTCTGGAAATCGGGGAGTCCATAGTAAGCTGCAAGAACTTGGACCCATGAGATTCGAGTCCTCATCAACCCCTGCCAAGAATAAAAGAACGATGTTGACGTAATTGTTTTCATTAATAATTGACGACCTTCTAGTGGCCGTCATTTGTTGAATTGACGCCCCTAAGGGGGGTGCTGTTTCAGAAAGAATTTCTAAATTAATGCCAAATAGAAAATATAATTGACGATCTTCCAGTGGCCGTCATCTGTTGAATTGACGCCCCTAAGGGGGGCGCTGTTTCAGAAAGTATTTCTGCTCAACTAAATTAACAACAAATAAGAAATATAATTGATGACCGGCCCATGGTCGTTACTTAATGAAGTGACGCCCCTGTAGGGGGCATTGTTTTGAAGTTTTCTGTTCTCTTATAATGAACCTGATTTGACGACCATCCCAGTGGCTGTTATGTTAAGAATTGACGCCCCTAAGGGGAGCGTTGTTTTGTGGGGAGTTTGAAATAAAAGTGTAAAAATTAAAATAATGATAGGTCTCAGGGTGCTATTCATGAATTATCTAATTTAACAAAAAATGAATATATGTGATTTGACGACCGACATAGGGTCGTTGTTTGAATTAACGACAGCCTCAGGGGCGTCATTTCTCTGGGTCACTAGTTCAACACCGAGGGCTATGGAATTTCATTGAAAAAAATATAGATAAATAAGAAAATGAATGAAATAAGGGTAGAAACCTACCTTGCTTCATCAGGCACAATGAATCCTCCATGGAGAGGTTGTCCAGGAGGAGGGGCTTCCTCATCCTCATCCTCATCGTCATCGTCTTCATATTCTTCATCATCCCCATCTCCTTCATCTTCTCCTTCTTCCCCTTCGGTTCTACCCTCTTTGACTGCTTCTCCCTTGTCACCACTGAGCTCCGCCGGTGGAGAGTCATCGGCCGCCGTCAGAGGGACTTCCTCCCCGGCGGGTTGGTCCTCGCCGAGGTCGACGATGTCAAGGGCCATCACTCGTTGCCGCTTGCTAGGGCCCGCCATGGACAAGAGGTGAGAATGGGAGAGGGATGAGAATGGGGAGAAATGAAAGGGTTGCGGTTAGGGTTCGTCGCAGAGAAGAGAGAAATGAGAGAATGAGAGAATGAGAGAGTAAGCAAAGGGAAGAAAAGAGGGAAGGTGAGGCAGTTAACGTTCGAAACTAATTGATGCCACTAGCGGCGTTGTCTCTTAATGAATTGATGACTTGGATTAAGTCACCTTTAAATTGTTTGATGACAGATCTAGAGGGACTTAATTATAATTTTCTTACATTTAAACAAACTTTGATCAAAGTCTCTCCTTTGTGAACAATGCCCTTCCTTCGCAGTGGCAAGACGGTAGGATGGTCTTCGCCTGCTCACGGGAGAGCCCCACGACAGCAACCGACTGAGCGACGGCGACACGTGCAGGAGCATCGGCAGCCATGTTTGTGTGATAAACGGCCAAAGAGCAAGAAGAAGCCAGCATGGGCCTCACCGCGTCTACCACTACCCATGCACAGCCCCTCACCGTGGAGCCCCCATTCACCGTCCTTCTAACCCACACAACCCTCTATCCCATTCTCTCTCCCCTCTCCCTCTCTCTTTCTCTCTCTAGTTACCCACCTCATAGCCATGCACGTCACTCCTCCATGCCCATGCACCTCTCTTCACACACACATGCACACATAGCATCCCAAGCCCCATAGCCCATGCACCTATCTACCCCACGTCCCTCTCTCCCATTCACTCCACACACACACCCCACCATCACCATGTGACCTCCATCCCCTCCATATATCACTCCCTCTTCCCTCTCTTCACTCTTCTTATCTCCCTACATTGACACATGGTCTCTTTAAAGCTCACATGGGTGTGCATGGGTGGGCTTCAATATGTGATTGAATGGCATGCAAAAGTGGTTGCATCAAAAGGTGTGCAATGAGTGTGGGTAAGGTGAAAATAACATGGATTGAGGGTAATCTTAGCCCTATAAAAGGAGCTCTTGAGGGGTCTTTGTGGGGATTTTTTTGAACACACTTACGTAGGCTTCTTTCTCCTTCCCCCATCTCTCTCTCATCCTCTCTCCCCTTCCTTCTCTTCACCTCTTCTCTCTCTCACTCCGGTAGGATCCCTCTCTCCCTCTTTCTAAACCCCCTCCATGTCGTGTCTCTCTCTCCTATCTCCCACTTGCACCACAACGCCACTGTCCCCCTCTCACCCACTCTCTTCCTCTCTCTAGCCCACACATCACAGCATCTCCCTCTCAGTGCCACACAACACACACTCACGCCTCACACTCAACAACCTCCCACCACCGACGGCTCCACCTGCTAACCACCCTCTCTTTCTCTCTTTATCTCTCTCTCTCTATAACCGCAGCGTCCCTCCCTGCTCCCTACACAGAGCTCACATCTCCCTTGCCTCACCCAACTCTCTTTCTCTCCTACACTTCTCCCACCTCCTCTCTAAATGCCACTACACCTCTACACACGGCCCACAGTTGGTGAGCCCCCCCGCTATCACCATCGTAGGCACACCCAGCCAAACCTCACCACCCACACCTCCTCACCACACCGCGCCTGCCCCCTCTACCTCCACACACATACACGGCCCAGCGGCTCCCCTTCTCTCCTTCTGCTCCCTTAACCTTCCCAGACACCACCCCAGTCGGCACCTCCCTCCTCTCTCCCTCTACACACAGACACCTCCCACCAGCCGTCTTACGCAGCCCTCCTCTCACTCTCTCTGCTCTCTCTCCCTTGCCTTGCACACATCGCTTCCGTCGTTCCCTCCTCCATGCATACACGCACATAGCTCCCCCTCTCCAATGTACATACGTCCCCCATATCCCCATCACCTCGCCATGTCCCCCTCTCTAACTCTCTCCCCACAGATCGTCAACCCCCCTCGCCACTCTCTCTTTCTCCCTTTCCCCTGCCAACCTCTCTCGCCACCGGCACCTCAGTACACGGCCACCTCCACTCCCTCTCCCGTACACACGTCGTTGCCTACAGCCACCTGCTGCAGACTTCGCAAGAACCCAACCTCCCACTTCTCTCTCCCTCTCTCCCACATAGCCATCACTCTCTCCTATATCTCACACGCTCGCTCTCTATCTCCCTCTCTCTTCTACTCATACCGGCAACCCTTCTTCTCCATCTCTCCATCTCCCTGCTCCACCTGCTAGCCCATCCGTTGACTAGCTCCCCCCTCCGCTTCCTCTCCTCACCACACACGCACACCAGCCTCCAGCGAACCCCCAGCCGTGTCCCACTCTCTAACTCTCCTAACCACACCATCCCACTTCCTCTTCTCTCTCTCTAACCCATAGCCACCAGTCTCTCTCTCTCTCTTCCTCTCTCTCTCTATTACACCACTGTGGCCATCTTCATCTCTCCCTCATTCTCTGTTTAACACACAAGTCTCTATTGGCCCTGACTAGATGGCGGACAAGAAGGGGGGTTGAATTGTTCCCTTGACCTTGATGGCGGATTTTAAAAACTTTCTTAATTGAACACAATATTACCCAGTTTAGACAGTGATATAAACATGACGCCCTTGTAATCTCGGCTACTATAAACCATTGTAACGTAGATAGGATATTAGTGGACAATGGTAGTGCCCCTGATATTTTGGCATACGAATGTTTCTTGAAAATGGGTGAAAACCCATCTAGGCTATGCCCAATTCAAACCCCTCTCTACGGGTTCAATGGCTTGGCAACTTATCCCGAGGGAGCTCTGAGCCTGCCGGTTACTCTCGGTACCTCTCCTTAGACCGTCACGTTTATGGCAAACTTCATAGTGACTAAAGGGATGTCGGCCTATAATGCCATCTTCGGTCGAGATATTATCAGCCAAATAAAGGCAGTGCCCTCCATATATCACCAAAAAATGAAGTTTCCCACCAAATATGATATTGGGGAAGTCCAAGGTAACCAGGCAACAACTAGAAGTTACTGTGTGATCTCAGTCGAAGCCATAAGGCCAAAGGGAAAAAAGAAAGAGGTTGAGGGAGTCGAGGATAAATAGATGACAAGCAAGCCTGGCGGGGAGCTACTATCAGTCTTCCTCAAAGACAACCCGACTCTCGAAGTTAAAATTAGGGCGGATTTACTGCCCGATGTACAAGAGCAATACAAGGATTTCCTTTCCAAGTACATTCAAGTCTTCCCATGGTCTGATGGGGATCTTCCCAGAATTCTCGAAGAGGTGGTAATGCATAAACTCATCCTTGACCCATTGGTGAAACCTATCCAGTAGCGGAGAAGAAGACATGCCACAAAAAAATAGGCGGTCATTAAAGAGTAGATCAATAAGGGGAAGAAAATCAGGCTATTTTGTCTGGTCCTTTACCCGACTTGGCTCGCCAAGGTCATCCTAGTACCAACGACTTCGGGCAAGTGGCAGATATGCATAGACTTCATCGACCTCAACAATGTCACTCTGAAGGACTGTTATCCATTTCCAAGCATTGACTAACTGGTCGATTCAACCTCAGGTAATGAACTTCTCAGCTTTCTGGGTACTTACTCTAGCTACCACCAGATCTAGATGAACTCCAAAGACATCGAGAAAATCGCCTTTATACTGTTACACCCGAATGCCCTTCGGGATAAAGAGCATCAGAGCAACTTATCAAAGATTGATTAACCACATCTTTGAAGACCAAATCTAGCAGAACATCGAGACCCATATTGACGATATTCCCATCAAGACACCCAAGGTCAAAGACCATTTTACCGACCTGGCCAAAACCTTCAACACTATCTAGAGATATAATATGAAGCTTAACGTTGATAAGTGTGCCTTTAGGGTTAGGTCTGGAAAGTTCTTGGGGTTCTTGGTGACTCAGCGAGGGATCGAGGCCAACCCCAACAAGGTTTAGGCCATCCTAGACATGCGGCCACCCGCTTGCGTCAAAGATGTTCAGCGCCTGACTGGAAGAACTGCTACACTCAATCGTTTCTTGTCCCGAGCGGTGGAGCAATGCCTGCCTTTCTTCAAATTGCTATGACCCTCCGTAGGTCATGGAGAGTGTGGGAGGCAAGCTCCACACCTTTGGAGTCTACCAGAAACACTAGTACGTCTGCCATACGTGTTAGAGGGGTGAAACCTCGGATCACGTGTCCTCATCATTATGGGATATTTCTTCCAACGAACAGATGGTACCTAAAATTTTATCAAACAGTTAGGCATTCTGGAATAGTGCAATTAAAATAATTATGCTCGAGGTATTATATCAAATAGGTAAAAAAATTGCTCGAATATAGATGACCAACTACACAAAACATGCTCGGGGTACCTCTCCAGATGGGCAAGATGTGCGTGGGGTTACTGAGCACAATGTGCTCGAAGTAGATGAGTCACAGAGAGTGTTTACGGAGTGAGGAGGTGAACAGAGAAATGTGCACGAGCAAAGTCAGCCAAGGACTAGGAAAGCTGCATGGGGTTGGCTTTGAGACGATGCACGGGGTATAAAAAAAAACACGAGGTAAGCTTTTGTCAAAACGGCTCGAGGTATGGAAAACCTGCTCGAGGTGAAGGACTTGGAAAGCTGCTCGAGGTATGAACACTGTTCATACTCGAAGTATGAGGGTCAAAAGTTACACGAGGTTTCTCTTCAATAGAGAACTGCTCGGACCATAAGTCAGAGTAAAATGCACGAGGTGCGACAGTGATAAGCTCGAGGTAGGAAAGGTGAAACATGCATTAACTATGGTTTATCGAAAGAGGCTACTCGAGGTGTGAAAACCTGCTCAAGGTAAGGCAAACTTGCTCGAGGTAAGGTTTTTGTAAAATAACACGGAGTAAGCTTTTCGAAAGAAACTGCTCGAGGTTGGTAGCATCTCCCCATCCCAAAGGATTGTCGGGGAGAAGCGGGGAAGTACTCACGTGGCGGAGTAAACCCCTAAGAGTCGGGTGGCACAATGGTGGCCCACAAAACCCGAACGGATAGAAAAACCCGAGGGCTAGCCTACTAGGGGCACCAAGTCCGCGAGTGAGAGCGAGCGAGTGAAACGACACATGACGGGAGCGAAAATTCTGAGAGCTAGCCTATGAGGGACATACGACCCGAGTCGACACTACGCCCGAATTGGGACTACCGGTATGGGAGGAAACTCCGAGGGCTAACCTACGAGGGGCACACAATCCACGGCCACCACAATATCCGTTAAGGACTGTGGATTTGACTGTGTTGGGTTTAACCCGTTTACTGTTCACTCGTTAATCCATAGGAGACTCGTCACTGTCGAACGACCCCCTGTGGACAGAGTGGTATCGTAGTGGAACAGTGGGGAATGTTCCCCTCTCCTCGGTCACAGAACCTCCTTGTAAGGATGGTGATGCGGCGCGGATGCAAAACATATGCAGTTAGCAAATTAATCATGATAGCTATAGATATACATATACGTATATATATTAACAGGGTGACAGGATGCTCATCGGGTTAGTACTTAGAAGATGGTGACGTAGAGTATAGGGACGGCCTCATCTCCTCCTGTTCATGGTTAAGAACAGAAGGGGGATAAGAGGACAAGCCCAGGATTAGCCAGAGAGAGACGCACATATGTGTACGTCTCTGACGACGAAACCTTCGACACTCGAGCGGGAGAGAAACCCCGGGGAGTGGGAGATTAATGTAGCCCGTAGCGTAGCAGGGCATGTCGGCGTCGGAGAAGATGAACGGCAGGAATCATTCGCACAGCGTAAACATACAAACAAAAGAGACATAGGTCGATAGAGGGAGATGAATACGGCGCCACGCTCGAACACACTTCATTCATCGTCTTAAGCACAGTGGATGGGGGATGTACATATGTGTATCATCTTATCACGGCGCCGGCACTGTTGCACGGTGCCGTCTCACTAGCTAAGAGAAGAAAGCGCAAGGGGGAAGAAGAAGAGGGGATGCGAAGATTAAAACAGTATTAAACCCCTTTAACTCATTGATGTATTCATTCATTCCGCAAAGGAAGATGTACAGGCAGTCCGGCGTTGTCGCGTGGTCGCCATTAACATCAGACAAAAGAAGCACTCATAGGAGAAAAGGAAAACAATAGAGATGGTGAGGGGGGGAGGTCAGGCTCGTATCATCGCCCCTCCCCCCTTCTCACTTACATTACAATGGGAGAGAAAAGAAACAAAGGTAGAGGGGTCGACGGAAGAATCACGGCGGCCCACCTAGACAGACAATGGAGCAGGGACTCTTCTTCTCCGGCGCCGGAGGATCGTGCAGAACAGAGGATGGCGGCGGCAGGAGGGCACCCTCGGGAGGTAGCTTTTCTCACAAGAAACCCTTCCCCGGCTGTGATTGGTGGAGACCCTCGGCGACGAGAACGACCCTCTCCCCAATTCTTCTCTCTGTTTTCCCTGATTCCCCTCTCTTCTCTGTTGTTTCTATTTTCTCTCCCTTCTTTTTGGTCGAACCAAATGGAGGATATATATAACAAACGTTAAAACGGCGCCATGAGGAGCGCGCCGTGTAGAGGGGCGCTGGGCTTCCAAGGTTGAACTTTGCGCGCCGCTTTAGGGGGCGCCGGTGAAGCGGGGGCGCCGTATTAGTCGTTTTCGGTTGTCCGTGGCTAATCGACGAGTCCGGGGATGATTCCGGAGGTCGCCGTCGGTCATTTCTCCCGTTGCGGTCTTCGAGAAAATCTTGGCGGGAGGTTGACGAAGCTCTCGGTCGGACGTGTGACCTTTCTCGGAGCTCCATGTTTATTTGGCTCGAGGGCACGGGTCTTCCACTGACGTGGCACTCGGCACTGCGATCCGTGCTTCCGGCTCGGCCTCGTCGGTGCTCAAAGCTTCCTTGTGGGGTGGAATAGCACCCGGAATAATTTCGCCTTGACTGGGCGATCATTCGGCCGCTCACAGACCCAATATGTTGAGAAGCCGAACCCGTGTCGGGTAATCGGGGTCTTCTGCTGACAGAGCCTCCGGTTCCTTGTTATGAAGGGCCGATGGCATTCATCTTCCTCAGGAGAGTCTTCATTTAGGTGGCGGGCCACCTGGTAGACCATCGTCCTTGCTCGGACGATGGGTAGGGCGTATGCAGCACGAGGGAGTCGACGTTGGATCATTAGGCAGGCTTGGTCGCGCTGCCGGTTGGTTGTGAGTTCATCTCGGACAGATAACTCCTCAAATGAATGAATATCAGAAAACCATAGAGTTTTGTCACTTGGCACTAGCAGCATGAGATTCAGCATCTCCACACAGTAATCGGGCATGGAGCATAACTCCCTTACCAGAAGAGTAGGACGAAACTGAGGGAGAGTAATGCGTGGCGTTGACGTGGCCGACTCACCAATAAATCAAGGGAGATTGCATAAGATGTGTAGAATGTCCTTGGAAAGTGTAGAAGATACGACCAATTGTCCCTTGAATAGGGAATTCATCAGGCTCTTGGCAGCTGTATGAGTTAGCATAATCTGAGTATAGAACCCCTCTTGGCCAGTGAACTGAACTGTGATCGAGCGAGAGGTAATAACAGCATCAATAATCGAACCTCCAGCGAGCAAGGAGATTGCCACCAGTCTTACTTTTGAAGAAACTGGCACTAGTGCAAAGGAACTCTTTTTAGCAACCATCTTTGGAAGGGCAAGCTCATCCCTAAAATAGCCAGAGACCAGGATGCGAATAGGCATGCGGTAGATGAAATCTTGAACCTTGAATGGAGCAACCAACATTGAACTGTCCTGACTTGGCTCATCATCTCTCTGGGGACCAGACCCGAGGGGCACCATAGGTAGCGCACACCTACTCCGTAGGGTGGAAGTGGGTGGAGAAGTGGAGATAATAGGTTTGGAAGGCGGAGGCGAAGGCTTATAAGGTGTAAGTGGGGGTAAAGGCAATGTGAGTGGTGGAGGGATAGTGGCAATGATAGGCTTAGGTGGATGCAAAGGCAAAGGTGGAGGTGTAGGAGGGGGTAAAGGCGAAGGTGGAGGTGTAGGTATAGCCTGCTCAGGTTCGGGGAAAAAGGGTAATGGTGGGGAAGGAGATGGCAATGAGGATGAAGGCAAAGCTGAAGGCCGTGGGACCCAACGTTGGCGTATTGATACGACACGTCGAGTGACGTTGGGAGTGGAAGTAGTGGAAGTGGTGGCGGAAGTGGAGGAAGCACTAGTCTGAGCAGAGGCTTGGGTTTGTGGAGGTGATGGAGACAAGGTAGGAGGTAGTGAAGGTAATGGGGTAGGCGGAGATGGAGATGGCAATGAGGTAGACAGTGGAGCAGGTGCAGCACTAGATGAGGGATCACAGGGGTGCCCCTGGCCTTGTAGAGACGGAGACGGCTGCCTAGGAGAAGCTTGCTGCGGAGATGTAGAATGTCCTTGTGAATGGCGGCCCAATCAATCCTCTTCTTCGCTTCCAAGCCGTAAATGTACTCCTAGAACTCGGGACAATCCTCAACCAAATGTCCCTGCTGGCGGTGAAATTCACAGAACCGAAGCATATTCCTAACCGCGGGTTGGCAAAACACAACCGAAGGTTGCGGCAATGTGTGAGTGGCCATCAAAGCTCTGAAGATATCTGTAAAAGAGTTTGGCAACAGAGAGCGAGGAGGAGCCTGCTTCAGGCAAGGCGGATGCCGAGGGGTGTGGGGAGGAGATGGTTGTAGTGATGGGAGTGGAGGTTGCGTAGGCACGTGTGCATGGTGACTGGCAGAAGAATTTGGTGGAAACGCATGTGGAGCAGGACGTGGAGGAGGTATGTAGACGGCATCCACCTGGTCGGGATGTGGTGTTTCCTTGACCCGAGGTGGAGACACGGGCGAGTATGTGGAGGTGGAGGGCTGACTCGTAGAGGGTTGATATGTGGAGGTGGAGGTGACATAGGGATATATGGTGGAAGGCTGACTCATGGAGGGTTGACTCATGGGAGCGTATGGTTGGCTTGGGGAGGGTGCAGTGTAAGTGGAGGTAGAGGGTGGAGAAGACTCGGAGTCAAGGGAACGCTGGAGCTATTGGCGGATGAAGTGGGCTTGGCTATATAGCTGTTGCCAGGGGGTGAGGTCATTGAGGGCTAAGATGAAGCGGTATTCTGGCATTGCATTGGATATCAACATCTTGATTTGCTCCGGCTTCGGAATGTGCCCAGGGACTTGCGCGGCCAAACGACGCCATCGATCAACAAAGGTGGAGAACTCCTCATCGGGCTTCATCTTCTCATGGGCCAGATCCACCATAGAATATCTAGGTCCGACCTGGTCCTGATATTGTTGAATAAACTTGTCTTGGACTATCTGAAAATTCACAACCTGGTCTTGCGGCAAAGAAAAGAACTAGTCCCGAGTCGGGCCTTCCAAGGAAAGATCAAATAGATAAGCCATCAAGTATTGGTCATGTCGAAATTGGGCCGACTCATAAACGAACTCCTTTAAGTGCACATACGGGTCACCGACTCTACCATAGCAGCACTAGAAGTATTTTTCGTGTACAAACAGATCCCAACGAATGATTGTGAATCATGGTAATGGACTGCTATCGATCTCAGATCCGTTCTGAACGATGTTGATAGTGTCGACACTCTTCAGCTGAAGTGTCGACACTTCTAGTTGATATCTTGAAGAAGGCTAGCATTCTTCACCATGGTGTCGACACTCTTGAGCTTACAGGTCGACACGGGTGCCACGAACGCATGCAGCTTGAACTGTTGTGTCGGCACATGGCCGTGGTGGTGTCGGGGCATGAGCGCCAGATAGAATAGATTGTTTGTGATGCTTGGACAGTGGTGTCGACACTATCAGTTGGTAGTGTCGGCACACTGGGAGTTCTAGAACCCAAATAGAACCATGAAATCTTCACATTTGTTATGCAGTGTCGACACTCTTGGCTGGTGAGGTCGACACTATGAACTTGCTAAACCTGTCTCATGAAAACTTTGACATTGGGATTAGAAAGACAACAAAGACTTAGACTAAGTCCTTCAATAATGATTCTTGGTTTGTCATCATCAAAACCTAGGGACACAACAAGAATAGCACCCGAGCAATGCAGCCGCCCGCAAAGGAGACATGAATATTAGTAATGAATTGAATGATAATCTGCGCGCAGGACGCGGCATGTGGCATGCTTCCATGAAACTCAAGGAGAGAAGCCCAAACATCCGCTACAATGTCGCTATAGAATAGAAGAGGCATTACAGATTCTTGACTCACCTAGGAGCAATAATGGCATTTAGAACAGAGCCGAATACCACAGCGCATGATAGAGTCATCAGTGGGGAGGCAACCATGCATAACTTTCTAGATAAAAAATGACCATTTGACTGGGATATGGGCATACCAAATAGTTGGCCATTCCTTCTGAGGGGCTAGTTGTCGAATGAGTTCCTGGGCCGATTTAGTAGTGAAGCGGCCAGACGTAGTAGGACACCAAAGCGACGAGTCCTTCAGATTAGATGAAGAGAGAATAAAGTGAAATAAACTTGGGGGGTAGTGCTTGAAAGCCAGGGAGAGATGGCTCAAGTTTGGATCAGACACAGCCTGGTGAACCGTGATCAATTTGTCTTGCATCTCGTTCCACAACTGCACTGGAATAAATGACTTTAGAGGATAGCTGCCCACCCAAACATCGTGCCAGAAAGAAGCCAGGGAGTTCGCAGGTGATGGAATAACTTTGTGCTGCTCAGCAATAATAGAGGCAACCTTGATCCAAAGGGCCCTATCATGAGCTCTAATAAGACAGAACTTAACATTGGAATAGTGACAACGATGCAGGTGCTTTTCCTTAAAGAATCTGGACCACAGTGACATGGAGGTGAGAACGTTCAAAAGTAATTTAACACGGCTGGTCGCCTGCATATCATAAATGGTTGTGAGACCCAAACCTCCACACTGCTTGGGCTGACAAATAGTGGCCCAGGATTTCCAGTGTCTCTTCGGATCACCGTCAAAGGAGCGCCAAAAAAAATTGGAGAACAACCTGTGGATAGAATGGATTACAACTTGTGGGATAGCCAACACCGATAAGGTGTAAAGGGGAATGGAGAAGAGAACATGCTTAATAAGGGTGAGTCGACCACCAAATGACAACAAATTGGCTTTCCACCCCTGGACCTTGGCAAAAATTTTGGCAATCAAATGAGAGAAGTAGACAGCCTTTGAACGCCCATAAAAAATCGAAATGCCTAAATAAGCAAAGGGAATGTTCTTCCGGAGAAACCCTATTGCAACCGACATAGCATTGCAGAATCTAGCAGGTGCCTTCCTATGCACAATGAAAGAGCTCTTTGCAACATTCACAAGCTGTCCTGAGGAAGCTTCATAACTTTTAATGAAAGCCATCAGATTGCAGACCGCTCCAGTGGATCCATTGGAGAAAATCAGAGTATCATCAGCAAATAGGAGGTGTGATATAGGACTGCACCTTCTAAAGGTCTAAAAGGAGCCAATGATGGGGGCATCTCTCGCCCTTCACATTTTTTCCACAGCTCCGATTGCGCATCGTCATGGTACCATTGTGTCCGTCATATTTTTTTAAGTCGAGTCATGTGATTTTCACATTTTATTTGAGTCATATCATTATAATTTTTCTTTTATTTGAGTCATGTACCTTGGTAAATGAGTCATTTAACTAAGTTTAAGTGTCATTAGGTTGATTAGACTAGTTAATGGGCCCAATTCATTAGGCTAGGCCCAAGGGCGCCCCCTACCCCCTCGGTTATTTGCCATTGTCCCAAAACCCAGGGACTTATTGTAAATTGTAGACATCTCACAAGGGTGACTCCTCCAAGGTTCCTACACAAAGGGGCCAAGGGGAGGTTGCTACTTATAGGGGGAGGCAAAGACCCCATAAGGCCAGAGGACTCTCACTGTCTCTCTTAATGTCTGAGAAATCGAGGGGACGGGTCCTGAAAGTCACCCCCATTTAGAGTTAACTCTAAAAGATGTTGTTCTGAATTCCCAGGAGATTCTGTAGAGAGCACAAGGAGAGGGGATGTATGGCAAAGATTCAAGAAAATCTTCCATTCCATAATAAAAAAGCTTACAGAGGAAAGGGCAGCTGCCCCAATAGAACAAGGGAAGTATAAAAAGAAGAAACAAGGAGGCACCCTTTCAAGAGTCCGCCCCAGTAGAAACATCAAGTGACCTAGCCTCCTCAGGCTCACATGTCGCATTAGGCACATGGGAAGGAAGATCCTTGGCCGGGCACTCTGCGGACACCTCTGTCGCTGAAGTACCAGTAGGTGCTCGCTCGAAAGAGCACGGCCCAGGTGCTTGGTCCCCAGTCTCGACCCCCTTGTCATTAGGCTCCTCCTCATCGTCGCTGGCCTCTGGGCCATAAGGTGGTGAGGGGGGAGGTAGGGGAGGCTCTGGGATGCTAAGGTTCCTCACCATAGTCACGATGGTAGCTACCTAGCCTTCCCAGAATCCACGATTACGAGTCAGCCTGAAGAACTTCAAGGCCATCTCGGTCAACTCGGCTCGATAAGCCGGAGACAAGCAGAAGTGGTCTACTGCCTCTTCTTTGGCAGTGGACACCACCGAGTGTAGTTTAGCAAGCTGCGCCCCTACCTCCCAAGAAGGGGTCTTCGACTGCTTGAACTTGTGCTCTCAGCGTGGCCGCATGAGCTTCAGCCATCTTAGCTCAAACTTGGAAGAGGTCACGGCCCCGCTCCAGCCCGGTGAATGCCCGCTCCACCTAATGTAGTCATTCCTGAAGCCCAGTGACCTCAGTCTGGGCGGCCCTCTGGCACTCCTCGAGCACCTCACAATTGGCTGCCAAATTGGTCTACAAGGCACGGCTTGCGTCTAGTGCTCGAGTGAGGATATTGTAGTGATGCCTCCATAAATTGAGGGCCCTGGTGATGGTACACACGCTCTGCACGGCCAGATCTGTCAACTCCTTCTCAGTCCTGGGACCAAACACCCTAATGCTCTCATACCAGTTGACGCTCTAGTTCAAGAGATCCACTACCGCCCTAGACCCGATGCGCCCAATTGTAACCCCCTCAAGTGGTGAATGTTGGACTCAGGGGGGGGAACTCAAACGACGAGAGGCAAGTGGCCTCATCAGCAATGGGGGTTGTACCCTTATCTCACCTCTCCCCCATAGGGGAAGGCACGATGGGAGAGGGGACGGATTCATCGATCGACGATAGCAGTGGGACCTCAGGAGGAGAAGGCACCTGAAACGACGGAGGCGGAATCTGACTTTGAGCCAAAGTAGAATCCCTACTCCTCTTCTTCGAGCAACGCTGGCTATCAAATGTCGCCAACTCGTCCACAAATAGTGAAATAGTATTGCCACTAGTCATGGTAGGCTCTCCTTCCGCAACACTAGCAGCCCCCTCAGAGATGTCCCTATGAGTACTCGACCTACCACTGACTGAAGGCACACTCGACAGGCTCACCACAGGAATGCCTGTGGAGACTGGGTATTGGAGGTGCCCCGGAGCAAATGCAAACTCGGCCTAGGGAGCAACGGAGGTCACCTGACCAACTCCCGAGTCGATGTGATCTACGGGGCGAGGAGTGCACCGCGGTAACTCAACGATCTCGTACCATAGCTCTGACGTGCCCTGAGCCCCTGCCAAGGCAACATGAGAAATGTTAAGTCAATTCGCCATGAGCAAGTCCGACAGAAAATCAATGGGAATACCCTGAGGTAGAGGGGGCACATTCCCAACTCCCACAGCACCGCTAGAGTCAACTCAAAATCGGCATTGTAGAGGGGGAAGCAGAGAAGAGCCTTTATCTTCTTAACCTCCTCCCGCATCGCCAGAGGATGCCTGTCAGCCCACACTGGGCAGAAACCTACGGAATACCAAGGACCGTGAACACCCACCCTAGTAATGTACACATAATGCTCTTCCCAATGCTTGAGGTTGGACGTAGCTTGAGAGACACTGACGAGGAGTCAGCGAGGCCTAGCCTTAAAGTAAGTGAAGGAGGTACCAGAAGGATAGTTCTGGAGAGAATAGAACTACCAGAAGAGGTGAACCATTGATTCCATTGAATCTTTCTGGCACACAGAAATAAAACCGCAAAGAAAAGGGGTGAGTCTTGTGCCACTGGGTCAGTAGGGGTCATGCGGATCCCCATTGGAAAACACGTAGTAACACGCTAAAACAGCAGGTAAAAATAATAGGTGTAGTAAAGTAGGAAACTAAACTACAAAGCTGTAAACAAAGGGTAGTAGAAGTAGGGAACAAGCTAAGAGTTAGGGGAGCTAAAAGGAAAGGGAAGAAGCCGTACCAAATGAGCATGACTACAGAACTAACCTCGGCCCCCGAAACTACTCCAAGCAGACACTACACCAAACAAAGGCAGAAGGGTGAACTCTGAATTAGGAAAAGTCAGAAGCTTACCGAATTGTTGACACGACGCCAGGCTCCAAACGAAGACCTGCAAGAACAACCGAAAGCCTAGGAAAAACTAGATAGATGCAGACAACACGACTAGAACGTCATGCACACTATCCTACACATGACTAAAATGTCGTGCATGCGATAGGACACCGACCTCGGGAAAAGTCAAGAGAAGGCCAACCCAGAAAGGTCACGACGTGCGAGGAATGCGAAGAGAACCGCGAAGAGTCACGTTCCACGCGACATGAGTGCCTCACCACCAGTAGAATAGCCAGCTGCGTCCACTGACATCTTATGCTACGCCTACTAGCATCTTGTCCACGTCACCTACCACAAGGACTAGGCTGAGACAAAGACACTACTAGAACCAGAACAGTACCATAACGTGAGCGACTAGTCAGGGTCACGTCTGACGACGCAAGTTCAAATCCCCTGACCACGTGTGTACACACTGGCTCTCATCTAAGCCAGGCCTCTAGTTAGTATTCCCCCTCCGAAGGACGCTACGGTTGACGAGGGGCCCACGGAACTATCCTAAGAACTGTAAACCGGGAAAGTGCCCCACTACAAGAGCCGTCACGCCGAAGCGTGCCGTAAGGCTATGACTAGTGGAGGCTCACAAGACACAGAGACTCAAAACACGAGTGTAAAAGTACAGACATGCAAGAGAGCACTGTCGCACGTACTTCGAAGCACCAATGGCAGCACAGCCACTGTCGACAACTCAGGACAAGGCAACTAGACCTACTCATGTAACGATCCTTGAGTCTCATGACTCGGAGGCAAGATCGTCACTCACAACGGAACAAGCCGCCAATCAGTCTATTCCTAAGCCAGAGAAAAGGACGCTCCGTAGGAAATGACACACGGAGACCCTGAGGGAACATCAAGGACCCTCAGCACACCTGGACATGCAAATCGAGGTAAGATGATACCTCAACGTATCCAGAACCAATGTCTCGGGCTGGACAGAACCACTGAGACACACACAAGGTCGCTTGTCAACCACTGGGTGACCCCAGGTTGACCGAAACCCGACATGACACACACAGACACAACAACACAAGCAAGCACTCCTGGCTATTGCATCACGGTCACAGCCCTCATAGGATGCCGACAGACATCCACAGGTCATGGGCAAACCACAAGATCAAGCCAAAACAAGCAGAAACAGGAGCGGTGGACGACGACACTCTGGGTAAAGCAAACCATCACTCAACCGCTAGGCAGACCCAGCAGTCAAGAAATAGCCGCTACGCAACCAGAGACAAGGACGCTGGTAGTTCTAGATAGAGTCATTAGGGAACTGTTGCAATTAGGTAAAAGACAGCACCCAGTCACCTGAACCGACCGATCCAGAGGCTACCGACACACAAACACACCGCCCTATGACACAGACCTAAGACCGACTGACACACGGACACAGAACTAAATTGGCCATCAAGGCCACAAGACTGTAACGCACCACCATAGGCACGTTACACATCTCTGACGCACCAAGGCAGGGGCGTCAGGTCGAACAGGCCTAAAACTAAAATCCAGACGCTATAACGCACCCAGCCAGGCGCGTTATACACCCTGGCGCATGAAGGCTGGTCCGTTATGGCCAACTGACATAGCCAGTCCAAACATAGACAAACGAAACGTGACGGTCTCAGAGAGGCACATCACAAGCCTCTGACGCACAAGGAGCAGTCCGTCAGGGCCAACCGACTGACACGGTCTACGAGGAGCGACCAACACGATCAACGAGGAGTGATCGACACAGTCTTTGAGGACGTCCAGACCGTAACGCACCTCCATTGGTGCATTATAGTCATATGACAGTCCTATGCTGGTCCGTCACTCCAACCCAGCCTCGAAGAACCTGAAACGAGCAACGAGTGTAACGGTCTATCGTGGGACCGTCACACATGTGACGGTCACAGGAACGACCGTTACACCGAACTGGCGAGTAAAATAGTGGAATGGCATATTCCGCTGTGCTTTGTGCCTAAGCATTTTCTCCATTGGAGTGACTTATGCTTTTTGTAGCTAAGAGCTTTTAAATAGGCCATTGTTCTAGAAAGGATCTATTCAACCCCCCTTCTAGATCCAATTGCACTACGTGGGACCCAACAATCTGGGCTTCTTCAGAGATTTTGATAGTTTCAGAGTTCGGATGGGGCCATCCACACCAGCTATCTGGCACCTATCCGGGCACCATAAGGCCGCCGATGCCGTTGTTGATGGGATGTTTCTGACTCCCTCAGGCGCAATTTATATTCATGATGATTATGATCACGGCTGCTTTCTGGAGGGGATCCTAGCGCAACAGGCCCCCAGCTGGTATGGGAGGTGGGCCGTCGTTCCTTCCCACTGTTACCGTCGAGGTGCGACGGAGTGGTTGTGGGGAATCCTAACTGTGTATCGAGCAGCACTCGACAGAGCAGGGATCCGCCACGCGGTGACTGCGGCTTTATATTCCTATCCATGCCACACAGGGTTACTCCAGGTCTTAGTTGAGAGATTCAATCGGCGTTGGAATACCTTCATGACCGCTGAGGGAGAGACTTCATTAGACCTGTGGGCTTTTCACAGGATTTCTGGTTTGCCGGTTTGCGGGCAGCCCTATGAGGAGCTGTCCCTGGATGATCTGCACCTCAGCGCTTCAGATGGAGCCGACCGGTATCTCCTCCCCTACTGCTTTCAATACTTGATGAAGGCTTGGAGGGACTTAGCCCTCGTGGGCAAAGAGAAGGCTGTCCGGACACCGAAGGTGACCCTGAATGCCTGGGTGACACACTTCTACAGCGGTCCCTATTGCTTCTATGAGGAGTTTGCCTCCTCTGGTATGACATGGGAGCAGTGTGGAGAGGTTGAGCTGCGGTTTGCTTCACATCCGCGCCACTTGCCCGCCCCCACGCAGGGGTGGAACTCGAGAGAGTTGCCGCCGCTGACATATCTAGCAGCTTACTTGGCCTACTGGCTGGCCAGCTTTGTGATCCCTCACGGCGAGGAGGGAATTCCTCGGGCCGAAGTGATATATCCAGCTTGTTTGATGGCGTGCGGGCGCAGGATTGCAATTGCTCCGGCCGCGCTGGCGAATATATATCATTCCTTCGGCGCCTTGAGTACACATTCGTCCCCCAGGGACAAACATGTTCTGCTGCCCACTCATTATTTGAGTGTGTGGGCTGGTTTGCTACTACCAGAGCTTTCACAGAGGACGCTGGTCGACAATTCGGCTGCCCCGCTTATCTTCAGCTTTGCTGGTCACCCGGACCAGGATGGAGTCTCACAGCTTGCTAGTGCCCGCCGTGCTTTGTCTTTCCTCCATACTAGGAGGGGTGAGAGTCTGCACTTCGACCACAGCTCCCACCTGTATCGTCCTTATTGGAGCGGCAGGGTGATACAGTTGCCTGCAGGGTATCTTCGCTGGCTTTACTTTCTTCCCATGCATTGGCAGAGTGGGCCATTTGCATTCGGCCCGGGATTCTAGTCCACCGCCGCTCTAGCACAGCAGTCTTAGAGCCATATTATCTGCATCGGTTCGCGAGAAATTTCGGGTATGACCAGGCGATTCCCCCGAATGCGGATTTCCCTTTAGCTCTTCGGCAGTACAAGCAGAAGGATGTCCACCTGATGGCGGCCGCTTGGCACTCTTTCCTCTTTCGTGATATCAAAGAGGACTACCCTATTCCAGAGCAGACGCGTAAGGGGCACTTTGATATGCACTATGCGTACTGGTGGTTCAAAATCAGCAATGTCCTCAGACAACGAGCTGACACCATCCGGGCTGCAGAGGAACAACGTCTGAGGAAGGAGGATCTGCCTCCATTATTCCTTGACCCCGAGTTCGTCAGGTCTCACTTTTCCGAGGCTGCCCAAGTCATCCGGGAGATTGAGGCCTGTTGGAGAGAGAAGGGGCTCCCCACTCCTGTTGATAGGAGCCAATATACTGGGGCTTTGAAGCCTTTGAGAAGTGTTCCCATGGCAAGTTCTACTTCTGGGTCTACCCGCCAGAGGATGGCCCCTGGACCTTCAGCGCCTTACTCCTAGTGGGAAGACTTAAAGGCCTCTTGTGGTTTTAAGACAAGGCTCAGTTGTTAGAGCCAGTCCCTGAGGGGGCCTTTGCAGGTAACACTTTTACAGAGTGGAGGGCCCACATCATCAATGCCGTAGGCTGTGTTGGCCCGATGGAGTATATCTCTGATTTGGAGGTGGCTGTCACCCCTAATGCCATCTTGGCCATTGTCAATAAGGTGGCGCGGGTTCTTCGACAGAAGCCCCAACAAATCATCCTGAAGCCTGAGGGGATTATAGGGGTACTAGGTATGAGCTGAATTGCCCAACTCCCCCCTTTTTTGCTGCAATTTGAGATGCTTATCCATGCAATCCCTCATTTGCAGATCACGGCAGCGGCCATGGAGGCGATACTCTTTCATAGGGGCACGTTTCTGCAAAGAGGCTACGAATTGAAAGCCATTGTGATGATGACCCGCAGCCTGCTGCCCGCCAGCATTTCGGGGAGGACTCTCCCACTCTAGCGGACGTCTCCAGTAAGTGGAGGAAATTTTACTTTAAGCCGACATTGTAACATGTCCTCACAATGTTGTGATCTGACTCCTTTTGCTCTTTTTGGGCGCAGCTCCCCCTGAGGCTCGGGCTGCTACGAGCTTTTCTCCTCATCCCAGAGACGCTTCCGCAAAAGCAGAGCTGGAGATTGACGAGTCCCTTCTTGATATCAGGTTGGACATTGAGGGATTGGACCCTCCCGCCGACGATTACACGCCGGTGACTGGCGCCTCTCCTGTGCCTGACATAGGAGGGACTTATGCTATTCCGAGCTTGGGTAGAATATTTCTTACTCAACCCTTACTTTTCCTCTCTTCTTATGCTTGAGAGAATATATACCTTGGCTGACAAGGCATTGCTTGTTGCAGAGGATCCCGGGGTCCAGGCCCCTGTCTCTGTTGAGGAGAGGGGGAGTAAGTCTTCTGGGAGCGCGGGGACTTCTTCATCCTCAGATTCCCCAAGCGGGGAAAGCTCCAGCACCTCATCAAGCAGCGGAGGCACTCCTTCTTCCTCGTCAAGTTCCTCTAAAGAGGGAGAAATAAGACTGAGCCCAGGTAGTTTGAAGCCTGAACATCTTCCCCAATTTGAGTTATGAGCCTTTTGACTGACTCTATTGCACATGGTGCACCTGCCTGGTCGACTTCCTCCCTGGACGAGCTCTCTAGCCTCATTGAGTCAGGGCCTTCCATCGATTTGCCAGATTATGATGGAGAGGTGAGGGCGTAGGCCATTGGGGCCGGGGTACCAGATGGGGACCACCCCCCTAGCCATGGGGCTATTGGCAGGTACTACCGGCGTAGTAAAGTCCAGCAGGGTGGGTGGAGGCTTCCAGTATGCACGGAAATATTCTTTACATTCCTTCTGCCGTATATCGTTGCATATTGACATTGTATGATGCCTCTGCCTTGTACAGCTGACGATCATCCAGAGGAGAGCCGTTTCCCTCAGCCCTCGGGGGTTGACATGGCGGCAGGCTCGTGCCAGGTGCCCACAGAGGAGTGGGGCACCGCCGACCGGGCCGCGGTCTCTACAGAGCCACCAGTTCCGGGTATGCTGTCGCCGAATTAGGGACTTATGCCATCCATCCGGCAAGGCTTCTTTCCTCCGCAATATTGATCACCATTCTATATGTTGGCGTCTTCTTTCAGCTGTCTCTCCTTCCATGGGGCCTACGACAGGGGTCGACACTGCTGTGGCCGAGGAGGAGCCGCTTGTAGAGACTGGTATGATTTCATCTCTATGAAGTGCTTGTGTTGATTATTGGTGTTGATGAAGTGCTAAGACTTTTCATGCCTTATCTCACTTGCAGAGACGTCGGCCACACCTGTACCGCCCGCAGAACGGGGGTCGGCACTTGTCGATAGCTCCCCTCCAGTCTTGGAAGAAGAGGGGTCCTCTCGCAGGCCTGACCCGGCGGACGCAGCTGCCTCAGGTAAAGCTAATGCAATTTGCACCTTTGGACTTTTACCATAGTGACTTTATCGTGGTGGTACACTCACACACTTTTATTTTTCCTTTCTCCCAACTCAGGATCAGCAGGAGAGGCAACCGTGGTGCCTGTGGACTTCCCCGCTCTTGGGGATGAGTGGCCTGACACCCCTGCGCTTGGAGCGGCATTGAATGCCACCATGGCTGACCACCTTCTCTAGAGTCTTGACAAGTTGATCCAGGTTGACCCTTTGCCGACGGTAGAGGCTTTGAGGAGCAGCCTAGAGACTCACCCGGAGTTATCACATGATGGGTCTCCCCAAGGACACATGGGCCGCAAAACTGGGAGTCTTGTGGAGTGAGTTTGCTCGCCTCCACCTCGCGCAGGAGCGGAGACTAAGGATCCAGCTGCAGATTCAGCAGGAGGAGGAGGAGCTCCGCGGGCTTCAGGCCACCCAGGTTGAGCAGGAGGCGGAGGTCGAGGCTGCACGTGAGCATCGCAGGAGGGCTTCTCTCCGAGTTGAGGAGCTACTGAGAGAGCTTCAGGAAGCTGAGTTGGCATGCGGCAGTACACAGGCTGAGGTAGAGGCTCTCAGCCGCAAGCTGGAGAGGCTTCAGGAGGAGGTTCTTGAGAGGGAGGCTCGCCTTGCCGACTTGAGGAGGAGCGAGTCTAGCGCTTGATATCCTCTTATAGATAGAACCTTCATGCCCTATTTTTTTTTTTAAGTCACTCCCAAGGGCTTGTCTCGGGCTCCATTGATGACATTGATAAATGAATGACAGAATTTAACAGCTTTTGCTTGCTTCTATCCTATTGCATGTATGCTTCTTTTTTTTCTTTTTTCTTTGTTTTATCACTTTACCAGCCGTACCGTCCTTTCGAGTTTTCGCCAGAACTGGCCTCCTTTAGCTTTTTCCAGTGCGCCCTTGCGGGTTTTCACACTGAGGAGTACCCATTTTTGCCTAAGGCGCCCTTTCGAGTTTTCACCTTAGCCAGATTAAAGTCTTTTTGCCATGCAGCTAAGACGGAGTCACATCGAGAAGAAGCAATTCTCTCGACCAGCCAGAATTGTACGAAAAGATCCTCGGCATGTGGGTCATCAGCCCACACGCTTCTGTTGCGCACTCAACAATGCACAAAGGCATCAGAAAGAACCTTGGCCTTCGCATTTCAATACACACTAGGCGTCATCGCAATCCTAGAAAATCGTAATGTAACATGCCTCGAGCACTGATCCACCAAGCAACCGAGCAGAAAAAGCCTAAGTGCAATAGAGAAGAGTGCCTACTTTAGCACAAAGCCTAAGGAAAAGCACTAATCTCGGCCTACCTTTGCGTCCTGTAAACGACAATTGAGCCTCTCAACATGTCAGCCGTTGGGCACGGCACGACGGGACATGGTACGCAACAGCTCTCAACACATAAATTAGGTCCAAAGCCACGCAACCGTAAAACAAGGAGATGATCAGGCTTAAATTAAGTTGTCCACCCTTGAGCAGACACAGGACAAGGTAGTACTGAAACGGTATTTCTAAGGTCAACCTCACAAGGAGACCCACCAAACAACATGGGAAGCATCGAGCTTACTAATAGAAGCTCACCAAGAAGGGAAGAGCCTAGTTTGCTCGGGCAGCTTCTCAGCCAAAAAGGTCCAATCGAGCACTTCAACAGGAGCGAAACACGTCAGGAGCTGACCAAACTTAAGCTGGGATGACTAAAATATCCTAACAATATGTATGGCCATCGCCACAACTCGAATGGTCAACAACAACTTGAGCAATTGATAAAAGAATCTAATACCAGCAAATCCTGACCAGAAGGGACATGCCAATCGGAATAACACTAAGGAATTCTCAAACAGCGCAAACAGCATAAAAGACAGCCATCGAGCAATAACACCGAACAATCTACGGATTCAGACAATCGGATATAATAAGGAAAGAGTAGAATCAACTACTCCACCGAAAGACACAAAGCACAATATGGACTACTTCACAGGGCTGTCGATACTGCAGGTGATAAGCCACTAGGCCCACGCAGAGGAACAGACCTCTAAGAAAATCACAGGCGATAAAACAATCAAACTACATTAGCCTCGGATCCATCCATGAATCCTCCCAATGTCCACCTTATCCATCATTTCATCACATTCTAGCCCATTCCATCGTGTCTCTACCTCGGTCAACTAGGCACGGTCGCATGCCCCGTGTCGAGAAAAATAGAGGGAAAAGAGAAACGAGGGAGAAAGTAGAACGAGAGAAACGATAAGGACAGGAGAGGAGAAAATCACAATCACACAAACAACACCATCATAATGAACAATTAACGGATAAGTAAATCACATAACCTCAAACAATAGGAATAATTAAAACACAAATTAACTAATCGAAAAATAGAAATGCACCTTCCAAAAGATAGGACGTCACTGCTCAGCACGGGGAAGCTGAGACGCTGGTGAGTCCTACTGAGGTTATGGCGGCACAGGTTGGAATTGGGACTGTTGTGGCTGGACGAATGGAGAGAACTGCACTGGTCTCGGCCTGAATGGGTAGTCTCGAACAACGTGACCTGATTGATCATAGTGAAAATAAACTACTGGCAAAGAACATGGCCTACCAGGGTGGCTACCACCATACCTTCCACACGATTTCGGCTGACGGATAGTAGGTCCCTGACGTTGCTGAGAAGACGAGACTGATGATGGAACAGCATCGGTAGAAGACTGTTGGGCACGCCACTTCTCACGCCTCTTATTCTTGAATTCCCTGAACTTTCTACCCTTGGACTTAGAGGAAGAAGCACCATCGGCAGCGGGAACAACGGAAGGAACTCCGAGGACGCTCAGCAGATAAACCTGCTGCAACTGCCCAATTGGTTGAGGGATAAGGTGATGCTATACACCTGGCTGAGTGGACTCAATCTGGGCGCGCACTTGAGATATCACCTGCCCTACTCCAGACGGCAGACGAGGCAGCATGACTTCACTCTGTGCTCCACTTTGAACACCCAGCAAGCCTTCCACAACAGGGGCGGGAACCGTTGGAACTTGACCCGGCACAGATGCATAAACCATCACGACAACCACTGGAGGAGAAGTACCACTTCCCTCTCTGGAAACACGCGCCTTCCGATGACGCGCCATCAAAACCTAAAAAGCATATACCGATGAAAAACACATCAACAATCACGGAAAACACCCTAAGCCAGCAGTAGACGACTCAAGTGGACTTGTTCTGGACTAACGCTATGCAATGTCAATTCCTTATACAAGTCCTCAACGCTGCTCTGATACCAACTATAACACACTTTGGCTACTAAAGCCTTATATTTGCACACCCAATTAAACAAGGACGTAAATACAAATCAAAGTACATAAAGGAAAAATAAAATACTAGTGTCCCACACATTAAAACTCAATACTCGGGCAAGGATCCCATGCCGTCGCCCAACCATAGAGAGGTCGGAGTCACTCGAGTCGTGCTGCGTGTCTGATATCGACGACTGGCTCTCGTGTCCTCACCACTTTTAGCCACCTTCCAACTTCATAAGGATGCACGTACGTGGTGGAAAGTAACCTCAACTCTTCTCCAAAATAAGTAGATCACTTACGCAAAGTTTCTTGAACTATTCCGTGTAAAGTACTTCTCTGAGCATGTCAAGGAAAGAAAGGCCATGGAATTTGTGACACTTTGGCAAGGTGATGTAAAATGACCTAGGAAGAATGCGGCCTAGGCCAATGCTCCACGGACCTAAACAAGCAAGCACAAGAACAAGCACTAGAAATCAACATCTGCGGGCGCTCACATGGCACGCACACTCATCCTGGGGGTGACTCGGGGATACCGAGTCGAGGGTGTTGGATGAAGACCCTTGCTGGTAGAGGACCAGCAGGGCTTAGGCTAACCTCCCCTTGGATGCGAATGCCTGATTCAATGGGCAAGTGGTGTGCCGAAGGGCACAAGGCTCACTCACTTACTCTCACGGTGGACACTCGAAGGCGGTGGAGCCTCGGGACTAGATGCTCTCTTCCTTATCCGATGTAGCAATCACAAAATATTAAATGGATAAGTGCCAAATAAGGAGCGAGGGTTGAGAGCTTACCCAGTCAGTTTGAAGAAATTGGCCCCGTTCGAAGATGAGGGCGACCGAGGAAGCACGGTATCGCCACCCGTACGCCGCGGCGATGTAGCTTTGGCCTGGGGACCACTATTACAACACTACTCCTCTCACAGGAGGGTTGACTTAGGGGTGGAGATAGTTAAATTACAATCAAAATTTACCTCCACAAAGGGAGAGATGCTCAGCCGGCCAGGTGGGGAGGGGAGGTTGGTGTGGCCAAAGAAGATCGGCTCCCAGTCAGTGCAGCCTGGTTTCCTATCCTGGCTATCTACAACCAGTGACTTTTCGGGAGGGTAACTCCTTGCTGGAACATTTGACGGAGGCAGGGTCAGACTCGCTGGAGATCTGGTTGTCTTGGGAATCACCAGGAAGAAGAGCCACCTCGATCGGAGCTTGTACTTGTCTATGTCACTGGATCCCATGGAACTCCACAGGGGGAGAATTCTGCAGGCCAGAGAGCTCTTAAATAGGGTCGTGCTCTAGGCTGGGATGTCAGATTGAAGTAGAACCACCTCGGCTTGAAAGAGTGTCGAACCTAGTTTTCCTCGACTAAAAATCTCCACTGAACTCTCTCGGACGGCTCGGTGGCAGCGCCTGGTTGCCATCAGGGTCAGACTGAAAGCATGGGTAGGAGAACAGATCCAACTCACTGGGGGTGTAAATCCCAGGTCTGACGTCGGATTGATGTGGGGCTAGAGTTGACTCGAAGAGGGACGCCCCAGGGACGTTCAAGAACTAGAATGGCCATGGTCTGAGGTCAGGAGCACCGACACTGTCCGTTCTCCTAAGGTCGGGCAGGCGAGGCCACTAGATGGACAGGGAAGCCTTGTCGGGGGTGTATATCCTGGCTGTGAGCTCAAATTTGGGTGTGACTAGTCCCAGTGGAAAGCTAGGAGACCAGTGTTGAGCTCCTCCAAAGGGCTGAAGTAGAAGAGGTGGGAGGTGGATGTGGTACTTCCTGCAGTTGACTGCTTGACCAGGGCGTAGGAAGGTTAGACTACAGATCAGGCTCAAATTGTCGAGGCTCGTGCTCTCGAATGGTAGCTCCGAATAGGGTGGGGCCAGACTTGGCTGAAAGATGGGTGACCCTAGATGACCTCCTCTAGAAGGAAAGGTCAAGAGATGAGGGATGTGGTCACAGAAGCCTCTGCAAGCAAAACTAGTCACTGGCTAGACTAGAATTGCGTAGCCGGGCGAGATCGGCTCCCACGAACAGCCCCGACGTCAAACAAGGGTGCTATAACCACCGTGATGAAGATGACTTGGGGATGAAGATTCCAGTGTAGGACGGGCTACCTCAAGCCTGGTGGAGATGCTGCGGCGGCTACTGCAAGTCAGTGGATGACCATGTTTCTACTGTCTCTAGATGGCAGCTAAGATGAGAGATGGGAAATGAGGGGTAGATGGGCTGGGAAATGGGGTGGATGGGTGTGGGGGTGACCCCTGGCTGTGAGGGGGTCTGGGAGGGGCAAAAAGGGCGCGTCCAGGCATAACCCACGGGGCTTAATCTGGCGGTGACTAACCCGCCGCACTATTTGGAGGAGGGGTTAATGCCCCATGGGTAAACCCGGCGTGGGGGGGGGGGACCGTGCCGGATTAAGATGAGCAGAGGATTTGCAGACAAAACTGGAAAACAGAGCATCGAAAAAAGCCAAAATTAATGCAAGAAAATTTTGATTTACCCCTTGCAAACATCCAGGGATCATATCCTAGGAGACATGGATAAATTCCTCACCAACGATGGGGTAAAAATTGGAGAAACCATGGGATAAATATGACCACAAGTCTAAGACGATGAACATGAACAAGCAGACACGAAACCCACAACATTAAATCACTTTCCCTCTTTAACTCGGCATATCCAGGGATCATTTGCAGAATCCCTAGCATCTCATGGGGGTTTGGATCATAGAAGAGTATTGGAATATACTCAACATATAGCCCCATGGGGAAAACTCATTTGGTCCAGAGACATGATCTGGCCATCGTATGAGCATAGAGAGAGAGAGGAAGAAGAAACACGGGGCGCTTGAGCAAACAAACAATGGGGCTTTAATCCATTTGTTCATTTATAATATAAAGGAATACAACATGAGAAAACTGCAGGAGAGAGCTTACAAGCTCGATCGATCGAGGAAAACAAAGAAAACAATGACAAGGGAGGGGAAATGTAGCCCGCGAGGGGCGCTGCCAAAGGGAACCCACCTTCTTCCCTCGAGTACTGTAGCTCTCTTGCTATACTCGTGCCCACTCTCCATTTCCTTGATCTCTCTCTGCTCTCTCTTCTTTTGTCTGCCTTCTCTTTTCTCCCAGTCATCTACGTCTTAGGGTTTTTTGCTCGAAGTGATGGCTTTTATAGAGGAGAGGGGGAACTGATGTTACATGACCTAGTGATGAGTTGGGACCGACCAAATAAATCTCGGACCTAGATTTGCAAGCAAAGAACGGACTGGCAACATCACTCGAGCGGACTCGCTCGCTAAGCACACACTAATGCCCGTAGGCAAGTCGCTGATGGTGGTGTGGGTCCGGGATTGGACCTCGCTACTCCGGGGATTAGCTAGCCTAAGATTGGAACCCTAAGGGTCCTAGGATGCCCACTCTTGAGGGCGGCTAGCACGCCAAGGGCGTGGGATGTAATGGCTCTCTCACAACTCACCCTCGGTAGTCACTCACACAATAGTAATTCGGGATCGAGCACTCACTTACTGTCTGATGGCACTAGCGGCAATACTAAACTAGCAATGGAAAGAAACCAGCAAAAGGGATAACTAAAGCTCACCTGATCGGTGTGAAGACATTGATCCCAGTCGGAGATGAGGGCAAGCGAGGAAGTGTGGGCTTACCCACACGCCATGCCGATGAAGCTTCAACCTAAAATTTAAATTAACATGCACTACGCCCCTTGCAAGGGGGTTGGACTAGGGGTGGGGATTAGTTTTACAAACCAAAATGTACCTCCACGCAGGGAGGGGCAGTCAGCCGGCAAGGCGGGGTGGGGAAAACTACGCTAGAAGCTGAAGTGGAAGAAGATTGTCGATTCTGCCAGCTCTCTGGAATAGCCTGATAGATAGTTGTTGTTGACGCTGCCACGGGCCCTCCTGAACTCCGTTGGTGATGAAACCAACACCAAAATCTCTGGGGTTGGCCCAGGAGGATGCCAGAATTTCTATGGATTTTCTTATCGATGACGATGGCTGGGGCAGGATTGGGATCAGGGCTATTCTTTTCTGAATCTATTAGTACTAGGGTTGCTGCTACTGGAAGAAGAGGCCACCACGGTTTCTCCCATGATCCAATGCAGGCGAAGCTGGAACTGTTGCATTCGTGTTCGAATCCTCTTCGAATGGAGACCCAAGGGGCGAACGGCGGTGGTCGGAGCAGATAGGGAGACCCCGAACAGTGATAGGATATCATGCCAATCCCAGTGGGGATTGACCCTGCGCACTCTAGGGAGGAAATTAGGAACTCTTGACTCTGAGCTCCAAAAAATGCTCTACTTCTTGGAGATGATAGAGGACATGGAGGAGAAAGCTTCAGCCAAATGTTGCCCCAAGAAACTGAGAGCTCTGGCCGTGGGAGCCTCTGCAATCCACTTCTGGTAGTCTGCTTGGGTGGGATTGCGTAGTCTGGCGAAGAAGACTCCTCCGAATAGCCCCGAAGTCGGATGACGGCGAGACCACCTCACCTACGAGGCAGCCTTGACGAGCTTTCCCAAAATATAGGGCTTGCCACCAGGAGCTTCATGGAGATGATAGAGCATAAATAACCCCCACCCTCTCTCTTTCTCTCATTCTCACTCTCTCTCTTCTCTTTCTCTCCCCCTCTCCTCTGGGCGACCGACGGGGGCGATGGTGGGTGAGGCAGGGACAGCGTGAGGGCGAGGAGCGTGAGGATGGGGCGAGGATCGAGGCGGTGCAGGCGCGGTGAGCTCGGCCGCGAGTTCGGGGCGCCGGTGAGGGTTTTAACGGCGTTTTCTTCGTTGATCGGCGTCCACAGCGTGTCAAATATTCGGTGGAGGTAAGAGGATAGAACCTTAACTCGTGCACTTCCTTTCCTACGAGTTTCGTAGGCCGTGGTAAGCTGAGTGGACTTATTTGGACGTTTTGGGGAAAATTCATGATTTTGGGGTGTGCATCCGATCTAGTAATTCAACCGCATTTTCAGAGTTTAATCGGGTCCTCTCGGTGCTAGAGAGGTAGGGGACTAGTTTCCCCTTATTTTCCCCATTCACGTGGGCGTGAACTAGACGTGGAATGGAATTTTTGGGGTGGTTCACCGGTTTCAGTCTCGGGATGATTTGGTAGCCCTTCCAGAGACCGCCACACCCCTGGCGGCCTAAGGTAGGTGCGCTACGAGTTACTGTTTTGTCGGTAGGGCGGGCGTCCGCTGGCGGCCATACGATAAACCGCTAGGTTCAGGGTTAGATCGCTTTACCGCGTTTTGGTCATTAAGGCTGGTGAGGTAGCGGCCTCACAATTGACCGCTAGCGGTCGTCTAGTGGTCAGGCGTAGAACCGCCACTTCTTCTAGCAGCCCAAGAAGCGGCCGCTAGAGTTTTGTGCATCCTCGGAGCTTAGCGGTCCAAGGTTGGACCGCTAATCTACATTAGCGGTGCAGGTTTAGACTGCAAGACTCTCTTGCAGCCCAAGGGAGGACTGCTAGGTGATTCTTCATGCTCGTCGTGTCCGTTTCGTGTTGTGTAGGTCTCCGGTCGTGACCCAATGACTGACCTATGACCCCGTGAGTGTCTCGGACACTGTGGGTTTCGTGTTCGTGTTTTAGGGGTGTCCGGAGGTACCGTATTACCTCGATTAGCATGCTCGTGAGTCCTGGGGCAGAGTGACCCCATGTTTGTTCGGAGTTCTGAGGGGGCCGTGTGTATGGCCTTGGACTATGAGTCCAGTTGACTAGCCTGGGGCAGGGGATTTTTGGTGTGTCACTGTGGTTTCAGACCTAGGGATTAGGCCTGATTGACGACGCAGTGTCGTCACGTGCGACGGTCTTGACCTGAGTCTTGTGACTCAAGGACCGTTGAATTTAATAGGTCTAGTGGGCTATCCAGAGTCTAGTGGCCGCGAGCCACTTCTTCTTTTGTGTTACTCGTGATGGGTGCATGTGTGATTTTCTGTGTCCACGTTCTGTGAGCCCCCACTAGTTGTAGCCTTCTTACGGCACGCGTGTGCTGGCCCACCTGGGAGTGGTGGTGCGACTTACCCGAGAGAGACGGTTGTTAGGTTGGTTACCGTAGGGCCCCCACGTACAGCCAAGTTTGGACTTAGGGGGAATAACCAGCTAGAGGATAGGCCTAAGGCGTATGGTCTGAGTGTGCACACGAGGCTGAGGGCGTTAGGCCCGCGCTGACGAGCGCGACCTCAGCTAGTCCTTGTTTGTGGTACTGGTTACTTGGTGTGTCTTTGTCTTCACTGGGGGCGTTGTAGCTAGACACTTGTGACGTGCTGTAAGACGTTAGGGGACACATCCGGTCATTCTTCTGGTGGGTGGTAGTCTCGTCACGTGACGTGAGTTATTGTGTCATGGGTTTCCATTTCCCATCTGCGAGATGGGGTTTCGTGTGTAGTTCGGGTGTTTTCCCGAAGTCGAGGTGTAGGGTTTTCGGTGAGCGTCACCGAGGGCTTCCCCCTAGACGGCGTAGAGTTCATGACGGCAAGGTCGTGACCATGTTTTCAGACTACGTGGTTTCGGAGTGGGCCTTCGCATGTGAGCACAAGCCTCCACGATAGAGTGTCGTGACGTTTTTCGAGTAGCATGACTAGGGTGGTCCGTGTTCCGGTAGTCCCCCGAGTGTGGGATCGGGGCGTTGAGTTCTGTTACTGTTCTTCTTGCTGTAGTTGCTACTTTCCGTACTGCCGTTGTTTTCGGTTGGGGTTCCGCGGGACTCCTACTGAGCCAGTGATAGGAGGCTCACCCCTGGTTTTCAGGTGTGACAATTCTTTCTCTAGGTCTGAGGGTGTTGCGTGGAGGATCTTAGTTGCCAGCTTGCCGGGCCGAGTGTTCACTTGGCATTTGGTACGTTTTACTACTTTAGACAATCAAGTCAACATTTTGGTAAATAAGTCACATTCATCTGGCTGAAGACATGCCCTTGGGGTAACAAAAGACATACAGTCCGGATAATAAAAAAAATGAAGGAGAAAGAGGGGTGATATAATCATATCCCAGAATCGCCCCTCTCCAGTGCCGCCAGGCGGGACTCTGCGGCCGCCAGCTCCACCTCCAAGCTCGACGCAAGCTGAACGCTAGCCTCGACCCCGGCCTCGGCTGTCTGCCACTCGGCCCTAGTGAGCTCCACGGCTCGCCGCTGCTCCTCCAAGGCCTTCTACAAGGCCTTGGCTCTGCTCTCTGCCTCACTCAACTACATGGCGCGGTCCCCAGCGAGTGACACGACTGTGTCAGCACATCTCCTCTGCTCGGCCGTCACCGATGCAAGCCGAGCCTGCTACTCCTGTGCCTCTCAGATGGCCGCTAGCTGTCGAGCCTTCTGCTCTTGAGCCTCCAGGAGCCGCAAGTACTCTGCCCAGATGTCAGCCAAACTAGACATCCAGAGCTCGCGCGGGAAGCCAAGGCCATGGTAGCCCTGGGTGCAGTCCCTCAACCGCTACCGAAGCTCCTTCGGAGAAGGCAGGGGGTCGCCTCCCAAGTAGCCTCGGGCCCACTGGAGTAAGGCCGCACCCACACTTGCATCCAACAATAGCTCTGGCGGCGAAGTAGATGTAGGCCACTCGATCCCCAGCTCAAGGGAAGGGTGACCTATCTCAGCCAGCACACCAGGAGGGCCTACACAATTTCACCAAACACAAAGGGAAATCAGCGATACGTCCAAAATTTCCTATGACAAGACAAGGTGGAAAACCTAATAAAGGCCTCAGCCCTTACCCAGTCTGGCTTCTGTCGTACCTTTGGCTACTCCCACTGGGGTTGGTGAAAGTAATCTCTCCCCCGCATCGACAATGCCATTGGCCGGGGTCGGAGAAGGCAAGGACTCCTCAGCAACCCAGTCATCTTCCTTGACCGTCGGTGACATGGGAGGCTCCTCCCGACTGCTCTCGTCAGGAGCTGACACGTGCTCCCCCTCAGACTCCAGCCCTGGACATAACACAAAATGTCAACACTCTGCCATAAATTCTAAACTAAAGCCAGTGAGGAGGAGCGGAGGATTCTTATATACCTTCTAAAGCCTCCTCCACCTCGGCATCCATGGCAGCAGAGGCCTCAGAGGAGGAAGAGCTCAAGCACGAACTCTCGTTCATCTCTATCACCGTACTGCCACTCCCGAAAGAACCAGACAAGGTCTCGAATGAGCTCCTAGATGCGGGCGAGTCTGGGGCACCTGTAGATCGACAGATCAACAATGGGTCACTAGACAGTTCGACCCTCTATGAAGGTAACTTCTTGAAAAGGAGTTTCAAATAAGAGACTCACCAGTAGGGGCGTCCCCTTCGGAAACCCTCTCAATGTCGATGATCTCCTCGTCGCCCCCAGTAGAAGCTGCAATGGCAGGCTCGTCTCCTCTTACCCGGGTCGTGGCACGAGGAAGCTCTCCCTCCTCCAGAGGGGAAGAGGTACCTGCAATCGACCCCAGAGAAAGCTCAATATGGGTGGGCAAAGCGAAGCAATCCACCACAAAATGACCAAGTACTCAGGTACATACCTGACAGTCCCACGTTGGATGACTCCACCAGCCCCATCGTGCAAGTTGATACCACGGTCTGCAAAGGTGGGAGTGGCAGCTTTGCCAGTAGCTGCGGCAGTTTACCCAACGTGTCCTCAACAATGGGTGGGGGCACGGAGGTCACCAGCCTAGACTCGTCCTCAAAGGATGGCAGGACTACTGACGGCTGGCGTCCACCGACTCCTAGATCATCTCCAAGGTGGCAGCCGCATCCTCACATGCCAAACAAGCAACTCAAATCAAGTCAATAACTCCGGCTTGCCCAAAAAAAAGAAGGGTCCAGCAACAACGGGAAGACCCCTCAACAGCAATTGGACACTTACCTGGGTAGCTACTAGGCACCGTGGGTGCTGGCTCTTCTGCCTGCTCAGGGGCCCCACTCAGTACCTCAGTAGGGGCCTTGGACCCCGATGCCTCTACTTCCTCTGCACAATCTAGACGGTTATATCAGTGACCAGAAGCAAGCAAAGTCATAGCTCACACCTAGCATTAGAAGCCCTTACCTAAATGACTCTAACACCTTTCCATGACTTGAAGTCGGGGAAGGTCTCGATGTTGGGGGCAATTTCGTCCATCACTTGGAGAAATCCCTCTACATCGATCTCGCACTCAGCTCCCTCCTCATATGGAGGGTCCACCTCTTGGGGATATCAGGCGTGTCAGTCAAATTTCGACAATGACCCGCGAAATGAAAACACACAGTGTCGGGATGGCATGTGGTACGTGTATGTTCCAATATGTGGGTGCGCGTTTATGGCTGTCGGGTAACGTGCGCAGGCTAGGTTCCATGAATGTAGGTGTATCAAACAATTGTAGCGTTCGGGTACAGAACGTTTCCCTACCGACCGCAAGCAATCGATGTTAATTCACATTGGAAGTAATCCAAACACCCTCGTTTAATTGCTGAAAAGAGGACTAAGGACTCTGGAGGTCGTGACATTGGGAGTGCTTGGTTTGAGCTAAGCCGACAAAGCAACAGTCACAACAACAAGGATAGGGGAGGTAAGGAGAGTGGTCCCGATGCAGATACTAGAAAAAGTGAGGCATTGGCTCGAAAGGTGGAGCAACGGACACTAGCTCGACATGGAGCTGACAGGTACTGGCTCAAGTGGGAAGCGACTGGCGCTAGCTCGGCAAAGAGCGAACAGGTGCTGGCTTATATGTGGAGCAGCTGACACTCGCTTAACAAGGAGTAGGTAAGTGCTAGCTCAGGTGTAGAGTGGCTGACACTAACTCAGCAAGAAACAAACAGGTGTTGGCTCGAATGCGGCATCCGTTCCGTCAGTGGGGTGCGGACCAAGTTATGAGGCGGGCAGCAGCCTGACGGATAGTGTGGAGACTAGCAACCAATCGGGACGGAAATCAGTTCCCTAGCTGGATTTCATTGATACATGTCGTGAAAGGCGTCATATGGGGCGTTAAAAGCCTGATTACAAGTTGTACGCAAGCCACGGGATAATTACGTCATTTATGCTGGTTCTGGGGTCACTGCATACCACGCGAGCATTTCCGCCATTGTACATAAAGTCCGTCGAGGGATTCATGATTCGACTAGACGCCACTTGAGGGGTGTTTGTGTAACATACTCTCACCGTGTATTTGTCGATCATCAAGTCAAGAGACAGCATGCAAGTTCCTTGATGTTTGCTTCCCATGTGTTGTCGCACTCCGTGTTGTCGGATGTGCGTGTTGTTTGCCAAAGCCTTGTTCGCATGTCGTGACCTTTGAGCTCTCCCGGGGGGATTTATACACTCAAAATCAACCAGAGAGACACCTGGTCCAGTTAGAACCTTGAGGGAAGGCACATGGACCGGTTGAATCCCTGGAGAGGGCTACCTAGACAGGTTGGAACCCTCAAGGGGGTACCCAGTCCGGTTGGGAGCCTTAGGGGAGGCTAGGTAGTCCAGTTGAAGGTCCAGGGGGACCTGGATCGGTTGCAACCCCCGGAGGAGCCACCTGGTCCGGTTGGGAACCCCAAGGAGGGGACCTGGACCGGTTGTAGGGTGCCAGGGGCACCTGGTCCGGTTGAGCGAGCCAGGAGAACACCCTGACTGGGTGGCCTCCCTCAGGGAGCCAAACTGGTCCAGGTGGCTCCATAGAGGGCCCCCACCCGAACCAGGTGGCCCAGTTACGGCTCCACCCAGACTGGGTAAGGTCCTTGGAGGCTGCACAAGGACTAGGTGGCCCTCGGAGGGCCCCACCGGTCCAGGGTGGCCCTGGGCTCAAAGAGGGGCGTGAATCCCCATAAAAGAGGGCCCCAACTTGATTTTTTCGTAGTTTCTAACATCCTTCAGCTTCGTGGACGATTTTTGGCATCGTGTGTACTCCACCAACGTCACTTGCTGCCGACGCAGACTTGGAGCCTCTCCTCGCCAGAAAGCCACGTAAGTGTAGAGGATTTGTTCGCTCGTCAAGAACTCATCCATATGCGCCGTGTGCAATAGTGAGGGCGCCCCAGACTTGGGTTTGGGGAGTTGTCGGCACGATGCCGTGTTGTGAGTCTTGCAGGAGTGATTCCTATCTTTGGTCCTCGAATAATTCAAGAAAATCCATGTGTACAACAACTCCCTACGGACAAACCAGTTAAGCAGCCTCAAAGGCACATGCGCCATGAGCTAGAACTTAAAATAAACGCCAAAGTTGATAAACTCCTAGAGGTGGACTTCATAGAGCCTTGCACATATCCAGTCTAACTCGCTAATAGTGTCCCAGTCAAGAAGAAGAATGGTCAAGTCCGCGTTTACATCGACTTCAAAAAACAAAATAAGACATGCCCGAAAGACGACTTTCTAGTCTCAATCACTGAAACCGCGGTCAATATGACTACGAGACATGAAGCCTTGTCATTTATGGATGGGTCGTCTGGTTACGATCAAATCTGTATGGCCATGAAAGATAAAAATCACATAGACTTTCGATCCCCAAAAGAAATTTTCATCAAGCAATCTACGGGCTCGAATAGCAGAAATAATCAAGCGAGAAGAGCGGGATCGAATACCTTGAAAATAAAAGGTAGATTTTTTGTGTGGCTGAAAGTAAACTTTCTTTGATCCACAGTCAACCACGGCTCCATATTGCTCTAACCAATCCATGTCCAGAATAATATCATAATCTGACAACTGCAAGGCATACAGTCTCGCTGGCAACTGATGGTTACTGATCACTACGTGTGATTCCTCGACACATAATGGAGTAAACATGAAATCTCCAGAGGGCATCTCAACAAGTAATTCACAAGTGACCTCAGTAGTGGGCTCCTCAATGCATGCAAGAAAGTTCTCAGAAATAAAAGAGTGAGAAGCACCAGAATCAAATAACACGCGAGCTGAATGGCCATAAAGCATAATCGTACCTTCCATGAGGTGAGATGCAACAGCCTCCGCGCGAGTAATGTGAGTAACCTTCCTTTTTTACTTCCTGACAGATGCGGAAGATTGTTGGGAAGACACTGAAGCTTGAGGATAAAATGGCTGAGGTAGAGGTGGCAGAGGAGGTCTGAACTGAGACTACTGTGTCGGGGCAGGTTGAGAAAATTGTACCGACACCGACCTCATTGGATAGTCTCACAAGACGTGACCCAGCTGGTCACATCAGTAACATACCACCGTCAATGAGCAAGGCTTACCTGGGTGGCTACCACCGCACCTCGTACATCCTCTCTGTTGACCCGCAGTGAAACCCTGGCGCTGGGGAAAGGAAGGAGTTGACTACTGAACAACGCCAGAAGACACCTGCTGATCGAACCTCTTCTTGGACCTCTTGAACTTGAACTTCTTGCCCTTGGACTTAGAAATGGAAGCACCACCGGCAGTAGGAAAAGTCAGAGGAGCTCCTAGGACGATCGGCTAGTAGGGTGGCTGATACTGCGCTGTCTGCTGAGCCGCCTGAGAGAGTCCTCGGGTCCTCGCCAACTCTAATTCCATAGCAACGGCTACCTAGTATGCCGCATCCAATTCAGATACTCGGGTTGCAAATAACGGCAAGCTCAACTCTGCCTTCAGTCCTCGAGGAAATTGTTGAGTTTTTATGGCTTCGTCAGCAAAGATATGGGGCGCATATCAGCCCAACTCAATAAACTTGTCTCGGTACTGGTGCACAGATAGGTTACTCTGCGTCAGCTCCAGAAATTGATACATTTTAGCGAGCTTAAGGTAGACTGGGGTATAAGAACGCTCGAAGGCATCGACGAATTCCTCCCACGTGATCTGTCGGAGCGGACGGGAATGGAAAGTGACTTCCCACTCCGAGGTCCACCATGTGCGCGTAGTGCCTTGAAGTTGATAGGTCGCCAGCATGACCCTCTCATCATCCGCGCACTCCATTGACTGGAACGCGGACTCGATGGCATCGAGCCACGCCCTCGCTACCTCCAAATCTGATTGGCCCTCGAACGTAGGTGGGTGGAAAAGCAAGAGTCCCTTTAATGCTCTACCACGACCACCGGGCAAAACATCGGGTGGGGCAGGGTTGACGGGAGATGGCACGACGGGAGTAGAAGAAGTGCCGCTATCCTCCCGATGAATCGGAGCCCTCCTCCAACCACGAGGTAGCATATTGTACCTGAGAAAACACGCGATAGCGGAAAAATACATTACTAACTGCGAAAAATAGCCTAAGCTAGCAATAGGTGACTCAAAGGACTTGCTCTGGACCGACATCATTTCAATTTCTAATGCAAATTCTCAACTCCGCTTTGATAGCAACTGGGACGACCCGGAGATCCGGACACCGATATACCGATAAAAATTGATATCCCGATATCGAGAAGTGGGGAAGCCACCCAAGAGGCTGGTGAGGCCCCTGAAGGGTTAGGAGAGTTTGTCGAGAGGATGCATAGCGAATTGGAATTATGCACGCAATATTAATTAGAATAGTAGTTTGAAAATTTATGCAGAAGTAATTTCAACATATCAGAGTGATAAACAGTATATACAATAGTCCAGAGTTACAAGAGTACAAGTCTCATCATAAGAAAGTACAACTACTTGGGGCATACCCCAGGAAAAACACCAAAAGGACTGTCGAACTACTGCTGGCATGCTAAACTCGATCCCCAAAAGTGCGAGAACCACCGGCGGGAGGCTGCGGCTGCTCACCTGAAAAGAGAAAGGGTGAGTCACAGCCAGACTTAGTAGGGGTCACGCGGATCCCTACCTCGCGCTCAACAAGCAAGCATGCTAATGTAAGGCAATTTGAGTGTGCATTTACACAATTATCATGCATGGATGCTTCTTCCAACACCAATTCACCCATGGCCGTCATATAGTAGGCCAGGTGTTTATGTGGGGAGCCCTGCCCGTTGAACTTCTGAAGTTTCGGGACCTTCGGGCAATCAGGCGGAAGCTTCTTAAATTGATGGTGGAGGGGATAGGGCACGCTGTACAAATCAACAGTGGCCACACCCTCCCCATGCTGAGCAAACTTCGCCTCTACGATACGCTCAATCATCTGCTTCTGTGCAATGAGGCTCTCTACAGCAGGAGTAGCAGACGATCGCGCATTGGCTTCATGCGACGGGACTTCAAAATCCACCGCCAGTGGTATACTTGCAGCAGTGACAGAGGCATTGACTACTGCTGGAATGGGCGAAGGCTATTGGTCCGCTCCAACAGGTGCCTCCTGAGGCGGGGCAGGAACCTCTTTTTCGCGCAGAAGCAATTGCAAGAGATTCTTGAGCTCTTGGTTCTCCTGTCGGAGCTCCTCCAGTGCGGGAGTCTGTGTTTCCTCCCCCAGCTCTTCCTCATGTCGGGAGTGACTGTCCCTGTCAACACTATGGATGTCCTCATGGCGCTCTTCTTGTCGCGCCAGTTCGGGCTGAGATGTACCAGCACCTGATGCCTGCTGTGTTTATGCCAGGTCGCGGGACCCGGACCATGACCTCCTCGAGTATTGAATAGGCTGGTTGGGGTCGCACGAAATATCTCCCGGCTACTTGTCCGCGAAGGTAGTGTAGCAAGTGAACACCTTGACGGTGTCATTAGTCACATGAACCACTCGCTTCTTCCTGGGTGGTTGTCGGTCTGACTTGGGCGACTCCCCTAGTCTATCAAAGACAGACACTCGGGATGTGGATGCTTGAGGGGAGCGATCCTCCTCAGTGTGCATGGAGCTGGCCCACAGGGAGGTTGGCCGCACCTTTTTGCCAGCTCCTCGGTGCTTTTGCCCCCGTAGGGGTTGATTTGTAACCCTGGAGAGACCGAGGCTTCAGTGCTTATCGGACTCCCCATTTGCTGAAGGTCCAACATGTGGAAGGGCTCCTCTGCCCTTACGCCACTTATAATTCGGGCCTCCTCTTTGGTGACCCAAATCTTCTTCAGGTGGAGTTGGCGCTCACTCCTCCACAGGGTTGCCCCCCGTCCTTGACCGGGGAGCTCGTGGCTTGGGCCGCTGCAAGGGACCCTGAGTTGCCACAGGTACGACAGGGCTTCTTCTTCTTTGCTCTGCCTTCCCAGACTTGCCGGAGGAGCTCGAAGGGATTGGAGGTAGGGATGGTTGGGACGTGGCGGTCCCGTGGCAAGATCGGCTCACCTCCATTGAGCCGAATGTGGATATCTCCAACAATTATAGTCTTACCGGAGCGAGATGCTGCCGCTGCAGGCTGTATACCCTTGCGGCTACAGCGCTGCCCCCGTTGAGCAGGAGCGGTGCTGGCGATGCCTGCCGTAGGCCTAGCATCATTCTGGCGGTGATGCTACCCCCATTGTGTAGGAGCAACACCTCTGAGGGTGGCTGCCTTGGAACCGGTGCTGTTGCGGCGACGACGCTGCCCCCGTTATGTCAGAGTGACGTCGACAGTAATCTGGTTGACCGAGAAGACTTGGCCATTTGATGGGACAAAGGGCCTGACACCCCTAGTCCATGACGAGGTGGCCGGGCAAGCCCGACCGGCTGCTGTAATAGTGGGCCTGACACCCCCGATAGCTGGCTTCTTTGCCGGGTGGACCCGGCCAGTTGCTGAAACAGAGGGCCTGACACCCTCGATAGTGGTCTTCTTAGCCGAGCAAACTCTGCCAGTTTCTGAGGCGGAGGGCCTGACACCCTCGGTGGTTGCTGCTGCAGGCGTGGCTGAGTTGGTCTCAACCACGGGCACAACGCCCAGGAAGAAGGGCGAACCGAAGATCATAGGGAAGTCACCGAAAATGATCGGGGTTGCCAGGTATCCTAACCTGTCGTGGTTGGCGATGACTTGGGGGCCGTAGATGACGGCGGCCATCGCTGCTGCTATTGGTGGTGGTGGTGGTGCATAGCACGAACGGAGAAGGGTGCAAAAATGCGAGTAGCTCTCAGATGAGTAGAGAGTTGTATACCCTCCTCTTCCCATCCTGTAAAAGGAAGAGGAGAGAAATCAGAACCTTAAAAAAAGGTTTGGAGACTTTCTTTGATAGAAAGAAGAAAGGCAGGAAAGGTCCCACCGGGCATGCCAGTCTGTTGGACACGAAAATTAATCTTATCATATTTTATCATAGATAAAATAGGAAGATTTAAAATGTTCTTGTTGGAAAGAAACATTTCCCTTGGATAATTAAGCCCTCTTCTTATGATCTGCTGCTCTTTTGTGTCCAGACTCGAGGCGAGTGGCTGATGAGGGGGCGGTGCCACTCAAGCTGGAGGTCATCGACTTGGAGGAGACGTCCACTCCCAGCGGACCTCAAACTTCCGGGAGCACTTCTCGTGCCCGAGATAAGGGCAAGCAGGTCGCCCAGGATGGTGCTTCCGAGTGCCGTGGGGCCAAGCGCAAGGATTCCATGGAACAACTACTGTGGTCCTCCATGAGGGCCACAGCCGCTGAGCGAAAGCGGGCAGATGCCACCCATTTGGTCGAGGGGGGTGCTCAGTTGACTCTCCTGGTCATTGAGTCAGAGGGGGCCGTCATCGCCAAAGAAGTCATGGCCGAGACGGCTGGGTCCCAAGCAGAGGGGGCCGGTGCTAGGGCACCAAATGAGGCAGAGGGGGCGCAGGGCAAAGGGATCCCGCCCGAGCCGGTCGAGGCTGAGGGGTCGCGGGGCGAGGTGACCCAATCCCAGCTGACCGAGACTGAGGGGCTACATGGTGGGGCGGCCCGACCATAGCCAACCAGTGGGACCCCAGAGGTGGGGGTACTCAGAGGGGGTGTCCCAATCCCGGCTTTACTAGAGAGGACCTTCCCTCCCACGGTTGGCGCCTTCCCCATCCGAGCTCCCCTTTACCGGAGGTGCCGCTCTGTGGCATCGGGGGTGGTTCGAGGTGGCCTTACGCGTAGCCCTCCTTCCGTGCTTCTCGAGTAGGTTATGGAGAGCGGCATGATCCTGGCTCAGCTGAGGGCTGAGATGATGGACTTGTTCGCCTGGGTGGAATCAGATAGAGAATCTCTTTCTTGGGCCCGTGGCGCGTCTGATCGGAAGGTTGAATGGTTAACTCTCAATCTTGAAGACCTTCAGCGGGAGGTGACCTCGCTTCAGGCGCAGGTGCATTTGAGCCAAAATGAGGCTCGAGTATCAGTCGAGCAGCTAGCTCAAGCTCGTTATATGGTCAAGCTGAAAGATAGGCTACTAGAGATGGAGCACAAAGTTTTGGTCGAGCGCAGCGAGCAATGGAAGGCCGAGCGTGAGGAGCTCGAGGGCCGAATTTGAGAGGCCGAGTGACAGTGGGTGGAGGCCGAGGGTGTGTGGGCCGAAGCCGAGAAGAGACTATCCGTGGCGGAGTGGAGGGCAGTCGAGCTTGAGAGAAAGGTAGAGCTAGCCGGGGTGGAGGCGCTTGAGCAATACAAGTGCTTGGAGGGTTACCAGGTAGCTCTCCAGAAGGCCGCCTTCTCTTACTATGAGTCAGGCTACCGTCGGTGCCTGCGGAAGGGGTTCTCGCAAGGCTTCCATCGGGCTATCTTGGAGACTCAAGGCCAAGTGCCTGAGGACCTCGTGTTCCCTTTTGGGTAGCGTTATGACTCGGATTTTGATTCTACCGATTCTTCCTTCCCGATGTCGAGCGAAGGGGGAAGCCGGGACACCTCCGTTTTATACGAGCGATCGCCAACACCGACAGCCTTGAGAGGGCACACGGTCGAGATAGTTCCCACGCAAGTGGGGTCCGTGCCTGGACCGGCCGTCATGGAGGGTGCTGAGGGCAGGTCGCCTGGTGTATTAGCTGTTCATCGTGATGGGCCAGAGGACTGATGCATTAGCTTTTCTTTTTCTTTTCTCTAATATGGCCATGTAAAAATTTCCCTTGTGTACATGATGACGGTAATATTAAATGCTGAATTGACTGCTTCTTACCGCCATTGGTGTGATTTGACCACCGTATCTGTAGTGGTTTGGGACGGCGGTGATTTTCTCTGTGGATATCTCACGTGCCGATTGGTCAGGCAACTGGCATGGTGCTGGCGCCCGTCCATCTTTCCATGCTTTGAATGACTTGCCATTTCGCGTGTTTCCATTGAGGGGGTGTTGGGGGAAACGAGGTAACTGCCTTAAGGGAAGGGTTTCTACTTTCACGTTTCTTCAAGGGGAAAGTCATTTAAGGTAACAGCTCCTTTTCGGCCTATAAAAGATCTCGAATGGTGTCTCCTCCTCTCTTCATCACTTGAGGCCATCCCTTGCAGTTCTCCCTTTTCGCGAAGTGTTGAGCCGTCGGTCTTAGCGAAACATGGAAGGCACTTTAGAGGATGAAGATGCAGACTGCGGGGGGAGATCCCTGCTACTCCGGTTTGGAAGAGTGCTCAACAGTCGACGGACAGTTTGAAAGAGGGCTCAACATGCGGTGGCATGTCTTCTCCCTTCTTCTGGACCGCCGACGCTATGTAGCACCCCCGATAATTGAGGGAATAAAAAGGCCAAAAGGGACAAGTCCATCATCTTTCACAAAGGAGACATGGTCCCGTCGGCCCCACCAAAGGATGACTTCGGCTGGTCCAGGCATGCTGACAGTACCCCCGAAGCTATCAGAATTTTGGGTGACCTCTTGCCTGGTATCCAAGAGATGTGCCTCAAGTAGCACATTCCCCAGTGGCAGAGCTCTGCACAGCAGAGGTATTTCTAGCATCTTTGGACACCCTCGCAAGTCCGGGGGCAACCCCCATTTTCCCAAAAAGACACTACAGGTCTCGACTATGACCAGGACCCAGCCTTTTGTGTCTACCATGCGGTCCATGTCGTGGGACCAACCCAACCAGCCGCTAACCCAGTTGTCGCCAACACCAAGTTCGACAGCTCGGGAGACAAGAGAGAGGAGATGCTAATCTCACTCCCAGCCAGGACTAGTACTCTAGTTCCAACACTTGACGAGACTTCATCTCCCATCCATGAAGATGTGGAGACCGAGGAGACCTCGGCGGCCTCCCAACCAGTTCTAGAGCCTACCTCACCACATCTTCCCCCTGAGGAAGGTCTCCAGAATAAAGATCGTGAGGCATCACCAGCATTGGCAGGCAACTCCGACCAAGTCTCCAAAATTTTGGCCGATAGCTGCCAGTCTGACGTGGGCGGCCCGAGACAACCCTTGTCTAGACCTAGCAGTGACGACCTTCCAGTTCCAGTAGCCTCAACCACTAGCTTCAATGACCCATGTGTGTATGAAGCCGCCGCTGATGATGAAGACTTTGTTGACTTCAGCTTGCTCCTCCTAAGCTGGAGGACAGCGGCCAGGCAACCGTCGATGAGCTCTTTGAGATCAACCTGGGTAGAGACGAGGCCCCTCAGCCCATATTCCTTAGCACTCTCCTCACTAAAGTAGAGAGGCAGGACTACAAGCAATTCCTACTCGAATACAAAGACTGTTTTGCCTGGACAAACTAGGAGATGCCTGGGTTAGATCCCTCTGTGGCGGAGCATGATCTGGCCATATCTCCCACAGCCACGCCAGTCAAATAGCCCCTGCGGCGTATTCGCCACGAGCTGGAGCTCCAGGTCACGACCGAAGTAGATAAGATGGCAGAGGTCGACTTCATCAAGCCGTGCATCTACCTGGCCTGGCTCGCCAATATTGTCCCAGTCAAAAAGAAAAATGGTCAAGTCCGTATCTATGTCGACTTCCAGGACCTCAACAAAGCCTGTCCAAAGGATGACTTCCTAGCCCTGATCACAGAGACGATGGTCGACATGACCACCAGACATGAAGCCCTATCTTTTATGGACGGGTCATCGGGCTACAACCAGATCCGGATGTCCCTCCGAGACAAGGGCCACACTGCCTTTAGATCCCCTAAAGAGATCTTCAACTATAGGCACATGCCCTTCGATTTGAAGAACGTCGGTGCTACCTACGAAAGGGCTATGACCAAAATCTTCGACGAGATGCTACACAACATCGTCGAATGCTATGTTGACGACCTCGTCGTCAAAACCAGAAGGCAAGAAGACCACCTACGCGATCTGCGTCAAGTCTTTGACCACCTCCGACAATATGGGCTCAAGATGAACCCCATGAAATGCGCCTTCGGCGTATCCAACGGTAAATTCCTTGGTTTTGTTGTTCGATACCGAGGAATCGAGGTGGATCCCAGCAAGACCAAAGCGATCCGGGAGCTTCCGCCACCCAGCAACCTCACTAAACTTAGGTCACTCCAGGGTAGACTGACCTACATTCGGAGATTCATCTACAACCTTTTTGGTCAATGCGTGCCTTTTAGCAACTTGATGAAGAAAGACGCCCCTTTCATTTGCAACCCAGAATGCCAGACAGCTTTCGAGTAGATCAAGGAGTACCTTCTCACTCCTCCAGTCTTGGGAGCGCCCATCAAGGGCAAACCCCTCATACTCTACATCACCGCCATGGATGCTTCGTTAGGGGCTCTGTTGGCACAAGTCAACGAAGAAGGTAAAGAGAAGCCACTCTACTACCTTATCTGAAAATTGATTGGTGCTGAGTATCGCTACTCCCCTATGGAGAAAGTATGCTTGGCATTGGTGTTTGTCGTCAAAAAGCTGTGGCATTACCTCCTGTCTCATCGGGTTGAGCTTATATCTAAGCATGACCCCCTGAAGTTCCTCCTCAGGCAACCCATTCTCTCAGGTTGACTGGGGAAATGGGCACTCCTGCTCATGAAGTACGACATCACCTACGTCCCAAGAAAAGCAATCAAGGGACAGGGCATAACTAAATTGTTAGCAGTCCATCTAGTACCAGACGATTCTCCCTTCAACACGAAGCTTCCAGATGAGGAGTCTCTCACTCTTCAACACCAGCAACTAGCTAAACAGAGCAGAGATGCCTTGCATTACTGGCAGCAAGATGCCCTCATAGCTGGTCTACCTTGTTGGGAGTTGTACTTCGATGGCACTTCTCGAGGTACTACTCGAAGCAACCTCAGTTCAGGCATTACGGCAGGCATCGGAATCGTCTTCCTGACCCCTCAGGGTGGAGTTCTGTACAACTCTTGCGCCCTCATGAAGGCTCTGACCAACAACGAAGCCGAGTACGAAGCCCTGATCATCAGACTCCAGATGGCTCTCGACATGGGCATCAAATGCCTCAAAGCCTACGGAGATTCTCAACTGATAGTCTGACAGGTGCTTGGCATCTATGACGTGCAGAAATCAGAGCTGGTCCCGTTCCACGCCGCCATCACCTGGCTAACCCAGAAGTTCTATTTCTTCGAAATAGACCACGTTCCCAGAAGTGGCAATGCCCAAGCTGATGCCCTAGTAAAATTGGCCACGGCCATCAAGCTACCGCTGGAGGGTGAAGTGGACATCACAGTCAAGCATCGAAGGCTAATGCCTAGCTCACTCGAAAGTGACTCCGGTCTTACAATTTATGAGGTCTAAGACTTCGACCAGGACACTCCTCCATAAGAAGAAGATTGGCGTGAGCCCATCGCCAAATTCAAGAAGGGATGGCTCCCCTCTGACCGGGCTCAAAGGGTACGATTACTTCGCTAGGCAACATCATATGAGTTGATCAGTGACTCCCTGTACCGACTCGTCCACAAGAAGGACAAGTCCATTCTCTTGAGATGCGTCTCCCCAGTCGAGGCTCGAGCTATCATACGCGAGGTTCATTCTGGGCTACACAGCATCCATCAAGCCAGAGACAGAATGAAGCATAACATCAAACTGAAGGGCTTTTATTGGCATACCATGTACGCAGACTGCGTCTAGTATGCTCGTACATGCCATCAGTGCCAAGCCTTCTACCCAGTGCCCAAAATGCCCCCCAATCCACTGCGTCCCACTACCCCTACCTGGCCATTCGCCGAATGGGGTATGGACATCGCGGGGCCTTTCCCGCCGTCTTCCAAAGGCCACAAGTACATTTTGGATGCCACTGACTACTTCTCTCGTTGGGCGGAAGCCCTTCCCCTGTGGGAAGTCACCGGCGAGGTCGTCGCCAGGTTCGTCTGACACAACATCATTTACCGTTTCGGTACACCCAGCCGCATAGTCTCTAACAACGGGATGCCATTCAATAACAAGGCCATATACCAGTTGACATCCAAGTTCCACATTGACTGGAGAACCTCTTCAGTCTACAACCCACAGGCCAATGGCCTGGCCGAAGCCTTTAACAAAACTCTCTGCAAGCTCTCGGTTAAGATCATTAGCCACCGGAAATGTGACTAGTGTGAAAAGGTCTCTGAGGCATTATGGGCCTACCGGATGGTTTACAAAACTCCTACGGGATGCTCGCTGTTCTCCCTCATCTACAGGGCGAAAGTCGTCATCCCTGTCGAAATCCAGTTAGCATCCTACCGCGTAGCGGTAAACACCAGCTTGGCCGGCCCTGATGAAAATGAATACGAGAGAAGGCTAGAAGAGCTTGCCGATCTGGAAGGCAAATGGCTCGAAGCCTACAAACACCTACAGGTGTATCAGGCACGCATGGCGCGAGCCTATGACAAGCTCGTTAGGCAATGAGCCTTCAAGCAAGGCGACCTCGTCATGATCAAGGAAAGAGAAGTCATGGTAGGCCGTTACAGTGGCAAGCTTCAGCTAAATTAGCGAGGCCCCTACATCATCTGCGACACCTTCGAGGGTGGGGCATACACCGTCATAGACCACAAGGGCCACTGACCCTTCCCGCCTCTCAATGGCAAGCACATAAAGCTGTACTATGCGCCAGAGCATGAGTTCACACGCCACACCGGATAGGGCGTACGCTCCCAGTTTCAGCCCTCGGAACTGGTCTTCTCTCCAAGAAGGCCGAACCAGGCGCTCTTTCCAGTCCTCCTCTCTAGTCAAGCCAGAGGGCCAGGCCCCTCCCAGAGTCATCGTCAGACGCCCTCAGAAGCCAGTCTCCTGCCTTCGTCTTCCCAACGACAAGAGTAGGGCACCACCGTATCAACTATAGCCCAGCCGCCAGGCACTCAGGTAAGTGAAACATAAAAAAATATATAACAAAATGGGGCTAAAAATAGAGATGCCCCGGTGGACTCAGTCATCGTCTCTCTCAGGGAGGCAACTGGGGGCCAAAAGGCCCACAACCCTGCTGAGGTGAAACCTGCAAGGGCACTTCAGGCAAAATTGGAAAACCCCTCGACATGAAAACCCGCAAGGGTGCATCGGAAAAAGCTAAAGGGGGTCAGTTCCAGTGAAAACCTGAAAGGGCGCGGGGAACGATAACGGGAAAGCTCCTCTTCCCCACCAGTCAGGGTGGTCTTTACCTACTCTCTAGTTGGCTACGAAATCTTCCCGCATCAATCAGTAGTCGACCCACGGCTCCAAGCTGGTGGCTCGACACCTCCCAGCCTTCCTCTACATCACCCGCTCCAGTCTCCTGTCGATACCAGCCGGCACGCAGCATTCTAGCCGCTATGCCAACAGAAGCCAATTCCAGCCAATCCTAAATCTATGCTGTCACATAATCCTATACTCTACACCTGATCCAGTGTTCCCTACCACCCTTGGCCAGGACAACACACAACTGGGTCTATAGGGGCAACGGTATGGCATATGGAGTCCTCCTCCCCTACCTTGGACCTGGGAAAGGAAAAGTAAATCTCTACCTCCTCCAACAAGCTGGTGGCCTCAAAAGATGGCAGTATGAAAGTATGGGTCTGAGGATGCCAGGTTTCTATCAAAGCTAAAATGCTATGCCAGTCCAAGGACAACTTGGGGTAGTTATTGCCTAAAACTAAGAGAGGGTGTAGGCACCAGGAGTTAAGGATGTGAGTCACCCCTAAAGGTAATGCTCGGATCATCGGGGCCATCCACTTCAAGGTGGAATAGCGCCCGGGGCCGGGGAGGAGCTGGAAGGAAAAAGAGAAAAGGGAGGAGGGAAGAGAGGGGAAAGGAGAAAAGACAACGTTAAGAAGAGGGCAAAATGAAATTGAAATAAATGTAAAAACACACCTCTCTTGAAGGGCTAGAACTAAGGTGGCGAGGAATTGTAGCCAGCCGCTGAAGCGCCTCGCGCTCCTTCCTGGCCGGCTTCGGCCCCTCGTAGCTCGCCCCTTCCATGGAACTCCCTCCTAGGGCCCTTTTCATGGTGTCTTGGCAAGGGAAACAATGACTTGGAGGGCTTGAGAAATAGGATAACAGTGAGTCATGAATTTGGCCCCCTCTTCCTTATATAGATCTTTGTTCTAGAGGTCTAAACTCACTAGGATTAAGTTGAGATAATCTTAGAAAAGGTTTGGGATAGGATTTGGGTCAAGTTGAGGTAGAACACCTCAGATTGGGACTCTACAAGAGAGTCCCGATCGGGTTCACTGCGTGTCAAGTTGGGTGGTCTAGCGATAGACCGCCCTTCCTGTTAAGTGACTCTCTATTGGCCACACATCTGTGAATTTATGTCGAATGATCATGATGTCTTGCGGCCGGTTGCGGGCCGCCCAACTTATATAGACGGCCTAGAGTTAGCCGCATAAACCTTGTGCGGTCTAAGAGCGGCCGCCCATTCCTTTGCTGTGTTACTTGAAGCTCGTCCTCATTCCTTGGAACAAACGGGTCTCACCTCTCGCGTCGTCTCTCTCGTAGAGTCAGCATGTCACTCCTCTCGCATTGTCTCGCTCGTAGGGTCGGCGTGCCTCTCTCCTCTCGCATCATCTCTCTCGTAGGGTCGGCGTGCCCCTCTCCTCTCGCGTCATCTCTCTCGTAGGGTCGGCGTGCCTCTCACCTCTCACGTCATCTCTCTCGTAGAGTCGATGTGTCACTCCTCTCATGTCGTCTCGCTCGTAGGGTCGGCGTGACTCTCTCCTCTCGCGTCGTCTCTCTCGTAGGGCCGGCGTGCCTCTCCCCTCTCGCGTCATCTCTCTTGTAGAGTCGACATACCTCTCCCCTCGCGTCGAGTCGGCGAGTCACTCCTCGTGCGTCGTCTCTCTCATAGAGTCGGCGTACCTCACTCCTCACGTCAGCTCTCCCGTAAAGTCGGCGTGCCTCGCCCCTCCCGTGTGTCTCACCCGTAAGTCATCCAAGGTCCAAATTTGCATCTTTTCATACATACATGCATTACATAAGAAAATCAACAAAAAAGGAGAAAAGACAAGCCATGTCACTATCACATCACATCATATACAGGTGTCAGAGTACAAAGCAAAATCAGGCCGCCCCCTCTGGCCTATCACTGTCACTGCCTCCTCCTGCCTCTTCGATGGCGGGCCCATCGTAGAGGTCGCTCCCTCCTCCCTCTCTCACTATCAGCGCCGGTCCTCCTCCTCATTCCTTTGCCACTGAGAGGAAGTCGCGACAAAATGCCCAACGGAGCCATGGGTAGCCTGACTCCCGCTCAGGGCCGCACGGCTACCACTCATCCCGCTGCGGGAGCGGCTCATCTCTCTATAGGCTCGCACCTTGCCACATAGCTTGAATGCCTCTTGTCGGTAACGCTCCAGCTCCGAGGTCGTGGTCCGGAGTCGCTCCACCTCTGCCCAGAGGACCGCCATCTCCACCGAGTCCGACGGTCTAGCCTGTGCCAACCGCTCCCGCAGGCGGACTGCCTCCTCCTGCGCCTCAGCACGGCAATGCTCCGTTGACTCCCTCAAGCGGATGCTCTGCTCCAGGTCTCTCCGTAGGCAGGTTGTCTCCTCCCCCGAGTGGAGGCTCTGCGCCAGCTCCTCACGCAGATGGGCGGCCTCGTCCTGCGCCAGTACAAGCTCCTCTCGTAACTGGTCACCCTCGCCTATGGCGGCGGCCAGCTCTGTCACCTGCACACATGCATTCACCATTAGTCAACTGCATTTTAATATAAGAACATAATTCACAAAGGGAAAGGATGGCCACCCTAGAGTGAATCCCCCTAGGTGCACAGCCTGCGCCGGCATCGGGACCACCAGAGGCAGCTCAGCTACCTACGATTCCTAGGGCTCAAGGGGTTGATGTCAGAAGGCTAAGAGTCCCTGATCTTGATGAGGAGTCTGAAAATGGCTATGGGGGTTATGGTTGTGACCGTCGTGCCTAACGACAGCCTCGTGATCTCAATGAGGATGACTGTGTTCTATGGTGCGTGCATGCTGACCCTCCCACTTTTGACGGGTCTTTGAACCCGAAGGATTATTTGGACTGGGAGGCCGGTATGGACTGGTATTTCAAGTGGTTTGAGATGGCGGACCACCGGAGAGTTCATTTCGCAAAGATGAAGCTGCTAAGGAAGGCTCAGACCTATTGGACAAATGTGGAGAGCCTATTGATGCAGCGACATCAGCCTTAAGTCGAGACCTAGGATGGGATGAAGGTAAGGTTGAGGGAGAAGTGTCTACCTGCCACATATCATCCACGTCTTATTGATAGTTGGCAGAGTCTTACCTAGGGCAACCGATCCGTATCTGACTACATCACCCAGTTTGATGAATATTATTTGCGGTGTGGAGTTACGGAGGAGAGCACTATAACCATTTTACATTTTCGAAGTGGGTTACGGATGCCATACCAATATGAGCTATTTCGTCACAACATAACCACTTTGGGAAGTGCCTATCAGGTCACTCCTGAGCTCAAGCAGTTCGAGTCAGAGTTTGAGTCATCCCAGCGGCAGGGTCCCATACATCAGTGCGGATCCAAGCCTCACAGTTCTCCTGGTCCATTCCAGAGGACTCCCATGGCTCATCCTTTGGAGCCTACCCGCCAGGACCCATTTGCCCTAAGGCCACGTCCTCCTCAGTCAAGGGATCTCCCGCCTTGGCCCCAGCCTCCCCTTGCTATCACCTGTCTGCCACTCCATGCACCAACCACTCCACCCCTTTTGCCTACACCCCCACCTCCTCGGGAGGACAAAGGTAAGGGGTCGTTAATCGGGGAGTCCAGTGGAGCCCGGTAGCAGTGTTTTAACTGCAAGGGGTATGGGCACTATGCAAATCGGTGCCCCACCCGCTCATCCCTAGTTATCGGGGACACGTTGGCTAGCGAGGCTCCGCCTTCTGAGGTTGTGCATGTTAGCTATGAGGCGGAGCAGGAGCTTGTTGGTGAGTTCTTTGAAGAGACTGGGGACGTGCAGGGTGAGTCTGTTGATGCCCAATACCAGGGTACTACCCAGCTAGGAGTTGTTAGGTGCGCCTTGACTCAGCCACAGGTCAGTGATGACTGGCGCCGGACTACCATCTTTCATACATATTGTCGGTTGAGTGGAAAATCGTGCAAGGTGATTATTGATAGTGGGAGCTGCATTAATGCCATCTCTACAGGCACTGTTTCGCGCCTTGGTCTTACCCCTGTAGACCATCCCCTCCCATATCGAGTACCATGGGTGGACTCCACCTCCATCCCAGTTAGGCTGCGGTGCCTAGTCCCACTGCAGTTTCACACCTACCGCGATGACATCTGGTGTGACATCCTACCCATGGAAGTGGGCAGCATTATCCTTGGCAGGCCATGGCTATTTGATCAGGATGCCACCCTTCATGGTCAGTCGAACACCTGTACCTTTGACCACGGTGGCCAGCGGATCACTCTTCACCCCTCTCTACCGAAGAGTCCACCGGTTAGGGGTCCGGCTAGCCCGACCACCTTGGGCCCTTCTACCCCTGGGGCTAGTACCGCGTCCTTAGTCCAGGCCACGACTGTTTCTTTTGCCACATGCCAACCCCCGATGAGTAGACTGATGATGATTAGCCCCCGTGAGATGGAGTAGGAGGCTAGTACGGGTAGTCCTGTGTTTGCTGTCGTGGTTCGTGAGGTGGAGTGAGGCTCCGAGAGTGCACTCCCACCCGATGCTGCCCCGACCCTGCAGGAGTTTGCTGATGTATTCCCGGAGGAGCTCCCTAAGGGACTCCCACTTATGCGGGATGTTCAACATGCTATCGACCTGATTTTGGGGTCCTCATTGCCCAATCTTTCCCATTACTGCATCAGCCCTGTTGACCACGCTAAACTGCAGTGACAAGTCGTTGAATTGTTACGGAAGGGATCTATTCGGGACAGCATGAGTCCATGCACTGTACCGGCATTACTTGCCCCAAAAAAGGATGGCATGTGGAGGATGTGTGTTGATAGTCGTGCCATCAACAAGATCACCATAAAGTACAGATTTCCCATTCCCCGACTTGATGACATGCTAGATATGATGGCATTTGAATGAATTAATTGAATTGAATGAACTTGTGCAAACTTACCTCTCTCAACGGGCTGGAGCTTAAATGTCTCAAGATCATGGTCAGCTATTGTAGCACTCCATGCTCTTTTTTGGCTAGCTTTGGCCCTTCATAGACCACCCCCTCCATTGAGCTCCCTCCAAAGGCCCTCTTCATGATGTTTGGAGGAAGATTGGCAAGGTTTTCAGGGTTTGAGAGAGGGTTGATGTGTGAAGTACTTGATTAGTGGCCTAAACCCACTAGAATTGAGATGGGATAGCTCTAGATCAGGATAGGACAGACTCTGGCTCATTTTAGAACTCCCCAGGCTCGGATCAGGACTCTCCAAGAGAGTCCCGATCGTACTACCAGCATATGTTCATACGCGGTCTATCGATAGACCGCGTGGGTATATACACGGTCTAACTGTGACCATTTACCAACCTTCTACACGCTTGGAGCCCTAGTATTTGCGCGGCCCTGGCGATGCCATTTTGATAAATCCATGGCCAAAACAGGACCATTCCTGTTCTCTAAACGGCCCACAGTGGGCCGTTTAGTTGCTTCTTTAGGGCCGAGCCGAGCTCCGTTCAGTGGTCTAATGGTAGGCCGTGTGGGTCTTTGGATGGCCATTTTCTGACCGTTTACCTCCCTGCCACATCAATTTGGGTCTTTCTGGCATCATTTCACTCTAAAAAACTTTTTGTCTCTCTCTCGCACTCTCTCATGTCAATCTAGGGCTCATCGTTAGTTGTTTGTATCAAGCATTTCGCATTCAAATGCATTCACTCACACGCATTCATGTGCGAAATCAAAACCAAAAAAAATAAGTCATCTCACTATCATATCATATCATAAACATCCATGTACAAAAGTTGTCACACGGGTACATCAGGCCTCCCCCTCCGACCTATCACTGTCCCTGGCTCCCTCATGCCTATTCGATGGCGGGGCCATCGCAGAGTTAGTGTCCTCCTCGCGGCGCCACTGATGCCACTCCACCATGCTCTGACCTCCGGCTCATCCAGGTCATGACCTCCACGATCCCCTCTAGCTTCGCCACCTGAAGCCGGGCTCACTCCGCCTCGGTCTGATAGCGCTCCACCTCAGCCCGACTCCACTCTATCTCTCGAGCTCTGGCCTGAAGTCACTTGAGCTCTGCGTGGAGGAGCATTGTCTCAAACGCGTCTGTCGGTCAGCTCCACGCCATCTCCTCTCGGAGGCGGGCTACCTCCTCTCGGGCCACCACGTGGCTCTGCTCAAGCTCTGCCCTCAGTCGGGTCAGCTTGGTTGTCTGCATATACACGCATCATGGTTAGTTAATTGCATTTCATAAATATAATCAGCAGGGAAGGCATAATGGTTGCTTACCCACTCAAAGAGCGCCGTCTCTGTTGCCTCAGCCCGTGCCACCATCCGCGCGAACTCTGCCTCCCACTCAGCATGGTCCGCAGGACTCTGGGAAGAAGAAGAGGGTGTGTCAGCCCCCTGGCACTGGGCTCCCTCGGCTCGCTGCATTTTGGAAATCCAGGGTTAGTCAATTTCATAAGCATAATCAAAAATAGATACATAATTAAGTTTAAGAGTTAGCAAAACTCACCAGAAGGGTCAGTGCCTGTAGGGCCTCGTCCCTTTCCTGGAAGGTGGAGTGGAGGAGACCCTGCGACTCCGCGATCCTCCCCTGGGGGTCAATCTGCATATAGGAAGTCAAAGGGTCAGTGCATAATCATATGGAAAGCATAATAGGAAGCATTAGAGCTAGAAGTCGTACCGATCGACGGGAACCACGAAACACCTGGTCCCTGTAGTGCCGGGCGTAGGCGGTGTAGTAAGCCTCCTTGGTCTCCACCCGGGTAGCCACCACCCGCTCGAGTGCTGTCCAGTCGACGATCTGCTCTACCGCTCGTGTCGTCCAGTCCACCACCGTGGCCAGTCCTCGGGGGTGCCTCCCAACTCGCTTCTCCAGCTTCTCTGGTGCTGAAAACTTTACCACAAGCTGATGGGCGCCGATCGTCCTCATCACCAAGCGAAAGTGGAGTGGCTCCACCACATTCATGCAATGGAGCCAGATGTCGCGGCCAGAGTAGGCAAGGGCCACTACCACCGAGGGCTGGCCCTCGTGCCCCTCGCTCTCATATGGCGTCCACCAGACCTGTCAAATAGGAAAGTCACATTAGGATCATAAGCATATAAGTTGCACTTAATGAAAAAGTTTGAGTTTAGAGTCTTACCGAGGTGAAGGGCAGTGTGTCCAAGTCATCCGAGATCCCTCGGACCTATTGTTGAGAGAGAGAGGGGGGATTCTCTCCCTGTGCTTCTCACCCTCACTAAAGGATTCACTCCACTAGGAACTTGAATTCTAGAATCAAAATATGGCAATTTCATTAACCTTCTCAAATGGGGTTAGGGTCTTATTTATAGGGACCCATCCTTTTACATGACAGAACTGCCCCTGGCTTGACATGTGACAAAAGCTACCCAATAAGCAAAACAAGGGGGAAATGACTCAAACATAGGAAAATAAACCAAAGACCTAGGGAAATGACTCAAATAAAAGAGAAAATACATCAAAATGACTCAAATAAAAGCTCAAAATGGATAATTGGACCCACATAGAGTGATACTCGAGCTCACACAACTCCAGGGTGTGATGATGACCCGAGCCAGAGGGAGTCATGGGTGATGCCTCCATCACAGGCTGCATGCTCCCCAGACACCAAGGATGCTCTTCTGAGGCCTTGAATGCTCTCTTGAGATCTTAAATGCTCTCCTGGGGTCTTGAATGCTCTCCTGAGGTCTTGAATGCTCTCTTGAGATCATAGATGCTCTCCTGAGATCTTGAATGCTCTCCTGAGATCTTGAATGCTCTCTTGAGGTCTTGAATGTTCTCCTGAGGTCTTGAATGCTCTCTTGAGGCAATAGATGCTCTCTTGAGATCTTGAATGCTCTCCTAAGGTCTTGAATACTCTCCTAAGGTCTTGAATGTGCTTGGACCTTATTCCATCTTGAAAACTCATGATGCATCGACCTTAGTTGCCCAGACAACATATGTGCATCGACCTTAGTGTGAGTCTTCATCATGTGCACCGAACTTAGTCTGGCATGTGCACTGACCTTGATAGTGCAGGACCTCTGCAGTACACCAACCTGTCTTGAGCAGAAATGCATATGTGCACAGACCTGTTAGTGTGCACAGACCTTGTGGTTCACAGGTGCACAGACCTTTCAGACTTGACTGCACATGTGCTCCGACCTTAGTTGCAAGTCTTCAATATGTGCACCGACTTGTGTTCTGAATTGACTGAGGTGCATCGACTATCATGCAAATGTGCATCGACCTTGGACATGTGCGTCAACCTTTGTTGAGCATCAAGTCTTCATGTGCATCGACCTTGGACATGTACGTCGACCTGAGTTTAGCATGTGCACCGACCTTGTAACATGCTAGCATGAGGTGCATCGACCTTAGTCCTGTTCTGGCATGATGTGCACCGACCTTGGCCTGTGCTAGTGAAATGTGCACCGACCTTCTTTCTGCATTGGCTCGATGTGCATCAACCTTCATTCTGCATTAGACTAAATTGAGCATCGACCTATCAAAGAGCTGACTCGCAATTCTGAATAGTTGACCTGTTGTCAGTTCTTGAACAGTGACGTTGACCTACGTTGACCTGCACTGACCTTTTATTTTTCATGCTTCTATATATGTGATGAGATCATTAATTCATGCATCAAGGTTGTATCATCAAGGTTAAATATAATGAGACATAATGATTGACATCATCAAAATCACAGAGGCATAACAATCTCCCCCTTTTTGATGATGGCAATATGATGAGTCATTACAATGAACTCATTATGATGACCAAATTGTCCTAGCAGGGCTTACTACACAGTGGGCATGAAGTATGAAACACAATGGACATTCAAGACACTATCTGACAGAATTAATGACTAACATACATATGTATTCTCCCCCTTTGAAAACATCAAAAGATCAGAGCCAGAGTGGAGGTTGCAGAAGTAGAAAGGTAGAAGCTTCACAGGCAGATACAAATCTCATAAGATAGAGAATATTCATGTTCAGAATCCACCATTATGTAGTCCTCATGACGAGTTCCTTATTCAATTTTCATGGTTCAAAGCTAATGATATCAGAATTGGACAAGGAAATTTAAAAAGATCTGCATGCACGGTTTAATAGAAATAAGCCAGAACGACATATTTACCCATTATGTAACCGACCTTTACTTTACTCATTCAACTTCAATGGCTCCTTTAGGAGTTATACAAACTAGTATTGAGGTTAAACAAGCATGAAGATCAAATGGAATTCTTAGAAATTTTTCATGATCCTTCAGTGAACTTTTGAGCATAAGAGTAATTTTACGAGTAATTAGGTCCAAGCATGTCTTGTATCTTGAGGATACATGTTGGTTAGATGCCAGTATCCCTAAATACATGGAGTGATTGACTATCATGCCTCAATTTGAACAGAGATTGCATGGTCACCTCATGACATATCTGACCTCATTGCATTGATGAGGAGACATATTTCTCAGCAACTGTGCCATCAGAGCCCGAATAAATCGTCACATACATGACTGGCATGCCCACGCACTTAATAAACTAATAAACAAATAAAATCAATGGTTTAATAAAAAAAATACATCCACAAGTCTGGCACGCCCAGTGGGACCTATCCACCCTTCATCTCTTTGCCGGGATTAAGGGCCTTGCAGCCCCTTTCTTGTAATACTAACTGCTCGACTTTGCAAATATAGGTCGCGCTTTGACGTCAAGAATGACGCTCACTTTCGGCCCTCAGGTCATGGAGAGCCACGTGCGGAATGGGTACTTGGCCATTCCTCTCTGCTTTGGGAGCTTCACTCCCGTGGTGGGCTTCCCCAATTTCCTCGGAGTGGCTTTCGGGAATTTACTGGACGTGGAAGCATACGACACTGCAGAAGTCAACGCTCCCATCCAGGGGGCCACCAAAGCTCCTGCCGACCGATCATTGGTCGAGGCCACCAAGATTGTCCCAACTGGGACGTTAAGCTACTGTGTACACAATGTGCACCAAACTGCCGGCCCATCTCGCCAAGGGTCGGCGTCCCACCAGAGAACGCTCCGGAGGAGCCATGTTGTCGCTGAACCAAAAGGTCAGGTCTCCAACTCTGGCAAATCTGTTATTGTCGGGAGCATTCGAGTCCACCTCAATGGACGAAGATCCGAGGCGATCCCAGACCGAGTAGTGCCAACTGTGCCAGTGCGAAACTCCTTCAGAGCACTAGAGAAGATGAAGGACAGAGTGATGTCTGCTGCCCCAGTCGAAGCGCCGAAGAATGTGCCAGCCCGCAGGCCGGCCAAATCCAAGCAGGTCTCGATCCCCAAGGGAGCCCAGATTTCTCCACCCGCCCAGGCAGGGCCCAACACCTTCTGTCCTACGAGGGCACGACAAGAAGAGCGGGTCAAAATAGCAGCCCCTGTTCACCATCCGGTACTCACAACACCGGCATCCCCAGAAGACGCTCGTCGCCAACACTACAGGTGCCGTCACCGAGCTGCTCACACGAGGCCTTCAGCTCACACTGCTACTGCTATTGCCGACGCACTGTCGCCGGCCTTTCCTTCTGACCAAGATTGGGAGGGAGTGGAGTAAGCCATGAGGAACTACCTACGGGGCCCAGGGAACACCCCTTTGGGTCACCAGAGATTACTGGGGGCAGTAGCCTCCGCTTATGAAGAAGAAGAAACTTAGCCTGTACCCAGTGCAGAGTCGAGGAACTGCTCGGAGGAGCGCCATCAATCCCCTTTGCTGGAAGAATTAAAATCTCGGAGGTCGGTCTTTGATAGACTGGTCTTTCCAGGCAGGCCATCGAGAAGGGCAGCAAGAAGAGCTAGGGACCTGAGGGTCTATACTTGCAACATGGCAGTGTTCGGCTAGTACGGGGCCCTGCCCATCGAACCCGAGGAAGTGGCCAGGCTTGCCACAAGGCCAAGACCTCTCACCAGAAGGGGAAGAGCAGCGAACGAGATAGTGAAGGTTCGGACTAAAGAGGCTATCCATGAAGAGCCCTCGACTAGTGCCTCCAGTAGTAACAACATTTGTGGCCAAGGCCTTCATGGATAGCCAGCAGAAGAGAGAGGAAACACTCCTAGTCTCTCCATGAGTGACCCCACTGTATTGCACATGATGCAGCAATACCAGTGAGAGATCGAACTATTGAGGAAATAGCTTACTGAAAGAAATGCTCAACCCTCAACATTTGGGCAGACTGAGGCATTGCCCGAAACTCCTGGGGGCAACGGTCAGGCCTCGGAAGCTTCTCCGTAGGCAATGACATTTCCACCAATGCCCAGCTACACTAGGGGCATGGCCCCGCAGCAAACGCAGCATACGGCACCAGCTCCGCCACCGACCTTGCCATTCCAGGGGTCCACTATTACACCACAGGCGATAGTGCTGACAATGCCACTAGCACAATCGGCCCACTTCTATCCAAACTCGGTCGACCCAGCAATGGTGAGCCAGCTGATTGCTTGAGCAAATGATAGACATGAAGCTGGCAGAGACGGGTGATGGTGATCATATGTCGTTTGATGTGTACCGGGTACCTTACCCGGTGCACTACGCCGCCAGGAAACTGTCGGCCGGCATCACCAAGCCACCGAAATTTGAGAAGTTCAACGGGTAAGGGTCTCCCAGGGAGCACATTGCCTACTATGTGAATGTTATGGGAGATCTAGCTACAAATGAAGCCTATCTCCTCAAATTCTTTGGCTCAACACTTACCGTGCTCACCTTCGAGTGGTACTCGAGCCTACCCATCGCGTCCATCATTGACTAGCCCGACATGCAGGAGTCTAGGACATCCAAGTCAGCTGAGGAGTTTGCACAGCACGTCAAGAGTCTCCATGAGTCAATTAGCAAGCAAATAAGCCTCAGTAATGAGACTTACAAACAACTAGCTGATTCGCATAGGCGTCACCATAAGTTCCAAGAAGGTGACTTGGTTATGGTACGGGTCCGTCCCGAACGACTCCCCTTGGGAGCCATTAAAAAGTTGCAAGCTCGTAGTGATGGTCCCTTCCCGATACTGCGGAAGATTGGCTCCAACACTTATGTTGTGGACTTACCTCCCGAATATGGGATTAACTCTACATTTAATGTGGCCGACCTAGTGGCCTACAAGAAACCCACAGTGATTCCTAGTGACCCTTTCGAGTCTTCTCCTCCCATTGAGAGTGAGCCCACCCCTGTGCGTCCCACAGCCTCGAGAGCACCGTGCGAGCAAATTGAGAGGATACTAGATGAGCAGGTGACAACTACATGGAGCAGGGTGTAGCAGTGCTACCTTATCAGCTGGCGGGACCGTCCACCATCCGATGATTCCTGGATTAGCGGGGAAGATCTCCAGCACTTCGATCCAGATCTGCTGGAGCACTACCAGAGCAGTGTTCCCCCTTACTCGACGGAGTCAAATTTCAGCCATCCCAGGAGGGTTGGTCGGGACACCAGGCCCACTACCGGACCCACTACTCGGAGTCGATGCCACACTGTCCCGACATCGAGTTTGTGGCTCGGAGATTCACTCGAAGACTCGACATTCTGAGTATTTTATTTTATGTATTGAGTATTTGTGTATATGTAAGTAAAATACATGTATTTCTACATGTATATTTACTTTCGTCTTATTAGACTAGTCATAATCAATAAACATGTGTGTTTATTTTTATTAAACATGTATTTTATTTTTATTAAACCCCCAAAGTCAAAAGATGGGTTGGTGAGTTTATTTTATTAGGCTAGGATATATATGCAAATAGGTAAAGTCTAAAGATTTGATTGTTATAGCCTTCCTATATAAAAGGGGGCTAAGGGTGTATGTTTTGATATGAATGAATGAAGTTTGATTCTTACGTAAGGTGCATAGCCCTTGTGTTTTCCCCTTCCCTCCTTCTCACTTTGTGTGATTCGAGTGTCGCCCAGTGTGAGACCATCCGGCGTGAGGCCGAGCTGCGCGATGTAGCAACACTATCCAGTCCCGTTCGTGTCCCGGAGCTGCCGTCGATCCGTCTCCCGACGTCATCTGCGTCACTCTTGCAGACACGAAGATGGTGGAAAAAGCCCTAGACGATGGAGGTTAGGAACGACGGCATGCGCTATGCTTACAAACCCCCCAGGGAAGCGGCGCGACGTTTTAATCTTCAAAAAGAGGGCTCCACACATCAATTCGTAAGAATTATCATCATTACAGGGGTATCCCCAGGATAGCCGCCGCGAGTGGCCCCTGTCAGAGAAAGTCCCCACTCAGCTCGAACCACTTACACCTACCCCAAATGCTACTCGACCGAGCCTAATCTTGATTCGGGAGTAGTAGGGGGACAAGTGGAGAGGGGGATTTCTATTGCCCGAATAGAGCAGCCAAACAAGGTCTCAATAGACCAAACGAGGTCCAACTCCTACAAGTGACAGCCCTCCAAGGGCCCACTAAGCCCAATAACTCACTCGGACTAAACACTTCCTAGGCGACCTTCGGGTTCAGAAGTCCGAGCCTCAGGTCGATCGGGAGGCCCCCTTTGAGGCCCTATGCATCCTGCCCGAGTCTTGTGCCTATCGCTCGGGGAAACCCCCTGAAGCCAGCGCCACATGCTTGGACCGACTGACGGAAGCTTATCCATGCGACCGTTACATGCCCTTTAAGAGCTGGGAGATCGTGGGGATAATGGCGATTAAAAACCCTCGTGCCTTAACGAGCCCACGAAGGAGACGTAACCTCCCCTGAAACTCCTCGCCTTGCAGGGCTCCTACATTCATGGGTCGCTATATAAATCTAGGAAACCCTCCTGCTAGAGGTAAGCGCTATTAAGCGATATCAACCCTGAGCTAAGAGCCACTTCACCACTTGGTGGAGAGGAATCTCGCACCCTCATCCCCTTCCCTTTCTCCCTTCCACTCGAGCTCTACTTCAATCACTGACTTAAGCATCGGAGGGTTTACCCAGGGGATTCATCCCTGGGCAGCTCTGACTCGTTTCCCTCTTTGCAGTTCTAGCATACGTGGTCGTCATCCTCAACTCAGGCACCGCGCGAGATAACCCATCTTCACTTCTTATTATTTATCTGTTTATTTATTTAATAAGGAGTAAGGAGGCCACTTGAGAAATGGCTCCTCACGGATCTCCATCAAGATCTGATTGGGCGGGGCCGTCAGGGGCGTGTAGTGGCGATAATTGCCCCTTTCCTTCTTGGAGCAATTGCGGCGGTCTCTGTCGCGTCGCTCCCGCTTACTCTGACCCTCTCGCGGTGGGTCGACAGATCTCTTGAGGTCAGACCGATCGGTTCCAGCTGCGCGGCCTAGGGCCGCTGTATTCTCCTCGCAGCGCGCATGCTTCTGCACTAGAGTGAGGAGATCCGAAAGGGTCGTCAGGGCCTCGACTCTGAGGGCGCGTCGGAGAATGTGATCCTGCATCCCCTGGGTGAGGGCCGTGGTAGCGATGTAGATGTCGAGATGTGGGATCCGTAGCACCTCTGCGCGGAAACGGGAGACAAAGTCCCATAGCATATCTTCCTTTCCCTACTTGAGCGTGAGCAGGGTCACAGCGGACTTGACCACCTTTCGGCAGCCAACAAAGTTCTCCTTAAATAGCTTCTTGAGCTACTGGAAGGAGGAAATAGTCCCGACCGGCAGAGACTCAAACCAAGCCCGGGTGTTCTCCCAGAGGGTTGTTACGAACGCCAAACACTTCACGGTGTCCGAGGCCTGGTGGAACACCAAGTGGGACTCGAAGCTGTGCATGTGGTCGGTCGGGTCGGTGGTGCTGTCGTAGGAGGTGAACGACGACAACTGGAGCTTCGGCGGGATGGGGACTTCCATTATTTCCCTGGAGAAAGGGGCATGGAAGTCAAGGTCGTCATCGATTAGGCCGTGATTTTTGGCGGCCAAGAAGACGTCATCTAAGTACCAGACTTTGTCCTCTATCTCTTCGAAGCGTTGGAGTCATCGGTCCATCTCTGGATTGCAGTGGAGTGGACTGTGCACCCTCGGTGCGGGCATGCTATGAGATCGTCAAGTCCTTGTGGCCGAGGTGTGGTATGCCTCTCGCGCTTGGCGGGGGTTCCCCTCAGCCTGACCCCTCTCGTCCTCCTATCGCTTGGACAAGATACACTAGGGGTCGGCCCGTTGGTCCTAGAGTTCCTGGAAGAGTTTTGTCAGGGCTCAAATTTGTTGACGCAGTTCGTCGAGGTCACTTGGGGTAACCTCCTGTCAGGGATGGGCGGAAGAAGCTTCTTGCGATTCCCGCCGGGAGCTGGGTCCCTGGTGGGACCTACGGCCCCAGTTGCTGGTGTTGCAGAGGCTTCCACGGGGTGCCATAGCCTTTCGCTCATTTTTCCCACAGACGACGCCAAGAAGTGTAGAGGCTGGAAAATGGTTCCTAGGCCACGTACCACCTTCTCTATTTATTTATTGGGGAACTCGTCTTGCGCCCGTGGAGGCCTGCAAGCACCTGGAGGCAAGGGCGTCAGAAGGGGTCTTGGGTGTTATCCCAGGGGCGAACCCTCGGATGCTTAAGTTAGCAACAGGAAAATAGTGTATAGAGAAGAGCAGGAAGGAGAGAGAGAGAGATAGCGCTGTGAGGGGCTGAAGAGCCATGGAGATCTTCCTGACGAGTGCTCGCTGACCCCGGTGCTCACTCGGGGAATGCTCGCTGGGTGGTAAGGTCGTCGGAAGGGACCCCTCTCAGTGTGTAGGCAGTCGCCCTCTTCTTCTCGCAGTGCAGCAGGGTTAGTAGCTCTATTCTCTTAGGCAGCGTAATAACAGAATGAACCACCATGCTCTTCTCTTCTGTTAATCTCCCTTTTATAAGGGGTTGTCCTGGAGAGAGGAACCTCATCCCTTGATAGGGAAGGGCGTTCATAGTAGAGTAACATTTCTCTGCTATAGTGATGGGAATTTCCTGTTGGAGGGCGATTTCTCCGACGTTGGCTGGTCCCGGGGTGAGTCTTACGATGCCTATGGGGCGTGCTCGCCCATTATGGGGTCAAGGCCGACGTCGTGGGAGCAACGGTCGGTCGTCAGAGAGTCCTCCAGTGATAACTGCGCTTGGGCCGCAACCGTTACGCTTTGTAGAATCTGATGCTCTTCTGGACCGGGCCTCCTCTTATTGGGCTGAGCGCGTGTGCCCTTCCCTTGGGAGGGCTTATCGCGCACGATCCTCAGTGGGCCTGCCGTTATTGGGTCGCTCTTGGGCCAAATCGGACTTACCCTCCTCATAATCAATGACCTAATTTATTCAATGATGTAAGAAATGATCCCATCCATTAATTAGGATTTGATTAAGGCTAATAATTCTCTCTTAAATCGGATGTTACAGTACTGCTACAATGTTGCTACAGTATCGACGTCTTCGCCTTCTCAGAATCATGTCATGAATCTCTTTGTCAGCATCCGACATTCCTACTGCTCGAAGGTCCTATTCTCCCCTGACTGCACAGATCAGGCCTGGCCAGTGACCTGAGGTGACTTCTTGGAGCTCCCACGTCCACATCCCAGGGCTTCTGGAGGTGCCGCTTGGCCGAGAGCTTCTACCACCAGTCAACATCCATCATCAGAAAGAGGCATCCCGTTTGGCATCCGGAGGAGCATTTTCCAAATTTTCTCCCTCAGCTGCTCCGTTCTGTCCGTTCCTGGACTGAACAGACACCCGTTCACCTCTCAGACTGTCCCGGACTGCTCCGACCTGCACCGACATCCCCGCAAGTGCCGTTTCGAAGAAGACTCGTCAATGGTTCCAACGACTCTATCCACGCTTGATTTAGAGGTCAGGAGCGCTCGTGGTGACCATTTCTTCCTGCTACTGAAGCACTCCCACGGACTGATCCAGAAACCTAGGGCCCTGCTTGCGGCCAGCTCCCAACCAGATCCGGTGACAGAACAATTCTGCAAAAATCAGGCGTCATCTTGACCCAATTACGAAGACCCTCCCACTGGTTTTGTCTCAAGAAAAATTCAGGAGTGGCCGCAGCTGCTACATCTCCGATAGCCTGTCCCCCCATTCTAGAAGGCCGACAGAACTGACATCGCTCACTGATTTGGTTTCATTTAAGCTCTCCCCTTCCCCGCCTGGCCGGCTTAGCGCCCCTCCCTGCGTGGAGGTAGTTTTGACTGTAATTCAAGTTAATCCCCACCCCGAGATCCCTCTCTTGCGTGAGGTGTAGTGAGTGTATTAGCAGGTCGCCATCCGAAGCTTCGTCGACGCAGCATGCGGGAAATACCTACACTTCCCCACTCGCCACGTCTCCGACCGGGATCGGCATCTTCACGCCGATCAGGTGAGCTCCTGATCACTTCTCTTTGTTGGTTTCCTTTGCTTAATTAGTATTGCATCTTAGTGCCGTCGGCGGTAAGAGAGAGCCCGAACCTAAATTTGTCAATATTTGAGTGATTACCGCTGGCGAGTTGCGAGAGAGCCATTACATCCCACGCCCTCGGCGTGCTGGCCGCCTGCGAAAGTGGGCATCCCTTGATCCTTGGGGGTTCAATCCTAAGCTAGCCAAGCCCTTGGAACCTCAAGGACCAACCTCAGACCCTCATCCTCATCGTCAGTCCACCTACGGACATGGGTGAACCCGCTCGAGTGAGTCTGCCGTTCGTTTCGTGCTTGCTTGCTAGGTCCAGGGAGTGGTGTCACATCATCGACCCTACTTCAGTTGATAACTTGAGGTACCATCGACCTTTGTTCTATTCTAACTTGATGTGCATCGACCCTACTTTAGTTGATAACTTAAGGTAGCGTCGACCTTTGTTCTGTTCTAAGTTGATGTGCATCGACCCTACTTTAGTTGATAACTTGAGGTAGCATCGACCTTTGTTCTGTTATAACTTGATGTGCATCGACCTTAGACTTGAACAACAAATGTGCATCGACCTTACTAAAGAGAAAACTTGAGGTGCACCGACCTTTCTTTAGTTGATAACTTGAGGTGCATCGACCTTCATTTTGTGATAACTGAGGTAGCATCGACCTTTGTTCTTTAACAGTGGCTATGCACCGACCTGACTTCTTCAGTGCATGAATGTGCATTGACCTATCTGCTTGAAGTTCTCCAGCTGCATCGAACTTATCAACATGAAGTTCTTCAACTGCATCGTCCTTACTACTTGAACAGTAGCCACTGCACGGACCATATCGGGTAGGTCACATGCATTCATTGGGGAGCATCCACGGGCTCAGAAGAGCATTTGATGCCTCAGGGGAGAATGCATGACCAGTGTTCAGAGCAAGCACATTTAAGCATTTGCGGGATCACATTTAGTCACCGGGGAGCATCCATGGCCTCAGGAGAGCATTTGAAGCCTCAAGGGAGCATGGTGACACCCTTCCTCTGAATTGCAAACAACTTAATTTTTGTTAACCTATTGCCTTGCTTTTCATGCACCTATCAGTATTATCACTTGCCTTGATTTTTGTGCATCCAGTTACCTCATTTTCTGTGCCTTACTTGATGCCCTTTTTTGGTTTCTTAGCATCCAATTAGTATGTTATCTTATCATCACCTGTCTTGATTTCTCTGTAGCCAATTGCTTTGATTTTTGTGCACTGGCCCCTTAAGTGACTATCAACCTTGGTTGGCTTGCTCCTTGAGATTTTTATCTTGAATTCAACCTTGCTTGGCTTGTTCCTTTTCATGTGGCCATTCTCATTGCCTGTGCTGACCTGAAATGCCAGAGTAAAATATGAAATTAAGACAACATAGTCTATGAAATTTAGGCAATTAGGTAGCGTTGGAAAGAGCTCTCTGAGATAAGCAAGATGGCATAATTTATTTGTTCTTTGAGCTTGAGAGACACCTACCTTTGGTTGATGAAAAAAGGGAAGAAGAAAGGGGTCACTGGAACCCTAGAACGCTGCCGCTAGAATGTCCGAATCTAATCTCCTCCGACCACAATCGAACGTGCCACCCGCCGCTGGTGCAAATAAGGTTCTAGAAGGTCAAAAGCCCTCAAATTATAGATCCTGAAGAGGGATAATCTCGCGCTGGTCCTGAGCCAGAGATTATGACCATAAAGTTACGAACTGCAAGATAGGAAAATAGGTCAGAGGTGCCCAGCGATGGTTCCCTGAGGAAAAACCCTCCGATGCCTAAGTAAGTAGAGCCTTGATGCGAGGAGTAAGAAGGGGTGAGGGTGCGAGATTCCTCTCCACTAAATTGTGAAGTGGTTCATGCTCTGGGAGTTTAGGCTTAGTTTGGCCTTACCTTACGCCAGAGGGTTTCCTAGGTTTAAATAGTACGTCAGCTGCATGAGTCCTATGAGAAAAGGAGTTTTAGGAGGGAGTTACGTCCTCGACGTAGGCTCTTTATGACCTAAGGACTCTTGGTCTCCCTTATCCTTGTAAACACCCTGCTATCAAAAAACTCTCAACGGCTATGTGGATAAGCATCCGTCGATCGGCCTGAGCATGTGTGCTAGCTCTTACCAGAGCGAGGGGAGCGTAGCTCGGGCGAGGGGGTATGAGGCAGTGGTGGGCAACCTTCCCCGTTTGGACCGACGCTCGAGCTTCCGAGCCAAGGGGGCGGCCTAGGAAGTGCTAGGTCTTGAGTGACTTTATTGGGCTTTTCACAGGGCAAGTGGGCCCGACGGGGCTGTCACTTGATGGAGTCGGTCCTTGTTTGGTCTAGCAAGATCTTGTTTGGCCGCTCATATATGGGCTGTGAAAATCCCCCTCTCCACTTGTCTCCCTCCTACTCCCGAGCCAAATTAGGCTCGGTCGAGTAGCTGTTTGGGCTGGACTTTTGTGGCTCAGGTGGGTGGAGATCCAACTTTGGCAGGGGCCACGTGACGCGGCTGTCCTGGAAGTGTGCCCGTAATGATGGTAATCCTGACGGATTACGGCAAGGAGGCCCCTCTTCTTGGGGATCGAAACATCTCGTCACCTCCCACTGTGGGTTATAAGCGTTGTGCACTGTTTGTGTTCTATACTCCCTTGGTTTAGGGTTGTGCCTTCCATCACTTCTACCTTCGAGGTTCTCTCATGCATCGCGAGGGTAACTTGGAGGAGCAGAGAATTGTGGCAGCCTTCGTGGAGCAGGCACAGATTATTGCGGCAGTGATTTGACAGCTTCCTCTTCCTCTGGAGTCGACGGAATCATCTACCTCTAGCTCTCCTGCCCTTTCCATGGCGGACCAGGGTTGGGAGGTTGAGGAGCAAGGGAGCGGGCGGGCTTCGAGGATCTCGTTGGTGCCGCCGGCTCTGAACTGCAGTGAGTTGGACAAGGCAGAGGTGAAGCGGCTGGAGTACTGGTACGGTCTCCCTTGGAAGTACCATTTCGCCGCTTCTGCCCCTCATGAGACAATCCTGGACTCTCGCTCTAAGTACTTCTGTTCCTTTGTTTTGTCCTGGAAGAGTGGGTTTCGTCTCCCTCTCCATCCCTTCATTGTCAAACTCCTTTGCTTCTTTCGGCTGGCACCCATCTAGCTGGTCGCCAACTCTTATCTCTTTGTTTATTCTTTCCGCTTCCTCTGACGCAAGTGCGGGATCATTCCCTCGCTGGATCTTTTCCATTATTTCTTCGAGTTGAAGGAGCATCCGCAAGCAGGCAAGGGATTCTATTTTATCCAGGCGAGATGAAATAGGAGCTGCGTGTCTCTGTCCCAGAAGGACTCATCCCACAAGGGGAGGAAGACTCAATACTTCTGGGTGGGTACATCGTCAGTGGATGCGTCTTGGAATTTCCCAACTGTGACCAACTTCCACCCGAATATTCCTTTGAAGCCAGCCGAGGTATCCCCAGAGGTGGAGCAGAGGGCTGCGATTCTCCTGGAAAATCACCGACTGACGGGTGAGCTGGTGATTCTAGCCAATATCGAACAGCGCCTTTCTGAGCGGCTGCTGTCGACGGGTAAGGGCTTCAGAAAACAACTTCTCCCTTCATTTGAGAAAGTTATCTTCTTTTCATGACCTTATCCTCTTTTTTCTAGACTCGAGGCAGCCGATTGAGGAGGGGGTACCATTAACCAAATAAACTCTCACAAGTCCCAAGTGGAAGGTGGATTCTGGCAAAAACCATTTAGGTCGCGTCTGGCGAGCGGGCGGCCTGCTGTCGCCAGGTAGCTGCCGGGGAAGACGCGGCCAGATTCTCCGCCCCTGACTTTGACCTTGTCACTCTGACCCACCTGGGGTTGCACGGGTGTTTTTCCCCGTTTTGTTACTCCTATTTATCTCCCTCTTCCGACCCCCTTCCCCGCATCCTCTCTCGAGTCCCGAAGCATTCGATACCCACAACGATAGCTGTAGCACAAGGCTGCCTCCTTTCTTCAACGGATCTGCTTCAGGTGGGTCGATTTCTCTTCTTCCATCCACGTATTCGTGCGGTTTATATTACCTCTTTTCCGGCGGAGAAAGATGAACTGGGTTAGCCGGAAGATACACCTCTACAACGTCACCATGGGGCTGTACATGCTGGATTGGTGGGAGCGGTTCCTCTTCAGTATCCTTTCTACATGTTTTCCGTTGGCATCTTGGCTGCCTAGGGCATGTAACGTGTAATCTGAAAGCTCTGTTTTTTGATGCAAGGGTCCATTTTCTGGTTGCATTTATGTTAATTTAGTATTGGGTCTACCTTTTTTCTCCTTGTTACGGGGCAAAAATCCGTGTCCCGTTATTTTTTTAAAATAAAAAGTTCTCTTTGTCATATGCCATATGCACGTTTCAATTCCGCCTGCACATTTGGGTTTGTTATGTCTTTATCTTCTGGCGGAGTATTCCTCAGCTTTAACAGATATATTAATTGCTGTTTTGCTTTGGTTCATCTGCTTCAACACATGGCGCTCTGCCACAGACTTCTTCAACAGGTAAACTTTGATGTTTCTGATAAGCTTGCTTGATTTTCTGAGGTTGTCATGTGTTTTAATAATCGTAACAGAAACTCATACTCATATACATGAGGTTGTTTTTTATCTCTGGCTATTAACCGTGATATATTCAACATACTATACAATTTTTGGTCAATAGCAAACTTTCAGATATACGGTACCTAGTTAATCATCCCCCGCCAGGGAGGAGATTGCAAATGAACGACCAACTTGTGAATTAAAGCTTGAAAGCAGTTCTTGCCCAATAGCTTTGTAAAGTACATCAGCAAGTTGAAGTTTGGTGCATAGCAAATCATGAGTGTACAAGCTTGGATCTTCTCATGAATGAGATGCAACTTGTTTCAATGTGTTCCATCCTCTCATTAAATGCTTGATTAGAGGAAATGCAGAGGCCAGCTTGATTATCTCAATAAAGTGAATCTAAGTGTCATAGAACCTGTAGATCATGTAAAGATATTGAAACAAGGTGATCTTTCATGAAGTAGAAGTAGAAGTCATAGCATCATACTGAACTTCAATTATTAATCTCGAGATAGGATGCTGTTTCTTGGACTTCCAATTGATAGGACTGTAACCAAGGATAGAGAAGATGAAAATTTTGAATGATTTTGATGGGCTATTCTTTAGAAATATTAGTCTCTCAGATGGGGAGTTGGGCGATGAGATTTGGTAAAATGTCTATTAGCGGGGTGGGATGGATGTCGTGCATGGGTTGGGGCTATGGTGGTGTTACCAATAGAGCTAGGCTCTAAGTCTAATGTTGAACTAAGGATTAGAGCCGGTTTGTGGGATGTGTTTGTAGACCTCAAAGTGGAGTGTATGTAGTTATGATGAGTCACTGGGAATGGGGCTGAGAAGTTCAAGACAATGCTTAGTCATAGGTAAGTTGTGGGGCGGGGGGTTGCATTCCATAATCTGGCAGTTGGGAAATTATTTTCCAAATGCTCAGTATGTAGCACCTTGGGAGAGGGTGGGGGATAATTATCCATAAAGGGGAGATGGAGTACTTCACCAACTTCATTGAGGAAGCAACCTTAGTAGACATTGGAATGACAAATGGGCAGTACACCTGGTCCAACCCGAGAGCTAATCCCTTTTGCTCTAGGCTGAATAGGTTTTAGGTTTCTATTGACCGGGAGGATCACTATCCTCATATGTAGGTGTAGTCCTTGGCTAGAGTTATCTTGGATCACATACCCCTCCTCTTGAAGACTAGCTGCTCTTATAATAGGTGGTACAACTTAAGGCTTGAGAAGAATTAGTTCAGGGAAGCAGACTTTATGGAGACAGTTAGGGGAGGATGGAGTGTTCAAGGCACGGGCAGGTCAGCCATGGCACTCTGTTAAGAAGGTGAGGCACACAACTCTGACTCTCAAGACCTGGGGGGCAGACAAAACTCTCCTAGGAAGGGCAGCTAAGGATATAATTCTATAGCAGATTAAGGGCCTAGATAGCTTGGAGGAAGCAGGACTTATAGATGATGCTGACAGGAGGCTTAGGGACACTTTGAGGGCAGAGTTTGAGGAGATATTCACAAGGGAGGAGATCAACTGGAGACAAAGATCGAGAGACAAATGGATCAAAGAAGGAGACATGAACATTGCTTACTTCTAGTGCATTATTTCAAGGAGAAGGAGAGTCAATACCATCACTTGCATATGGGTGGGTAACCACTTCTTCTCCAATGATGAGGATATCAGGGGCCAGGTGAGGGACTTCTCCTCTAGACTATCTACAGAGGATGAGTAGAGCATACCAAGGATTGTAGAGGATCTACTCCCTCGCCTTCCTCCAGAGGATAGGGAAGCCATCTCCCAGAGCTTCTTAGAGGAGTAAGTAAATCAGACAATGTTTTATCTTCTTGAGGATAGAGCTCCAGAGCCCGATGGTTTCTCACTAGTTTTCTTTTAGTAGTGTTGGGACATTATTAAGAGGGACCTTTTGGCAGTAGTGAGGGAGTTTCTAGAGGGAAGGGCTCATTTGGGGTGGGGGCATCAATAAAACTCTCCTAGACCTTAACCCTAAGAAACAAGGAGCACAAGACTTCAAAAATTATAGGCCCATTAGTCTCCTGAATGGTACTTACAAGATCATCTCTAAGGTGCTAGTAGGGAGACTGCACAGAGTGATCGACAGGTTGGCCAGAGTGCTTTCTTCAGGGGGAGACACATCTAGGATAACTTCTTGGTAGCACGAGTGTATCTATGGTATGAAGTCTCAGAGGAAAGGGATGATCTTGAAGCCGGACTTTGAAAAGGCTTATAACAGGGTTACTTGGCGATGTCTACTTGATGTATTAGAGAAGGTGGGCTTTGGGGGGAGATGATTAGGCTGGGTTTGTGCTTGAATTTCTTCAGCCCCCTTTGATGTTCTAGTCAATGGGAAGCCAACTCCTTTTTTCCATAGTGGTAGGGGGCTTCGCCAGGGGGATCCTTTGTTTTCTCTCCTCTTTGTCTTAGTAGCTCATAACTTGAACAGGGTCTAGATGAGAGCGGAGGTTTCAGGCTTGATTAGAGGCTTCTAGGTGGAGAGAGGTGGTCCATCTGTTAGTCATTTACAATATGTTGATGATACTATTTCTATTCTTTGCAGAGGATGAACATCATCTTTACATGGCCAGGCTTCTGTTGGAACTGTTGGAGGAGGTCTGTGATCTCAAAGTCAACTATGATAAAAGTCTTCTTGTAGGGTTGAATACGGAGGATAGGCCTCTCGCCTCTCCAGAGGGCAGCATGCGTTTTGGGTTGTAAGATAGGACTTTTCCCTTATATTATATCTGGGTCTCCCACTGTCCTCAGGTGCTCTTCATTGTGCAGATTGGTAGTTTTTAGTGCAGAGATATGAGACTAGATTGGCAGGTTGGAAGGTCAAACTGTGATCTTATGGTGGAAGGTTTGTATTAGGCAAATCAGTGTTGGACAACTTACCTATTTATTTCCTATCCATCTTCCTGATACCGAAGGCTGTGGCTAGGAAGGTGAAAGCTATTCGGAGGAGATTCTTTTGACATGGGAATTGAGGAAGGTGTAGGGGGTGGCATGACATCAAGTGGGGTAGAGCGGCAATAAGCAAGGGAGAGGGAAGAGTGGGCCTAAAGAATATTAGGGACTTCAATCTGGCTTTCTTCTACAAGTGGTTGTGGAGGCTGGGAGCGGGTGAGGAGGATTTGTGGGTGCAGGCGATCAAGACTATGGTAGGAGGTGAGTATGAGATTTGGCTCCATCTTCACAATAGCACATTTCTCTCATTTGGCGAGATATCTTAACTTGCAGGGGCATTATCTCCTCCAATGTTTGGGTCCGACTAAGGAGAGGCGATCAGTGCCTTTTCTGGAAGGACAAATAGTGTGCTAACTTCTCTCTGGAGCTCTCTTTCCCATGCTTTTTCAAAACTTCAACAGCTCCTCTGGGGTTGGTCTCCTAGGCTTTTGATGCTCAGCTATTTAGGAGGTATCTGGGCACCAACTTTAGAAGGAACCTCAAGGTAGAGGAGATGGAGCAGCTTTAAGACTTCCTTCATCTCCTAATGGACTTCGCTTCTCAGCCAGACAGAGAGGACGAGTGAACATGGAGGTGGGGGTGGGATGGTACTTTCTCAGTCAGTTCAGTCAACTCCTTTATCTTTGATGGAGGGGTCTGCCACAATCTCGCCCTGCTAATTTGGCACCCTAGGAGCCCGCTGAAGGTGAAGGTTCTCATCTGGAGGATCTCCCATGGGAGATTTCCTGCTCAGGACAGACTGGTACTTTTCCTCTAGGGCATCTCTTCGACTCGTTGTCTGTGTGGAGAGGAGGATGAGAGCTTGGACCACTTGTTCGTGGGCCACACTTACTCCCAAGGAGTTTGGGAGGAGCTGGCTTGGAGGGCATAGTGCGCCATTGGCTGCCACAGGGAGGTGCTTCATCTTATTGGGGCATGGGGCAAATGCTGGACCCGAGGCATTTGAGTCGTCCGGTGGATGACCCTCCATGCTACCTTGCGGTCTTTGTGGGGGGAGCGAAATAACTGGACTTTCAGAAGAGAGGCTAAGGTGGGGGAGTCAGTGGTTTTGTTTATTTGTGATAGGGTGAGAGAATGGGCGGGTATCCTTTGTAATGTGATTTCTCAAAACTCATCCCTATTTTTTTTTGTTGGGGGGTTAGTGGGGGTTACACTGGATTGGTGTGCTCCCACCCTCTCTCTGCTCTCACTCGCGCTCTCACTCTCTCTCTCCCGTTCTCTCTTGTTCTCTCATCCCTTCGGCTCCGGCTGCAGACGGAGGCGATCGCAGGCGAGCTGACGACGCCGAGGAGTTGCTGAGATGCGTGATGGAGGTGTGGAGTTGGCGCGATCCTGTTCGTGGATTCAAAGCCGACGTGGGTGGTTCGCGTTGTGGTTTTCGACCCGGTTTAGTCACTTCGGCGCATGATTTCTTCGGTGGAGGTAGGGAGACGGATCGCCACTTCTTCCTGCACATTTTCCCTGCTTCTGTGCCTGGTTTGGTGCTTGATCGGGTGAGATCGGGCTAGTTTAGGTAAAACTATAATTTTCAGGGTTTGTAGGGTTCGTCAGAAAATAGTGATGGTTTGTAGTATAATTACTGTCAAAATGACCGTCGGGATGTCAGGATCCTGTACCCACCAGTTTCGTGTCGATTGGTCGTCATTCGGGGCCGGTAGGAGTCTGGGAACCTCGGTGACCCAATTTGGGACGATTCATTGGAATCGCCCCGATCTCGCATTTTGATGCGTATATGTGGACTTTTTGGCTTCCAGAAGTTATTTTTCGTCGTGTGGCTGTGTTTCCCCTGCGCTTTAGCATGAATGGGACGTGGAATAGGCCGATTCAACTTTTCCACTGTTTTGCTTGTCGGACCGGTGTGGCAGTCGTACCAGAGATCGTCATAGTCTCTGACGGTCCTACAATAGACCGTCACATGCCGTTGAGCATGTGGGTCAGTTGTGGCTGTGGAAGTGTGACAGTCCAGTATTGGAGCATCACAGTCCTCTGACGCCCCCTTGTTGGTGCGTCACAGCCCTCTCGTCCTCGATGTCCATGTCAGTCGGTTCACTCTGACGGCCTTGCCTTAGACCGCTAGAGTGCTGTGGCGCGTCTTCTTTGGACTGTCACAGTGTGTTTGACTAGCTTTGTTAGTTGGCTCTAACGGCCCAACCCCCATGCGCCAGGGTGCTGTAACGCGTCCATATTGGACCGTTACATGTTGTTCGTCCGAGTGCATGTTTTAGGTCTGTTCGCCCTGACGGCCCAATCTAGTTGCATCAAAGTGTATGACGCACCTATAGTAGGCCGTTATAGTCCTATTAGCCGTGATGGTCGGTTCTGTTCTGTGTCCGTCCGTGTGTCGGTCTGTCTTAGGTTGGTGGTATAAGGCGATGTCTATGTGTCGGTAGTCTTTGGATCGGTCGGTTCAGGTGATTGGGTGTGGTCTCTTTCTTAACTATGACAGTGCCCTAACGACTCAATCTAGAACTACCAGCGTCCTTATCTCTGGTCGCGTAGTGGCTATTCCTTGACCGTCGGGTTTGCCTAGCGGTCGACTGATGGTTCGCTTTGCCCAGAGTGTCATCCTCTGATGTTTCTATTTGTCTTGGCTTGATCTCGTGGTTTACCCGTGACCCGTGGATGTCTGTCAGCATCCTATGAGGGCTGTGACCATGATGGGATGGCCAGGAGTGCTTGTGTATGATGTAGTGTCTGTGTGTGTGTCGTGTTGGGTTCCGGTCAACCCAGGGTCACCCAATGGTTGACAGGTAGCCTTGTGCGTCTTGACAGTTCTGTCCAGTTCGAGACATGATTTCTAGCTAAACTGAGGTATCACTTTACCTCATTCTGGGTATCCAAGTGTGCTGAGAGTCCTCGGTGTTCCCACAGGTCTTCGCGTGTCGTTTCCTTCGATAGCGTCGTTCCCTCTGGCTTGGATTAGACCGATTGGTGGCTTGTTTCGCTATTAGTGACAATCTTTCCTTCGAGTTGTCTGACTCAAGGATCGTTACGTGAGTAGGTCTAGTTGCCTTGTCCTGAGTTTGTCGATAGTGGCTATGCTGCCAGTGGTGCTTTGAAGTACGTGTGACAGTGCTCTCATGTCGATCTGTACTTTTACACTCGTGTTTTGAGTCTCTATGTCTTGTGAGCCTTCACTAGTCATTGCCTTACGTCACGTTACGACGTGACGGCTCTTGTAGTGAGGCACCTTCCTGATATACGATTTTTAAGATAGTTTCGTGGGCCCCCGGTCCAACCATAGCATCCAGTGGAGGGGGAATACTAGCTAGAGGCCTGGCTTAGGCAAGAGCCAGTGTGTGCACACGTGGTCTGGGGCTTTGGACTGACGCCGACAGGCGTTCCCCTGTCTAGTCACTCGTGACGATACTTTGGTTCTAGTTCTGACAGTGTCTTGGTCTCGGCCTAGTCCTTGTGGTAGGGTACGTGGACAAGACACTAGTAGGCGCAGCATAAGAGCTTTTGGCAAGATGATTGCTCCTTTCTTTTCTTCTTTTTTTTTCTTTTCGTTTATTATCTTTTTGTGACAGAAGGTCATAACGGACTGCCCTTATTTGAGACCTCCTCTCATCAGGGTGCCTAGATTGGTCATCGCCCCCTTATTCACTTCTTGCCCCTGGATTCGGCCGAGGAGAGAAACGTACAGAGACCTTGACTTCCCCCCCAGACATGGCCAAGGAGAAATGGTGTCTACAAAATAGGAAACCCAACCAGGTATGTCGTGTAGTGTGTGATATTGCCATGCTCGGGGTCCTCTTTCATGGCGAAAGGGAAGAGACACCTTGCTACCAGGGCGGCATTGGTTTGACTTTAAGGAAAGAAACGCTTAAGATACAGCCCATTCCAAGCATGAGTGAGCTCCTCACCTTCTGCGTTGACTAAGCGATAAGCGTTCCCTGGATAAGCCTCCGTAATGACAAATGACCCTTCCTAGTTAGGTTGTAATTTAGACCTAGGACCTGCAGACCGAATGAATTTACGTTTCAAAACCATATCACCCTTTTGAAATTTATGTTCGATTACCTTCTTTTGAAAATAATACGAAACTCTCTTTTGATAAATGGATATGTGATCGGTCGCGTTCATCCTCTTCTCGTCTAAGAGTTCCAATTGGACGAGCAACGCCTCTTGACGTTCGTCAAGATTAAGTTCCTTATCGAGCTGTACCCCTAGGGAAGGGATCAAGATCTCATATGGGAGTACCGCCTCCATCTCATAGGTGAGTGCATAGGGGGTTTGCCCCATAGGAGTACGGACGGAGATGCGATAAGCCCATAGAGCTTCCACTAACCTTTCTGGCCAATCAGAGAATTTGTGAGATTCACACGTTTTCTTTATGATTTTGAGAAGGGTTTTATTAGTGGCCTCGACTTGGCCGTTGCCTTGTGGGTAATATGGAGATGAATGATGCAATGTAATATTGAACTTCTTACATAGGTCCTGGAGCTCTTGAGAAACGAACTAGGGTCCGTTGTCAGTGACGATGTTGCTCGGCACTCCGAACCGTGAAATGATGTTCCTCATGATGAAGCGGCACACCGTGGTAGCTTTAATCTCCGCGTAGATCCTCTGGGTGGATAGCAAGCTATTAGTCAGCAGTTCAAGCTATTAGTCAGCAGTTCAACCTGTTAGTCAGCAGATAGCAAGCTATGTTGCTCAGCTGTGTAAGCAAGCTGTGTTGCTCAACGGATCAAGTTGTGTGTCAGCCGGAAAGCCTCACCGAGTTTGGTGAGGGGTGGACGTAGGTTGTGGGTCAACAACCGAACCACCTTAAAATCCTTGTGTAGTGGGTTGAATATCTTGTGGGCTTGTTCCATATCTTCTATCCCCATTCACAGGACGGTGTGCTAGCTTCATCATATGCTATTTGAGTTACTTCACTCTCACACATAAGTGTTGCTGTTTTACCTACCTTATCCACACACCATCTTATCCCTTGCTCTCATTCACATTCCCCTTATTACCTGCTGCATTCTTGCACACAGGCATTAGAGAATATTCTCCTGCAAGTAAGATTCACCTTGGTCACACACACATGTGTTCTAGTTACTTACAAATAGCACACACACACACACAGGTATGCTATTTCAAGTTTAACTGTTGTGCCTTATGATTCCTGGATTACTTTGTTTGAATCCCAAGTTTGATCTCACCGGCCTCTGAAGTTGCATTGACACTCTAATGTCAACCTCAACCTTCCATATGGCTATGATTAGATGACATAGTGTCAACTTGCTCACCTAGGAGAGTTGATTTGTGCTGTCTATGCCTTGCGCATTGCAGTTTCCATATTAAGCCATTCATTCTAATTCCGTTGTGCATTATGCTCTCATTTTCTCCTTAGGAGTGGCTTATCCTTTTTGTAGTTAAGTTTTTTTTTAATAGGCCAATGTTCAAGAAAGGATCTATTCAACCCCCCTTCTAGATCCGACTGCACTATGTGGGGCACAACAATTGGTATCAGAACCAAGCTCTGTTATTCTTAGATCCTACGATCTACAGGGAAAGATCCAAATGCATCTTGTTAAAATGGCTTCTCTTGCTACACATGCTCAGATGGCGTCTCTGCCTATTTTTGATGGTTCAGATTTTTCTATATGGCTGAGAGGAATGTACATCTATGTCAAATTCATAGATCCACAATTGTGGAACCTTATATACATTGGTCTAAATGAGCTGCCATCAAATTCAAATGTATGGTCAGCTGAACACAAGACCAAACATAACAATAACCTTGCTGCACTCAATTATATGCTACGAATGCAAGAAGCCTGGGCACATGAGAGGTGAGTGTCCAGAACTGAAGAAGAAGTTCAAGAATGATAACTTTAAGAAACCAAAGCTCTGCATGCATTCCACAAGAATTGACTTGGCCTCAACTTCTTTATCAACGGTGACGCCTAAAGATGCCATGTAAACCTATATATATATATATATATATATACATATCCCCTCTCATTGAGAGAGGACCATTTCAAGAGGTTCAAACAGGGCGATAGAGACACTTCCCAATTTATGAACAAGATTGAGTGGGTGCAGTTTCTTAAGCAACTTGGACTCTCTGGGTGAGACGTGCATGAAGAGGGGCAATAACTTAATGACTTAGTGAGGCTTGTATTCTGATGGACTTGACTTTGAAACCCTCTCTTAAATTAAATTCTTAGCGTCCTCCGGTCAAATTCTTACGTTTTGCAGTACGGTACGTAGATCTGCAGGACTACTAACCATCTCCGCCTTTAATATGTAGCTCGACTAATAAGACCTTCCTCTAAGTAAACTTAACTTAAAATCCCAAAGAGCGATCCTTTTGGACCAGATGCAATGGGTCCAAGTAAACAGGTGGATGTCACCATCCCACATTAAGTTTCGGCAATTTATTAAATTTCCTTTCTTCTTTGGTTTTCAACCAGTTGTGGCATGCCTTGGCCAAGACACTGGCCGAGAAGACGGCGTGGGCGCTGGCCATGGACCGGGATGTCAGCATGGTCGCCATCAACGCCGGCCTGCTCACCGGGCCGGGCCTCTCCATCGCTCACCCTTACCTGAAGGGCGCCGCCGAGATGTACGATGACGGCGTTCTCGTCACCGTCGACGATCGGCTCCTCGCCGACGCGCACGTCTGCGCCTTCGAAGACCCGGCGGCCTATGGCCGCTACCTCTGCTTCAACCACGCCATTTGCTGCCCGGAGGATGCCGTGGAGTTTGCCAAGATGGTTGCGCCGGCCATGCCGCGCCCTCCCCTGAGGTCAGTGCACAACCTTCCAGTACACAAGAGAAAGAAGCTGATCTATTCATTAATTAGACCGAACTCTCGATCAGTACTCAAGTTGATTTGTTGAATTGACATCATCATGCGACTTGATTTATGATCCGCCAGTGAAAAATATGTCGTCAAATTTAAAAGATGGCTCCAAACTTCAGCGAACGAATTTTAATTCAAAACTTAGCTACTGTGGGTTAGGGAATCCTTCACATATATATAGGAAAGACGCCCATAAAAATTCGACGTGAGATGACACTTCCAACACCTCCCCTGAGGTCGAACTCAGATGGGTTGTAACACCTCTCTTGGAGCCGAACTCAGTTACCGTAGGTGTGGCACAATTTGAACAAGTAGAGTTATTAAAGACGTGAACTCTAAGTGTTGGGTGAGAATCCTCTACGTAATATATAGAGAAGGCACCAGTGAACATCCGATGTGGGACTAAATCTCAACAGATCTCAAAACATGTTTACATCCAAACACTTCATTTACTTGGCATTAGGATACTGATGTAAATACAGGCTGGCATCTCATTGTTCTTTCTTTGGGCAGTGATGAGCTGAAGATCATACCGCAGAGGATCCACAGCAAGAAGCTCAACAAGCTGATGGTGGGCCTCGACGGCGGGCTTGAGAGGGAGGCCGTCCATTGAGTCCATTAAGCGATGGGCTTCTGGACGGTGATGAAGGCATGCACGTTTGCGTTAGAGATTATGGTCTGAACAGGGCAATTCGCGATGTAGTCACTGTTATGATTTTTTTCCCTTCTGGTACGGGGAAGTGCAAAATGTGAATATGGGTGGTGTGCCCTCGTTATCATAGATAGAGTGTCCGCTTTTGTGGGTGAATAATGTTTACGTTGCCACGTGGCCACCCTTTGTGAGCTGCTGAGCTGCCAAAAAAAAGTGGCACGTCAGCATCTGAATTTCCGGATGGCTAAGTATGTTGTAAGGGTCAATTTGTAGAGATGCACTTTAGAAAAGTTCAATTACAAAAATACTATTCACAAAAATGTAATTATATCCATGCCCTTGAGTAGAGCAGATACAAAATGCATGTACCTGCCAAAAGTAGGCATCTCCTTACTCTTATCATAACGGAGTTTCCTAAACTATCTCTCGTTCAAAGGGATCACGATCAATACTAGGGAGTGGGGATCACTCGTCTAACTCAGGCAGGCAACCGTTTGAGAAAAAATTATCAAAATCTTGGTTATTTTAAAAATAAAATATTTACCAAATTTTTAGTCTTTTCTTTAACATTAATCGAGAAGCACAACCTCAGACTACTGTCCTTCTTCTTCACAAACAACACCGGCGCACCCCAAGGGGAAAAGCTAGGATGAATATATCCCTTGGCGAGCAACTCCTACAACTGTGTCCTTAGTTCCCGCAACTTAGCGGGAGCCATACGATAAGGAGCCTTCAACAAAGGTCCAGTACTAGGCACAACTTCAATAACAAAATCAATCTCCCGCTGCAGAGGTAATCCAGGCAAATCCTTGGAAAAAACATCGGGAAACTCACACGCCACCGGAATGTCCTCCACATCCAGGCACTGTTGGTCTACCATGACCATAGAAGTGAGAAAACCCTGACATTTGGCATCAAACAACCTACGGGCCCTAATAGCAGAAATGTGGAAACGAGGCGAGGTAGACTAGATACCTTGGAAATAGAACGTGGGTCTATGGGGAGGCTGAAAGTAGACCCTCTTTGTTCTGCAATCCACCATCGCTCCATGGTCCTTGAGCCAATCCATGCCCAAAATCACATCATAATCCCGAAGGTGTAATGCATAAAGCCTGCCTGGCAAGTTCTGCCCCTCAATCCACACTGGAACCTTCTCGAAACAATACGGGGTGAACATGAAGTTGCCACAAAGCAACACCACTGCCAAATCACACGACATCTGGGACACCGGGTCCTCAACACTTAGCGTAAAATCCTCCGATATAAATGAATGTGATGCGCCAGAGTCAAACAAAACTCACGCTGCGCAACCCAAAATCATAACAGTACCTTCTACAAGCTGCGACGACTCTGCCTTTGCCCTAGTCATGTGTGTAATCTTGCCTCGAGATCTCTGCCTGCCCACACTCGCTGACCGTGGTAGTGGTGGATACTGACCCTGCTGCTAGAGTAGCTGCTGTGGGTGCTACTATTGCTGAGGATACTGTTGCTACTACTGAGGGTACTGGGGTGGCTGATGCAGCCTTTGAGGATAGTCACGCACCATATGTCCTACCTGGTCACATCTGAAACAAATCACTGGCACTGAGCACTGCCTGCCTAGATGCGACTTGTCACATTGGGGACATGACCCTCGGGAACCACTGACTCATCGGCTGCTGAACACTAGCTAAAGATGCCTGCCTCTGATCTCTACCCTCCTTGCGCTTCTTACCAAAACCCTTTCTGAAGAACTTCTTGATCTTAGAGCCAAAAGATGCAGATCCTATGACTGACGCCACCAGAGTCAGAGCTCCCAAACTACCCGTGGAGTGCTAAAAGGTGCTCAGCTGCTAGGTAGCCATCTGCTGGCTGCGGCCTGACTGGGACTGCCCCTGGCCAACCTATCCTCGAGTACTATGCATATCTAGCTCCAATGACACCGCTACACGTGAAGCCGTCTCCAAATCAGTGGTAGCATTTGCTATCAGATGGTGCCTCAGCTCTTGCCTCAAACCCTGCACAAACTGCTCGGTCTTCAGCTCCTCATTCTCCATGATATGGGGAGCATAACGACCTAACTCCACGAATCGGGCCATGTACTGCAACATAGGCATGTCGCCCTGCACCAGCTCTAGAAATTGGCGCATAGGATGGGCAGTGAGCATGCTTGAAGACCTTGACGAAGTCCTTCCACACTATCTGCTGAAGTGGATGAGACTGAAGGGATGTCTTCCACTCCGAAGACCATGAAGCTCTAGCCGTACCCTACAACTGGTTGCAAGCCAACATCACCTTGTCCTCCTCAGTACAGTTCATAGAGCTGAACACTCTCTCCATCTCATCAAGCCAATCTCTAGCCATGTCTGGGTCTGGCTGGCCGCCAAAATAGGGTGGATGAAACTGCAAGAAATCTCTCACTGCAAGGCCTGGCTCACCCCTCGCCGACGAGCCCTCACCAGCATCTCCGTCAAACTGCTGAGACATGAGTTGGAACATGCCCCAAAAGAAATCCTCGGCCCTCGAAATCCTCGTTGTATCCCCTGCCTCGGTGACAATGGGTGGCACTCTGCTCTGCTCCTCCTGCTCATCCTGGATCTCTACCGACTGTCCCTACTGAGAGCGAGTCCTCCGCCTCGACGCCATGTTTGCCCTGATGCAAAAGACAGAAGACACGGAAAATGACGAAGTCAATAAAACATACGGTGCCCTAAGCCAGTGCCAGCTGTACATCATCATTGTGGACTAGTGGACCACTGCAATTATTTACGATTCTCATGTATTCCCACAACCGTGCTTTGATACCAGCTGTGACGACCCGAGATCCGAATACCGGGAAAGGTCCGATAATCTGAATCCCGAACCGTCACCCTACGAGTCCGAAGACTCGGAAAGTTGGGTGAGACCTTGGCTCCACCGAACCAGGTTCTCCCTACAGCTCGCAGGTCGGGTCCGCCATCACCAAGGCCCTCCGGCGCATGAGATCAAGATAGGTACCAAGGGCAACAAGGCCCCTAGACGTCTCAGGTGTCATCCGACCCTGTTCTCAGCCAGACCACAGGGATCCGGTCGTGAAGCAAGATGTTGGTCACGCTCCTCAGGCCCCTCCTCAGTAGAAATCCCAGCCACCGCGGCTAAGGTATCAAACCACACACACGTCTTCGAACACCCGCCCCAGTACACTAGTTCAACAAGGAAAGCCTTACCAGCCACTGCGGCTAAGGCATCAAACCACGCACATGTCTTCGGACACTAGCCCCAGTACACCAGTTCAATAGGGAAAGCCTTCCCAGCCATCGCGGCTAAGGTATCAAACCGCGCACACATCTTCGGACACCAGCCCTAGTACACCAGTTCAATAGGGAAAGCCTTCCTAGCTACTGCGGCTAAGGCATCAAACTACGCACATGTCTTCAGACACCAGACCCAGTACACCAGTTCAACAGGAAAGCCTTCCCAGCCACCGCAGCTAAGGCATCAAACCGCGCACACGTCTTCGGACACCAGCCCCAGTACACCAGTTCAATAGGGAAAGCCTTCCCAGCCACCGCGACTAAGGCATCAAACCACGCACATGTCTTCGGACACCGGCATCAATACACCAACTCAACAGGGGAAGCCTTCCCCGCCACAACGGCTAAGGTATCAAACCGCGCATACGTCCTCAGACGCTAGTACGAGTCAACCGGTTCCTGATAAGCTCCCACACCAATCGCGACAGAGGCAACAAGCCGTGTCCACGTCTTCGGACGCCAGTCCCAGCATCCCTGCTTACCAGGAACTACCACTCGAAGTCATCGAGTAGGCGATCAACGCTACCTTCCAACTACAACAAGCGGAAGGTGCCTGGATTGAGATCTAGGCAAAGAGGAGTCACTGACCTCGCCTGGCTAGCTCATCGACTTGACGGTATCCCCGTGCAGACTTGTCAGCTTTGATTCGAGTGCCTCCTCCTCCAACTCCCCAGGAGACAGCCATTGCTAAGAAATAGGAAAGGAGTAGAAGGAAGAATCTCAAAAGGTGGCTCAAGAAGTAAGCCGATCAAGCGGCTACCTTGCAGTCCCCAGTAGAGCTGACACCTCTCCAGAGGTTACAGTGACTCATCCACAACTTGGAGGAATACATTCCTCTTCACCCTACTGGGCCCATCCCACTCGATAGCTACATCCCATAGGAAGACATGCAGAAACGAGCTCCCCTCCGAGACTGGGTCCAAGAAATGATCCAGAAGGTCAAGGAAGGCGAAACTCTCTGCGTTCTAGAAGAGCTCACCTTGTTCTATAAGGACAAGGAGATCACTGTGGAACAGCTGGAACAGATGCTTTGTGGCTGCACCTATAACATGGTGGCCATCCCACCCCCAGACAATATCAACGCCTCTCGGCGAGGAGAGCCGGTAGCGTCCAGAACCAGACAAAGGGCTGTGGCTCCACACAGACCACAACCAGCCCCAGAGCACACTGGTCGTGGCCGTGGACGTAGCAGAGGCCGCGAAAGAGTCCCTGAGCCATCTCTCCACCCGTCTGCCTTTGATCCAAAAAGGGTCATCCTCTTGCGAGGAGAATAACCTTCACCGATCCCACCAGTGGAGATCCGGGGGCAACCCAACATTTTCGACCTTGCTGGCACAAAGGAGATCATCACCATCACCCCAGTCCCAGCACCAACTCCAGCATGTCCTGCAGAACAAGCAGGGCCATCTGGCAAGGATGAACCAGTCCTCTAGTCTCCCTCAGATGAGCATCATTGGCTTCTTTCTTCCAAGACTCTACAGCTAGCCATAGCCAACCCAACCCCAGCAACAAGGTAAGGCAGTGCGCCTCCCTGGTGAGGAGCCACACGACAGCCCACAGCAGGTTCAGCCTGACATACTACCATCACTGGAGGACTCTTGAGCCCGAGCCGACCGAAAGGTCCTTCACCAGATGAAGCGCTTCCCTACCAGTATCACAATTTGGGAAGCCATCACTTGGAGTAAAGATCTGAGGGAAACCCTTATCAAGATATTTCAAGAGCTGGAAGTCTACGAAGTGTGTGTGGCAGAAATAAAAGCTGCCACATATGAAGCTTTCACAGCCACTGTCACCTTCACGGACAAAGATATTTTGCTCTCTCCTCCGTGCCATAACCGGCCCCTCTACATGAAGGGGAAAATCAATGGGCATGAAGTAAACCAGATTCCAACAAAGCCTAGGAAAACCTAGACAGACTCAAACTCAGACGACATGACTAGAACGTCGTGCACACTGTGCCACGCATGACTAGAATGTCGTGCAGGTGACAGACACTGACCTCGGGAAAAGTTAAGAGAAGGCCAGCCCAGAAAGGTCAAGACGCACAAGAAACGCAAAGAGAACCGTAAGGAGTCATGTGCCATGTGACTAGAGTGCCTCACCACCAGAAGAACAGCCAGTTATGTCCACTGACATCTTATGCTGCACCTACTAGCATCTTGTCCACGTCACCTACCGCAAGGACTAGGCCGAGACAAAGACACTGCTATAACCAGAACAGTACCATAACGCAAGCGACTAGTCAGGGTCACGTCTGACGACTCAAGTCCAAAGCCCCTGACCACGTGGGCACACACTGGTTATCGCTTAAGCCAGGTCTCTAGCTAGTATTCCCCCTCTGAAGGACGCTACAGTTGACGAGGGGCCCACGGAACTAGCTAAAGAACCGTAAACCAGGAAAGTGCCCGACTACAAGAGCTGTCGCACCGAAGCATGCCGTAAGGCTACTACTAGTGGAGGCTTACAAGACACAGAGACTCAAAACATGAGTGCGGAAGTATAGACAGGCACGTACTCCGAAGCACCAATGGCAGCACAGCCACTACCGATAACTTAGGACAAGGAAACTAGACCTACTCACGTAACGATCCTTGAGTCAGATGACTCAGAGGCAAGATCATCACAAACAGCAGAATAAGTCGCCAATCGGTCTATTCCTAAGCCAGAGGAAACGACGCCCTGCAGAAAATGACTCACGGAGACCCGAGGGAACACTGAGGACCCTCAGCACACCTGGACATGCAAACCCTGGTAAGACGATACCTCTAGGCATCCAGAAACACGATCTCGAATTGGACAAAGCCATCAAGACGCACACAAGGTCACATGTCAACCCCTAGTCTCACCAGGTTGACCTAAACCCGACATGACACATACACCTAGACACACACACAGCATGCACAAGCGCTCCTGGCCGTCCCATCATGGTCACTGCCCTCATAGGATGTCAATAGACACCCATGGGTCACGGGCAAATCACGAGATCGAGCCAAGACAAGTAGAAACTGAAGCGGTGGACAACGACTACACTCTGGGCAGAGCGAACCATCACCTAACCGCTAGGTGAACCCGGCAGTCAAGGAAAGCCGTTGCAAGACCAGAGACAAGGACACTGGCAGGTCTAGATCAAGTCGTCAGGGAACTGTCGCAGTCAAGGAAAAGACCACACCCAGTCACCTAGACCGACCGATCCAGAAACCACCGACACACAGACACCGCCCTAAAACACAAACCTAAGATAGATAGACACACAGAACAGGCATAGAACCGAACAATGGCTATCACGGCCGCAACAGGACTGTACCGTGCCTCTATAGGGGCGTTACATTGCTCTGACGCACCAGGGTAGGGGTGTCAGGGCAAATAGATGTGAAATCCACTGCAGACCATGTAACACACCAAGACAGGCGTGCCACATCAGCATAACGCACTAGGACAAGGGCGCTATGGCCAACGGACCAGAACTCAAATGAAAGGGCATGTAACGGACCTATATAGGTGCATTACACAAGTTTAACGCACCACAACAGGGGCATTAAAGCCAACAGACCCAAAACACTAACACGGACAAGAGGCATATAACAGACTAGGCTGAGTCCGCCACAGCCACATGGCGCATGGGGGTAGGCGCGTCACACCAACCATCGTAGCCAGACAAACGGCAGCCAAGCACGATATAACGGTCTCACACTGGTGCGTTACTTAAACTATAACGCATAGGGATAGACCCGTTAAATGAACCGACTGACCCGATCTTCGAGGGAGCACAGTCGTCGAGGGTCTGACACAGTAGCAGGCCTCGAAAATCACAGCACGTAATGCACCAAGCCAAGCGCGTCACAGGCATGTGATGGTCCTATACTGGTCCGTCACACCAACGGCATAATGCACCACCATAGGCACGTTACAGTGATGTGACGGTCCAGTACTAGTCCATCACATGACCCCAACCTCGAAGAACGTGAAATGACCTATGGACGTGATGGTCTATCGAGGGACCGTCACACAGTGTGACGGTCTCTGGAGTGACCGTTACACAAATCCGGTGACTGAAATAGCGGAATGGCCGAATCGGCCCGTTCCACGCCCCATTCACGCCGAAGCGTAGGGGAAACAATGCCACGCGACGAAAAATAACCCTTGGAGGCTAAAAACACCACATGCATCCAATAAAACTATTGAGTTGGGCGGTCTAGCGATAGACCGCACGTCCTGTTGTGCGGCCCTTTGTTGGCCGCACATGTGTTGAAAGAGTATCCAGTCATGCGGCCTATTACTGGCCGCACAACCCCTACATGCGGTCTATGTCTAGCCGCATAAATCTTGTGCGGCCAAAGAGCGACTGCCCATCCTTTGCTGTGTTTGTTTGAAGCTCATACCTCCCTCCATTCACGTCGTCTCTCTCGTAGAGTCGGCGTACCTCGCTCCTTTCGCGTCGTCTCTCTCATAGAGTCGGCGTGCCTCTCTCCTCTCGCGTCGTCTCTCTCGCAGGGTCAGTGTGCCTCTCTACTCTCGCGTCGTCTCTCTCGTAGAGTCGGCGTGCCTCTCTCCTCTCGTGTCGTCTCTCTCGTAGGGTCGGCATGCCTCTCTACTCTCGCGTCGTCTCTCTCGTAGGGTCAGCGTACCTCCCTCCACTCTCGTCGTCTCTCTCGTAGGGTCGATGTGCCTCTCTACTCTCGCGTCGTCTCTCTCGTAGGGTCGACGTGCCTCTCCACTCGCGTCTTCTCTCACATAGGGTCGGCGTGCCTCTCCTCTCTCGTGTCGTCTCTCTCGTAGGGTCGACGTGCCTCTCCACTCGCGTCGTCTCTCTCATAGGGTCGGCGTGCCTCTCCTCTCTCGCGTCGTCTCTCTCGTAGAGTCGGCGTGCCTCTCTCCTCTCGCATTGTCTCTCTCGTAGGGTCGGCGTGCCTCGCCCCTCCCGTATGTCTCACTCGCAAGTCATCCACATTTTCATACATGCATGCATCACATAAGAAAATTCACAAAAAAGGGAAGAAAGACAAAACTAAGCCACTGTCATATCATATCATGTCATATAGGAGTACAAAGAAGATCAGGCCGCCCCCTTTGGCCTGTCACTGTCCCCACCTCCCTCCTGCCTCTTCGATGGTGGGCCCATCATAGAGGTCGCTCCCTCCTCTCGCTCTCGGCGTCGGCGTCGGTCCTCCTCCTCGTTCCTCTACCGCTGAGAGGAAGTCGTAAGAAACTGGCCGACGGAGTCGTGAGTGGCACGACTCCCACTCGGAGCTGCACGACTGCCACTCATCAAGCTGCGAGACCGGCTCATCTCCCGGTAGGCACGTACCTCACCGCGAAGCTCGAACGCCTCCTATCAAAAATGCTCCAGCTCCGATGTCGTGGTACGGAGTCTCTCTAGCTCCACCAGGAGAACTGCCAGCTCCACTGTCTCCGATGGTCTGCCCCGTGCCAGCTGCTCCCGCAGGCGGGCTGCCTCCTCCTGCGCCTCAGCACGCTCGCGCTCAGTCGACTCCCTCAAGTGGGTGCTCCCCTCCAGCTCTGCGTGCAAGCGGGACACCTCCTCCCTCGAGTCGTGGCCCTGGGCCAGCTCCTCGCGCAAGCGGGCAGCCTCATCCTGTGCCAGCACGAGCTCCTCTCGTAGCTGGTCACCCTCGCCGATGGCGGCGGTCAGCTCTGTCACCTGCACGCATTCATTTCACCATTAGTCAACTGCATTTTAATAATAAGAACGTAATTCACAAAGGGGAAGTGTAGAAAGTACCCACTCGGCGAGTGCCGCCTCAGCCACTGTGGCCCGGTCCACCATCCACCTGAACTCACCCTCCCGCTCCGCTCGGTCGACTGGAGTCTGTGTCGCAGAAGAAGACAAAGCGCCGGCCCCCTGCCTCTGGGCCTCCTCCCCCCGCTGAGAACAAAGCTCCAGGTCAGTCGTGTCTTAGTTCTAAGAGTAATGCATTTAGTATAGGGAAGAAACTCACGAGAAGGGCTAAGGCCTGTCGGGCCTCATCCCACTCCCGGATCGTCACTGTGAGGAGCCCGGTTAGCTCCGCAGCGCGTCCCTTGGGGTCAGTCTGCATTTAGGAATCCAAAATGTTAGCATGTCATTAAGTCATAATCATAAGCATAAAGAGTTTAGGGTTAAGAAGTCGTATCGGTCGGTGGGCACCCCGAAACACCTGGTCCCGGTAGTGTCTGGCATACGCAGTGTAGTAAGCCACGTCGCTCTCTGCTCGAGCGGTCACCGCCCGCCCGAGGGCCGTCCAGTCAGCAACCTGTGTGGCGTTCCTCATCGTCCAATCAAACGCCGCGCTCAGGCCTCGCACTGACCTCGAGATCCTCTCCCCCGCCTTCTCTGGCGCAGGGAACTTGACTGTGGGCTAGTGTACCCCAACGGTCCTCATCACTAGATGGTAATGTAGTGGCTCCACCACATTCATGCAGTGAAGCCACACATCCCGGCCAGCGAACGCGAGAGCCCCGACAACCCACTAGATGTCATTATAAAGCACATGCTCTTCCAAACACACAACGTTTTGAATACATTAAACCACACACAATGTTTTGCTCCCACAAACTCACAATATTTGTTATCATCAAAACCGGGGTTAAAAATAACGTGATAACATATACCCAACAAGTAGGTTAGGGAGGACTCTTTGTCCCGATGCGCTGCCTCTCAGACCAGCCAGCACACGTCCCTGATCTTCATGAAATGGTTGACGAGGACAGCCAAGTCCGCATGCTTCTTGAGGGCAAGATGACAGTAAAGGCTAAAATGGTCCATTCCCCACCCATCGGCATAATAGTAAGAGGTCTGCAGATGCTTATCTAGGATGGCGGCCGTCGGATCGTCTATCTTGAACCCGTGTGCTCGAAGCAGGATGTACAGCCTCGTGGTGTACTTATAATTTTCAGGCTTCCGCACCTCCCTCCTCATGAATGTGCGGTAGGGGCATATCGGGTTCGTCTCCGAACGCCAGCTTCTAGCGGGGGTGCCTTCTTCCTCTATCGACAGGGGATAGTTGACAAGGTCTAGGTGGTCTCCCCCGATGCGGCACAGGTCCCTCAACGTCTTCTTAAAGTCATCCTTCGTGACTGGAGGCAGCTTGACTTGCAGTGCCAGCCTGGCCTCCCGAGCTTCCCGGCGCGTGGCCATGCACACGGCCACCTCCTTCTCTTTGTTGTGCCTCAGCCGAAGTAGGTGCTCCGGGTCAATGTCTAGCACGGGCACCGATTGCTTGCTCAAGAATTTTCTCTCGGCCCCGTCCCAGCAGTCGGTCCGACACAGTCGATAAAAGCCTGTCCGGGTATTCCACCACTTAATGTACTCCACAGTCACCCGCGGAACTCGGCCAGGCACCGGCACCCTGAAGGTCACACTGTCAACCCAATGGAAGAAGTCCCACCAGGTTCGAGCATGTTCGGCGGTCAGACTTCCCCAGAGACTCCACACTGGCAGGCCAAACTGAGCACTATATACCGGGATATGCTGGTCATACCCAAAGTTTCGTCCGAAGCAGAAAGGATAATATGGTTCCAGCAGCAGGGTGTCTCCTTTCCTGAAGACCAGTACGCTCGGGCAAATAGACAGTGCCCAGTCTTGAAGCTCTGGCTCCAGTAATGGGCGAACCAAAGTCTGCTGGCTGATCAGATGAATGTACCTTTCCACCTGGTTGTCCCGACATTCTCATTTGTTGTTCACCAGGGGACTTGAATGCGCGACTAGCGTCTAGAAATGGATAGTCCCTACCAAGTCTTGGGGGACCGTCGTCAGCTGTCCTCGGATATTGTATAGCTGAAGGGACGTCGAGCTGGGTTCTATGCTCACGAACTCTAGCATACACAGAAATAGTCCCCAGGCTTGGAGGGTACGTGGAGCATACTCGGGGAACAGGGAGCAGACCCACGCGTTGAAGAAGTATAGCAGGCCGATGTATCGGGCTTGAGGCAGGAACTGATGCGCACTAACATCCCCGATCATCTTGTATATCAAGCATAAGACGGCCAGACATGAAGATAATTTGATCCCCCACGCCATCTGGCAAGCTGGGTATATCACGTCGGGTCGAATGACTGTCTCGTCCCCATACGACATTGCGAAGGAACAAAGCCAATACGTTAAGAAGGCCGCACAGTGCATCGTTGGATCGACCCCTACCGGGTTGGCTCCGCTTCGACATCCTCTTGAGGAAGGGATCTTTACCTCGGCCTTGCTTTTGTTGTGCTTCTTTCGGAGGGTGGTAGTACCGATGCAAGGAAAATCTTCATACTGCTTCGGCCCCTCTAAGAAATACTTCAGCCATAGGGTCATGCAGACCCTCTTCCGATCTCCACGGGGAGGCTGCTTCCTGCCATGGGCCAACTGATACAGCTCCCGGTATGCCTTCATGAGGTTCCGGTAGGAGTAGCCGAGTGAATAGAAGCCATCCCCGTTGGTCTCATCCTTTATGAGATCGAGGAGGCACACCTCCTCATAGGGCTCCCCATCAATGGGCAAGCCATTGAGTTGGTGGAGACTCCACAAGTCCAACGAGATCTCGCCTTCCGTGGTATAGAAAGTGTTTAGCTCCGCATTGAAGACCTCGATCATCCCACAGCAGAGACCGTGGGAAATGGGGTAGCTGTACTGAGAAGCGTAGATGTTGTGGTAGACACCAGCCCGAACAAGCAACGGAGCATAGTTGAACAGTACATACTCTGTGAACTCCACTACTCCTTCCCGAAAAGTGTGTGCATCTTGGACCTTCAGTTCTGCGAACCAGCCCAGGGCCAGCTGAGCTCCAGGAAGCGACAATAGATGTCGTCTCCCTTCGAACCCAGTAGCAACCTCCCCAGCAAAAAGAGGAGAAATCTCCTCAAATCTATGTTTGACCTCCCCCAATTATTGACGTCTACGCAGTATACAGCATGGCACCCTCTTTTAGTTCTCTCCATAAATTCTTCCAAGGACTCGTTATCATGTGGATGAGTGTCAGTAAGCCCCAATGCCTCCATGATAGACGTCTTGGTTACTGACCTGTTCTTTCGATCATCCAAGTCCAATCCCAATAGGTTCTGAGCCCCCTCTTGGTAATCAGGGTAGGTGACCCTAGTCACCACCTCGCCATCCACTTTGAGGCCCGTGATTCAGACCACATCTTTTAGACGGGGCACCATGTGCTCCCAGGGCATCAGGCAGGCCCGACTCACTAGGTCCCATCTTCCGTGCAATGCTTGGATGAGGGCAAGGTCGAGCTTAATCGGCTCGATCCGGAGAAAGGCCCCAAAACCCATCGCGTCTAGCCAGACTTTTTGGAAATTCGAAAGACCCTGATATGCGGCCACCACCAACTCTCATGAAATGTCTAACCTCATCATACTCTATGCATACACAAGAAATGAGAAAGGGGTCCATTATCAGAAGAAAGAGAGAATACTAGGGAAGAAATGAAGGAGGATCCACTTACAAGCTGTGATTGGGTCTCTCACTGAGGTGCCCCTCAACGTCAGAGAGCCACCTGGAACTACTATTGGATCTACTTCTCTTCGAGGAGTGGGAAGATTCACCCTCCATTTCAAAACTTAAGAAATCTCTGCTCCTCCTTCTCCTCAGAAGCTTTCACTCTTCAAGTTGGCTTCCGCTGCTCCTGAGGAGAGCAAAAGTGAGGCATTTATAGGATGAGAGAAGTTTTGGTCCAGAGCTATCACTAGCAGTGACGTTCAAAATGAGGCGCACTCCTTTCACTCTCATGTGTCACTTCGCCGCTTACATGGAGTAAATGATTTCGTGACATGACATGTTGACTCGCACCCTACACAGTTTAAGGGCTGCCTGTAATCCTTGTCGTGCTGTAAATAATTTCGAGTGCTAAAAAAAGAAGAAAAAAGAACTACAAAAAAGAGAGAGCATCTGTAGAAATTTTGAAATGTCACACGAGAAATGGAGCTAAAAGTCATTGTTGCTGATTTCGACGACAGATTCTCTTTGAAAAGAATGGCCACGACAAGACATGACTCCCCATTTTGGGGTGAGGTTTTGTTGAACATATCATGTGGGAACAGAAGAGAAGAGGAGTAGAAGAGAAGGAATGTGCAAGGGACAAACAAGTGACAGGAAACTAAATCATTCCATTCATATATGATAAACTGTCAAATACGTGTACATCATAAGGGGGTGGGTGTACAAATAACTCTCTAACTCTCGCCACCGCCCTCTTGGTCATCCCTTTGGTCGTCCCTCTCCTCTCTCCTAAGATGAGGATCCCTAGGGGGTCTCAAGGAGGTCTGCGAGGCAGTACTGGCCTCACCCCACAGTGCCCGATCAGCCTTGGTGGCACGACGTCACTCCTTAGCTGAGGAGACTAGAAAGCTACCCACAGAGAAGGAACCAGACTGATGGAGGCACGCCCCATGCTCCCGTGCCCTCCGGTAGTGCTCCTCACTGTTCTTCGGCCTCTGCTTCGCAACTCGAAGACCTAGCTGGAGCTCTATCACCTGGGCCTCTAGAGCCCTCCTCTCATCCCAGTCCCCCTGCTGCTCTGCCCTCCTGTCCTCCTGCTCCCTCTCCCCTCTCTCCCGCTCTGCCTCTCTCCTCGCTACCTAAACCGCAACCCTCAACTCCAACAGGTCTCGTGGCAACTCCTCGGTGTCACAGCATCATAGTTCCGTCTCCTCTTCCCGCCACCTCTACTAGAGCCTCCACGCTCCATAGGGCTAGAAAATGGGGATCTTGGAACGAAAATGAGGGAGATGCAAGAAGGAGAATGCCAGTTGGTGAAGCGGAGTGAGGAGGGAAGAGGGCTATGGGTGACCCATGACAATTATGGGATTCGAAATGTGCACGCGTCTAGGTGCGAAGACACGTATAATAGACACGCCCTCCCGCCTAGCCATGTCAAAAAAACCAAAAAAATCAAAAATTTATTAAAGCGTCAAGGAGATAAGACGCGCTAAATAAAAAATAAAAAATAAAAAAGGAGAAGAAGGAAAACATAGTGCAAGCGTCTTCTCCCTAAGATGTGTTCATAATTTCACTAAAAATAAAATTTTTGGAAAAATATTGAGGCGTCTTTCTCAAGTGACCCAATATGATTAGATTTGATTTTTTTCAACCGATAGATGAACAGTTACTCTTAGCTCCTCGGCAAACGTTTCAAGAGTTTTTCTCTCCTTATTCCTCTCCCGTAACCGTGGATCTCCTTGAGTAATTAAATCGGTCATTATACCTTCCCTAAACTTGGTAACCACCGGAGGATTGGGGTGGAACCTCAACCCTTTTCACGAAAGTTTTCTCTTTTTCTTCTCTCCCTGGCATTTGCATTCCTGCTGTTGCTCGGTGTGGTTTTAAAGAATCCTTCAAGAGGGAGCCCAGAGAAGCATTGTAGAGGGAGAGTGGATCATTCCCGCTCCTGAGTGGCTTCCTCGTTCTGCTAGTTTTCTACTAGATCGTGGTTATCTCTAGTAGAGCATCATCTTTCCGTCTCCATCTAGAGTCAGAGGGTTTTCATCATTTCATCTGATTCAAGGCAAGATCGGAAGCCTCAAATATTCATTTGTGCATGATATAATGTCTTGAAGCCTAGATTATGAATTATAGTTTGAGTATGAAATATGTTATTTTTATTTTGATGAGGCTCGGTTAGATTATTTCTGGGTACGTAGGGTTATTTGAATGATCCGTTCCTATCATGTAGTGATTACACACGTTTATATTCATTGCATCTTTCTTGCTCAGACAAATGAATGTTCTGAAGATTCATTGTTGTCCTTCGATGCTGTCCTTGTATTGCATAATATTCCTGGTCATTGTAAACCCCTTATTGTATGAGACAAATTATGGACCGTAGGGACACTGCTACCATAGAAGGGCTTGGAGCCAAATCGTAGAAATGCTCCTGTGGGGAGGCTCGATATGTTTATGACCCCGAGGGCATGGGGGTTGAAATCCTAGAGGTGGACAAGCTCCACTGGTTAAGGTGGGAAAAATCTTCCTCAGGTTCTGCATAGTTAACTAAGACCTCATCGCCATTGCCTAGGTGATTTGGTACATGTTCCCGACCTTCTAGTGGTGGTTTGGGCACTATGTCTGGGTCCTCTATTCAGTTCGGAACTTCTGATAATTGTGATCAGATTATACCGACTATTTGGCCTGGTTATATGATATTTGGCATATGTTGTCCGTTTTGTTCAGTTCTGAACTGACCTCTAAAACTGGCTTATAAGTTCTGATACCTATTCCTTTTTTGGCCATGTACATATGCATACATATTCCATTAAGTTTTGATTTCTGACTCCTTTTAGGCTACATTGATGTATGTTGTCTCCATGATCCTATAATGATTTTGCTAAGACTGGGCATATGAATTTCATTCAAATTCTACCGTGCATTGCATGACTGAGTATAGCTTAGTGCATTGTCTCATGCCTTTTGCATAAGATCCTTTTGAAGTCTGAGCTTTGGTTTCATGTTGTCTGAGCTTTGGTTTCACGTTGTTTGAGCTTTGGTTCCATATCGTCTGAGTTTTGATTCGAGAAGTCCGAGCCCTGGCTTCACGTCGTTCGAGTTTTGGTTTCATGTAGACCAAGCTGGCTACGTCAGGCTGGAGCCTCAGTTGATTTCGCTTGGCTTATATCCTTCAGCCTGCTCTTCTTGGCTCGACTCCCGACCGAGTTCACTCGGCATATGTCTTTCAAGCCTATCATCTTGACTTCGCTCGGCTTATGCCCTTCTTGGAATCGCTCGACATATGTCTTTCAAGCCTGTCTTCTTGACTTCGCTTGGCTTATGCCCTTCTTGGCATCGCTCGGCTTATGTCTTCTCTTCTTGACTTCGCTCGACCTATGTCTTCTTGACATCACTTGGCTTATGCTTTCTTGACTTCGCTCGGCCTATGCCCTTCTTGGCATTGCTTGGCTTATATCCTTCAAGCCTGCTCTTCTTGGCTCGACTCTCGGCTGAGTTCACTTGGCATATGTCTTTCAAGCCTATCTTCTTGACTTCACATGACTTATGCCCTTCTTGGCATCACTCGGCTTATGTCTTCTTGACTTCATTTGGCTCATGTCTGCTCTTCTTGACTTCGCTCGGCATATGTCTTTCAAGCCTATCTTCTTCACTTCGCTTGGCTTATGCCCTTCTTGGCATCGCTTGGCTTATGTCTTCTTGACTTCGTTTGTCTCATGTCTGCTCTTCTTGACTTTGCTCGGCTTATGTCTTCTTGACATCGCTCGGCTTATGTCTTCTTGACTTTGCTTTGATTATATCTTTCAAGTTCCTCTTGGCTTCACTCGGTTTATATTTTTTTCAAACCTGGTTCTTCTTGGACATTACCCTAGGGACACTATGATGTGTTTTTAGTTTTATTTTTTCAAACCGCCCTCGCGGAAACCTACCAATACCGGCCCGGGCCGCGGCTCAGTGTTCCGCTCACCGTAATGGCCGGCAAACATGACGTTCACGTATCCCTGGACGAAGTCCTGGGCTGGCGCCAGGAAAGCGCCAGCGAGTGCGACATCCGGTGGTTTGAAGGCGATCACTTCTTTATCCACACCGAACAGCCCGCCGTGCTCGATTGCTTACGCGAAAAATTGCGACCGCTTATTGACAACCCGGCGCAACGCGACGCTGCCGCCGGCCGCGATGCCGCCCCGACCTTGGCAACCAATCCCGCTTGAATTTCCATCCAACATCCCTATGCGTATAGCGTCCAAACCCATCCTGGCAGCACCTTTCTGGACTGTCGTGGCAGCGATCTCCTGCATCATGGCAACCAGTGCCGCCTATTCCCGCGATATGGCTCATCCGGCGAATGGTGCGCCGGCACAGCATCAATACCAATCCTTTGGCTACCTGCCCGGCGAACGGGTGGCGGACACGTCTTTCAAGGACATAGACGGGAAGCCGGCTACCCTGGCAAGCTTGGCCGGAGCGCAAGGCGCCGTGCTTGTCGTGCGGGATACGACGTGTGCCGTATCGCAAAACGACACTCCCGGGCTCGCCCAGCTGGAACCGGAATTCAGCGCGAAAGGCTTCAATTTCATCTATGTGGACATTGCAGCACATGACGCTACGGAGGCGCGTGCCGACGCGCAACTGCACAAACTCAAAGGGCGGGTCGTATTGGACACGGAAAGAAGGCTCATTGACGCCCTGCGTGTCAGCGCAGCCGGTGAAGTGTTCTTGATAGATGGCCAGGGAACATTGCGCTATCGTGGGGCAATAGACGATCAGTATTCAGTCGAACATGGCAAGGACGTACCGGCTAACAACTGGCTGCGCAAGGCCTTGAACCAGCTCATGGCCAGGCAAACCATCGCTATTGACAGCACGCCGGCGCCGGGCTGCCCGCTGAAAGTCGATATGGATGCACCAGGAAAGGCGCGCCCGGTAACGTATTACAACCGCATCAGCCGCATTATCCAGCGCAAGTGCGAGACCTGCCACCGTGAAGGCGGCTTCGCCCCGATGCCCTTGCAAAACTACAAGCAGGTATTGGAGCGCGCGGCCATGATCGACTACATGACCTCGTCACGCCTGATGCCGCCCTGGGGTGCCAGCCACCACGTCGGCGCCTGGGCCAATGATGCCAGCCTTACCGGGCACGATCTCGCGGACCTGCATGCCTGGATAAAAAGCGGCGCACCGGCGGGCAAGAAAAGCGAAGCACCGATTGCGCGGGAATTCACGCCGGGATGGGCCATGGAAAAGCCCGATGCCATCCTGCAGATTCCCGATCAATTCCGCGTGCCGGCCCAGGGCATCGTGGCATATAAATACTCATATTTGAAGACCAATTTCGACACCGACAAATGGGTCAGCCAGATTGAAATCCAGCCGACCGCGCCGCGCGTCGTTCATCACGCCTTATTTTTCGTCGAAGAGCCGGGAAGGAAAGGCTATAACGACCCAACGCGCAAGCCGGGCGATCCTTTGCCCAATGATGGCGGCGAAGGTTTCTTCGGCGGTACGGCGCCTGGGTTTCCGATGATGGTCTTTCCTGAAGGGACGGCGAAAAAACTACCCAAGGGCGCCTGGCTGAAATTCGTGATTCACTATCAGCCGAACGGCGTTGAGCAAAGCGATCAAACCCAGGTGGCGTTCAAGTTTGTGGATGAACCGGCAAGCTCGCAAGACAAGTTAAAGGAAGTCCAGACGAACTCCGCATTCAACGGCGACTTCGCGATCCCGCCGGGCGATGCCAACTACGAGATAAGGTCGGAATACGCGTTCAAATCGGCGGGTACGCTCATTTCTGTCATGCCGCACGCCCATTTGCGTAGCAAGGCCTGGCAGGTCTGGCTGGTAGCGCAGGATGGCACGAAGACCATGCTTCTCGATGTTCCGCATTTCGATTTCAACTGGCAGACCTACTACAAATTCAAGCAGCCGATTCACGTCGAGCCTGGCATGACATTGCTGGCCAAGAGCTGGTACGACAATTCCGCCGGCAATCCCTTCAATCCTGATCCAACCAAGACGGTGCGTCTTGGCGAGCAGACGTTCGATGAAATGATGATCTGCTATTTCGATTGGGTGGCCGACACAAAGCAAGATACAGGAGCAGTGAATGCAAATTGACCGTCGCCCCGTTTACCTCCCTCTGGAACGTGTGGCATTTCCTTCCATCGCGGAGTTTCGGCAACACTATGATTTGCCGCAGATTCCCGTCGTCATTACCGGTGCCATGGGCGATTGGAGGGCGATGAAGGAGTGGGACCATGCGTGGTTCACCGCTTTTGACCAAACACCGGTCTCACTGAGCCTGGAGCGGACCCACACGACCCGATCCAAAACGACCACGGTTGCAAAATATGCCGAATCCATCTTGAATGGGACCGACGGCGGACACTACATGGATCAGTTTCCGCTGGAGAGCATCACGGCACTGAAAGACTATGTAAGCACCCCTTACGCTCCTCACGACCAGGCCAATGCAATGAATCTGTGGCTGGGGCCGGCAAATACGGAAATTTCCTTCCACAAGGACAATCACGACCCATATCAACTGAATTGCAATATCTTCGCGCAAATCCGCGGCAGAAAACGCATCCTTCTGGTTTCGCCCGCCTTCGATGACGCGATGTACCCGCGCACCGAGCGTATGGGCGCGCATTGGCATAGCCAGGTCGACCACAACAACCCTGACTTTGAACGGTTTCCGAAATTTTCTGACGCACAAATTCAGGAAACGATTTTGCAGCCGGGCGAGATGATCTTCATCCCCGGAAATTACTGGCATTCGGTGCGGGCATTGGACAAGAGCGTATCGGTAAGCTGCTGGTGGTATACCCATCGCGTGGTCGACGTGCTCATGGCAGGCCTTCGAGCGATACCAAGTGGCGTGCCGTTTGAGCGGATCAACGCCAACGATATGGAAGCATTTGGCGGCTTGCCGCGATTCTTGCAAATGGCCGAATTGCTGGAACGGAAGAATCCGGGAACGCGCAAGGCGATCATGGCCATGTGCGAACCGGACATTCTTCAACACATCAATTCTTACATGACGGTCACGGCCAACTGAGCATTGCGATTCGGCACGCAAGTTGCAATGGATTTTGTCGCTGGCTACTGGTCTCACAGCCGGGTGGATTGAATGCGCCGGTCTGACTGACAATCTCTACCATCCGCGTATGTAAGTCAAAGCCGACATATGTTGCGAACGATGTCGCGCGTGACAAGCGCACGCCGTCAGCTTTTGTACGGGGTCGACCAGGCTCGGCTGACCAAGATAAAGATGCCGCGGTTGTGCCCGAGAGTCGTTGCGGGGGACGCCCCGTTCAATCAAACATTAAATACAACGGGCCGTTGCTCATCCGACTGCACCAAACTCCACGAAGTCTTGGCACTATTAAGCTTCCACTTTTTGTATTCCATGCCGCCAGTCAGAATTGCATAGTAGCCATTTTTGTCACTGCCTTTCAACTCAACTCTTTCGTGTCCCGATCTCCCACCGGAACCGACACTACCCCATCCCGAATCTTCGAGCTTGTCGTTCAACCCGTCGATGCTGGGTTGAGCGGGAGCAGAATCGATCACCTCGTTATCCACGACAGACTCTTCCGATTCCATGTCGTCATTAAGCTTCTTCACTACATTGCAGATAAATTTTGCGTTCGGTTTGTTGATGAAATCATTCGCCTTTGCCGGTTTTGCCTCCACGTTATATTCTACGTAGGAACCAGCGAGGGATTCATCGTTTATTACCCGCTTCTCCAGGTTGACTACTGCCTGCTTGGCATGTTCTTCAACATTCGTCAAATGCGCATGGTTTGCTTTCGAGGTAATCGGGAACAGGTTTTCGGCAACACCAAGCCCTCCCAGGTTGTCATTCAACAGATGACCCTTGATGAATACTTCGTTCCACTGCGATTTCAAGGCTTTATAGAGCGACTCTCCAGCCAAGCTTCCCGGCTCGGAACCTTTTATCGGATAGAGCGGGTCCAGTTTCGCATTCATGGTCTTTCCCGCGAGAGTCGAGTAGTATGTGGCTCCATTCTTTCCTCCCATACCGGAGAGCGTCTGTTCCGTATGTTTCACTTCCGTCTTCATTTGTATTGCAGGCGAATTCCCGGTTGAAACCGGCTTCCCGGTACCGACCATAGCCGCAAGCGCAGTGTGCTGCGCAGCCATCCGGGGGCTGGCGGCATTGTCGTCTGTAAAAGCCTTGAACTGCGACACGCGCAAACTGCTGTCGGCAAGCAGTTGCATCGCGCGGAGTTGGCGCGCCTGGTGATTATCCGCAACGCCCCGCATCAAATCGCCTTGCCCCGCCTTGCCTTCGTGCTTGCTGAATCCTGCCTCGGATCGCTCGCCGCTTCGAAGCGAAGATGTGCGTCCCCTACCCTGCTCGAGATGTCGAGCGTGTGCGGACATTTGTTCTCTGGCGTTCATATACCTATCCTTATCGCAAAAGTTCCGGCCGATACGATGTCAATTTACCGCCTCGGATGGTAACGTATTTGCGAAACTAAGCGCATATATATATATCAACTTGATGTATTTTTAATGCCTTTCAAAAACGTTCGCACAAGTCATTCAGTCACATGCGCAAAGATCATGGCTGCAGGTTTTTAGATCATGTTTTTTGGTTTTCCATAACTGGCAATATTGACAGGTTCGATTGATGGATCATCTCGATTTCTCCCCATCTGCCCACCTACCCTGTCAGTTCTGACAGGTGAATTCGACAATAATCAATGGCAATATGTTCATCCGTTACGTTTTTTGAAATCGGCTGAAGGTGTTTTTCAAAACCCGTTCTGCTCGAAATTCGTATTGCGGGTTTGTTTGCTGCATCAGAAAAACATATTCGAGACTATTTCAAGATGAGCCGGTTCAGGCTGTCGACAACACGCCTGCATGGTCGGGGCGGCGGTAACGTCGGATTCATTTTGGAATGGCTAAGCAGTAAAACATACCAAATGTCAAGTGAACACTCGGCCTGACAAGCTGGCAACTAAGAACCTCCACGCAACGCCCTCGAATCTCGAGGAAGAACCACCGCACCTAAAAATCAGGGGTAAGCCTCCTATCACTGGCTCAGTAGGGGTCCCGCAGAACCCCAACCGAAAATAATGGGGGTACAGAAAGTAGCAACTACAACAAGAACAACAGTAACAGCAGGAATAGTAAAGTCAGTGGCCGGTAAAACCTCGGCTCTACAGCTACTCCTACTGTTCCAGAACAGAACCCAACACCCTGATCCCACGGATGGGGGACCACCAGACACGAACTACCCTAGTCACTCTACTAGGAAAATGACACGATGCCACTGTCATGGAGGCATGTCCTCGCAGACAAGGCCCCAGCGAAACCACACGATCTGGAAACACAATCATGACCTCGCAGTCGTGAACTCAATGCCATCTAGGGGAAGCCCTCCGTGACACTCACCGAAAACCCTAGACCTTGACTACGGGAATGCTCCCGAAACCACGCACGAACTCCCATCTCACAGACGAAAAATAAAAATCTGGGACACGACAACTCACGTCACGTGACAGGAGTACCGCCCACCAGAAGAACAGGCTGGATGCGTCCCCTGACGTCTTACACCATGCCCCTGTGTCTCGCTACAAGGCCCCAGGCGGAGATCAAGACACTAAAGTGACCAGTACCACTAACAAGGACTAGCTGAGGTCGCGCTCGTCAGCGCGGGCCTGAAGCCCTCAGCCTCGTGTGCACACTCAGACCATACGCCCTAGGCCTATCCTCTAGCTGATTATTCCCCCTAAGCCCAGACTCGACTGTACGTGAGGGCCCTACGGTAACCAGCCTAACAACCGTCTCTCTCAGGTAAGCCACACCACCACTCCCAGATGGGCCAGCACACGCTTGCCGTAAGAAGGCTACGACCAGTGGGGGCTCACAGAATGTGAACACTGAAACTACGCACGCACCCATCGCGAGTAATGCGAAGTAACACGTGGCTCGAAGCCACCAGACTCTGGGCAGCCCACTAGACCTAATAACCCAACGATCCTTGAGTCACGAGACTCGGGTCAAGACCGTTGCACATGATGGCACAATGCTGTCAATCTGGCCTAATCCCTAGGTCTGAAACCACGGTGACACGATTCCTAAGGTAGCTCACCAACTGCCAAGTTAATCCCTCATCCAAGGGAGACACAGAAAAGCCTCCAGTCCCTGGCTGGTTGACTGAACTCACAGTTCAAGGCCACACACTTGGCCCTCACGGAAACCACTTTCCAGAAGACTCACACCGTGCGGGGAAGGCCCTCCGCCCGCATACCGACTCGTGACAACTCGGTCAGGCGAACTACAGAAACTCGGGACACACGGGGTCACCCGGACCCTCCAAACACACTGCGTGCAAACCGAGGTAACACGATACCTTTGGAATCACGAAGAACCACTCAGACAGCTTGTCCACATATCCGTGTCACTTCCGAACACCTCGGGCAAAGGGAACACGACACACGGGGGCCTGGGACTTCACTGGGCTGGGTGACCAATCACCTGGCGATGGCCAGGGCAATGGCCGCCCAAGCCAAGCCACCCAGGAGGGCCGCCAGACACTTGGTCGCCCTCCCTTCTCGGCGGCTAGACTACTGGCCGCCCAGTGACCTGGGCGGCCAGGGTGTTGGCCGCCCAGACTAGGGCTGGATGGCCACCAATGTGGCCACCCCCTGTGTCTACCCGCGGGTGGACCGAACCCCGCCGTGGGTTCGGTTCCATGCCCCATTCGCCCCCAGGAGAAGGGGAAAACATGGGGAACTCATCCTCGGACATTCCCACGACCCAAATACGTGATCAAAACCTCGATCAGGCCTCTAATCGTTCGAAAATCGTCGCTCGCCCTAAACATGAAAATTTTCCCCGGCGTGAAATAAACTCACTCTCAGCCTCGCCTCAGCCTACAAAATGCAGGGAAATGAACTACACGAGTTAGGGAACCATCTCCCTACCTCCACTGAAGATTCGACGCGCTGTGGACGCCGATCCACAAAGAAAATGTCTCACAAAATTCCGCCGGTGCCCCACGCTCGCAAACCGACTTCACCGCGCCCTCGTCCCTCGATCCTCGACCCATCCTCACCGTCCTCCTCGCCCGTGTCACCCCGCCTTGGTCCGTCGGCCGCCGGAGAGGAGAGAGTGAGAGGGGAGTGGGGGAGAAGAGAGAAAGGGGGAGAGTAAGAAATGAGAGGAGAGAGAAGGGGTTGGGGGGTTTGCTTCTTGGCCCCCTTCCTGTAACACTGATTGTTGCGTCTTTTGCAAATGCAAAATATGTGAAGTACGTTCGATTGCAAGAATGGCGATTTTCTTTGGCCCCCTGGTCATCGAGAGCCACATCAGGGATGGCTACCTTGCCGTCCCCCTTTGCTTCGTGAGTTTCCCTCCCGTTGTTGGCTTCCCCAACTTTCTAGGGGTGGCCTTCGTCAACATCTTGGACGTGTAAGCATCCGACAAGCCCAAGACCGACGCCCCCATCTCGGGGATCACCAAAGCTGCCACCGGTCGAGCTATGGCCGGAAACAACAACAACGCCCCGTCTGAGACGCTGGGCTGCCAGGTGCACCATGTGCACCCGACTGCTGGCTCACCCCAACAGGGATCGGCATCCCACCGGAGGAGGTGCCGGAGAAGCCGTGCTACTGCCACTCCAAGAAGCAGACTCTCCAGCTCTGGCAAGTCCGTCGTTGTTGGAGGCTTCAGAGTCCCTCTTAATGGACGAAGGTCCGAGGCTATCCCGGACCAGATAATACCAACCATCCCAGTCCGCAACTCTTTCCAAGGGCTGGAGAAGATAAAAGAAGGAAAGGCACCCGTCATTTCGACCGCCGCACCAAGAGACATGCCGACTCATAGGCCGGCGAAACTGAAGCAAGCTTGGGTTCCTAAGGAGGCCCGACTCACGGCACCTGTGCAGGCAGGGCCCAGCCGCTCCCACTGTGCAAGGGGGCGAAGAGACGAAAGGGTCGAGATGATGGCCACGACCCACCAACCGACAGTCACTGTACCAGAACTGCCCGAAAACACACGTCGCCGACGTCACAGGCGCCGTCACCATGCTGGCCGCCCGGCGTATGCAGACTACACCCACCATGGGGTCGCCCCCGACATTCAACTACCGGCCACTCTCCCTGACTAGGAGTGGGAGGGGATTGAGCAGGCCATGAGGAACTACTTCCAGGGCCCAGGTAGCACTCCCTCAGGCCGCTAGAGGCTGCTAGGGGCAGTGGCCTCCGCTTTCCAAGAAGAGGAAGAGACTTGGCCCGTACCTAGCGCGGAGTCGAGAAATCAATCCGAAGAACGACGTCAGTTCCTTGTGCGGGAGGAGGCACCGCCTCAACGGTCGGTCTTCGACAGGCTAGTCTTCCCGAGCAAGTCATCAAGAAAAGCGGCAAGAAGAAGCGGAGGCTGGAGAGTCTTCACCTGCAATATGGCAGGATTCTCTAGTCGATATGGGGCCTTACCTACCGACCGTGAAGAGGTGGCCAGACTCGCTGCTAGGCCCGGTCCCCTCACTAGAAGAAGAAGGGTGGCAAGCGAAGTGGCGCAGGTAGGTGCCAAGGTGACCTCCCCCGACGATCCCCCCGCAGCCTTCATGGCCAATGTTGTCACCGTCGAGGGCACGAGTGGCGGACCCTCTACGTCATTCGAGGATGTCCCGGCTGAAGAAATAGGAGCTATGCCCACTCTCTCTGTGACCGACCCCGCCATGCTGGGCATGATCCAGCAATATCAGCGGGAGATCGAATTGTTAAAGAGGCAACTCAGTGAAAGGAATGCCCTGCCCTCGACGTCGGGGCAGACCAAGGTGTTACCAGAGGCACCTAGGGGCAACGGGCAGTCCTCTGAGGCAACCTTACAAGCTGTGGAGTTCCCACCAACTCCCAACTTCCCTACGGGCGTTCCCCTACAACAAGCGCAGTACTTAGCCCCGTTGCAGGGCCCTTCCCCCTAACAGTCTCCCACAGCCCCTCAGGCAACTGTGCTGACTACCCCGACTGCGCAGCCCGCCCATTTCTATCCAAACCCGGTCGACCCGGTGGCGGTCAGTCGGCTAATGTTGGAACAAATGATCGACATGAAACTAGCAGAAAGGGGCGACGGGAATCAGACGTCGTTTGATGTCTACCGAGTCCCTTATCCGGCTCATTATGCTGCAAGAAAGCTACCGACTGGCATCACCAAGTCACCGAAGTTTGAGAAGTTCAACGGGCAAGGGTCTCCCAGGGAGCACATTGCCTACTACGTGAATGTTATGGGAGATCTAGCTGCTGATGAAGCTTATCTCCTGAAGTTCTTCGGCTCAACACTCACTGGGTTGGCCTTCGAGTGGTATTCGAGCCTGCTGCCTGGGTCTATTGCCGACTGGCCCGATATGCAGAAGAAGTTCAAGGAGAGATTCTACATCGCTGAGCGGGAAGTCACTGTGACGGAGCTCTACGCCACGAGGCAAAGAAATGATGAGTCGGCACTCGACTTCATCAAAAGGTGGAGGAATCTCAGCATGAAATACAGAGCCTTAAAAATTCTTGCCACAGTCCATGGTCGAAGTATTTTGAATCAGCTTTCCAACGGCACCAATTTCGCATCGATCCGACGTCAGGATTGATCGCAGTAGCAGATTTTCATCGGGTTGTGTGGGTCTGAAATAGCAACTCAGATCCGTGGACAACAAGTTCAACACTTGAAGATCGGAGCCGCCTCGCCTTCCACAAGGCGAACCAGTGCACCACCTTCCCAAGGAGCATCCCTCCAGGCATCCTCGTCACAGCGGTGCCACTCCGGGCCCACTCGGCCCCACCAACCATCACGTGGGCCCCACAACCAGCAGCTTGTGCCATCCGAGCCTCACCGACATGTGTCCAAATTGATGCCCATCAACCCAAGATCGGTCCTTCCGAGCCCATATTGTAGCCCTTTACCTCACTGCATAGAGTGGGCAGCAAATTAACTTCTCTAATTATTGAATAATTATTTTATCGGGAGTTACCGTACTTGGTCGAGATCATCTTCCCCACGCCCGGAGCGCGGAGGTATCATGTTCGCTCCTTTACTCGGTAATTACTTTACTCGTATTTATTTGTATATGCCGCTGCATGTGATAGGTTTCTTCCCCGATATATTGTTATCACCGCTGCGAGAGTGAGTGAGTGACCCATCTTGTGACTCATTCCGAGTACACGCAAAAGAGCCGAACACCCGAGACTCACTGTCGGTTCCTCAATCGCGCATGATCCCGCGTTTCCCTCACTTAGGGACAAGTTGCGAGCTAGAGTCCCAGGTTCGCGTGTCCATCCCGCATCAAATTGGTATCAGAGCACCAGGTTGAGTCTAGGGTCATCATTGCATAAAAAGGGGAGAAATAAAAAAAAAAAGTGTCTTAAGTCTAGGTTATGTCTAGGTTGGTAGAGTGTCTAGGGTCGTGTCTAGTGTCTTGTCACCAAGTGTCTGCATGGCCATCCCATAGCTCTAGGGTCGTGTCTAGTGTCTTGTCACCAAGTGTCGGCATGGCCATCCCATAACTTTCCGTGTCCCATGGATTACCATAAGCCCACATCCTATGCATGGTGAGGATATGCCCAAAGATGGGAAAACCAACCCAACCACCCCCGTAGGCCTGTAGCCCAGGACTTCTATGGCTCCCAAAACCCGAGTGACTACCTAGAGTGGGAAGCCGTTATGGACCAATACTTTGAGTGTTGCATTATGTCCAGTCCCAAGCAAGTCGACTTTGTCACAAGGTGACTTTTCTACGAAGCCACAGAAACATGGAGGGACATAGAAGATTTGAGGGAGATTAGGAGGTAATGGCCTATCGAGTCATGGTGGGACATGAAGAGAGAGCTTAGGAGGGCCTACCTTCCCCACCCATTTACCTCCAACCACGAGGGTCATGCCTCCAACCAACCCCACCCATTCACCCCCAACCAATCCCACCCAAGCACTTCAGGTCAAGTGGTCTTAGTCGGAGGCAAGAAGCCCTGCTTATAGCCGAACCTAGGCCCACACCCAGGCCGAGAGATGAGGAGAGAGTCCACCACGAGGCCCCTACTCCAACCCGCACCTTTGCCGAATTCATGAAAATCTTTTCACACTTTTTGGAGAGGATGGATAGGATGCCATCTACGGTGCCCTCCCAAAACTCTCTCCCCATCATGGAGGACCCTCCTTCGCCACCCGCGAGTGCTCCGTTGCCACCCTCTCCTTCCAAACTTTATGCGGAGCCACCTCATTGGGAGCCTCCTCAGCTAGAGCTACCCGTGTTTCTAACGGGAAAGTTACTCATAGCCGAGCCACTTCCTAGCTGGCTTAAGATGGGCTTGGTCCCTAAACCATCTTGCTACCCCTCCGTGGACCCAGCCCTCCCAATAGTCCCCATTAACTCTTTTCACACCACTTTCAAATCCTTTTGCTTGGTAGAAAGTGTAAAGGATCTACTAAGGAGTTTAGAATGTCAATGGAAGCTGACGTATACATTGGCCTTAAGGTCTGACCAACCCTATATGCATAGCTTCATGCTCCCAGCTTTGGGGTCTGTTATCTCAGTATACACATTGGGTCACATCACCACCGAGGTCCTGTTGCTCTTCCCCCTTCTCGATGAGCTTGAATTTGCCCCCTCTTACGGTATTACCGCCACAAGGGAGGACCCATATGAGCTCCCCGTCCCTCTTACCATAAGAAGTGAAGGTGACCACCTACACCTTCAAGAACCCGAAACATGGGACCATGACATGGGGGAGTCCATCTCATGGGGTCATACCTTCTTTGACCCTTTTGACCCCTTCACTAGTGAGGAGCCGACGGCTGGGTTGGGTGACGAGGCCTCCTGAGATAAGCTATGGGCTGGTCCACATCATCGGACTGAGTCTCGGGCTGGTGTCTGGTGGCGTAACACGCAAACACCCAGACTGCATCGTTAAGGAGCTGGACTGTCCGCTTCTTCTGAGATTGCTTCTTAGGGCGGATGGGTGCCCCCAGCCTATCAAAGACTGAGGTACGCTGCAGGGGAGTCTCCATCGCGGTGTCAACCTGAGGAGAACTCGAGGCTGGATGCTGGTGAGGCCCAGGCTGAGCCTATCTTTTCCTCCACCTATGCAAGCGAGAGGCGCTGGCTGACTGAGCGTCATCAGGCAATGTTGCTATGGCATCAAGCGTGCCTTGCTCGACACTGCATCCGAGTGCCCGAAGGGGGTTCCTGAGACGCGCCCTCCTAACGGCTTGAGCTTCCTCTAGGGTCACCCAGATCCTTCTCAAGTTAGGTCGCTGGCCTCCCTTGTCACTGCCTTTTCGGTGAGACTTGGGAGTTCATACATTAGGTTGGCGCGGGTGCCTTTGAGTCGCTGTCTGGGCGCCTGCCTTTCTGAGTTCCACTTTGTCCTCTTGCATTTGTCGCAAGAGGCTAAAGCCGTTAGCGGTGGGGACCGTAGAGACGATCCGCTCCTGGGGTATGATTGGTTCACCCCCATCGAGACGAATCCGCAGATCACCGATAGGGATAGTCTTGCCGGAGTTACTGGTCGTAGCAGCGAATCACCTACCTTTGTGGCTATGGTGACGCCTCTTCTGGGGAGCCGAGGAAGACCCCGCTCCGAGGTGGTAGACCGAGAAGACCTGGCCTGTAGCAGCTGGTGGCACAAGACCGTCATCCAGAAACACTGGGATCATCCCCCAAGGCATGAAGTCTATGGTGGAGACCGGTGGCTGGGTAGCTCGGGTGTAAGCCTTCACCCGAGCTGATAAGAGTGTTGCCGACGCTCAAGATGAGGCCCTTGCATTGGGAACCGATATAGCTGGAGGTGCCAGAGTGTCGGCAACCCAAGGCCACGAGCCAATACCCAATGCTGGGGAGACAAGAGAATGAGGTAGAGGCCCCACACCCAACGTCGTGGTCACCGCGTCCCATGAAGGAAGTCCTGTGCTGAGAGTCGGCGTCACTGAGGGGTAGGGGACAGAGTCCCGCAATGGGGCTGAGATGCCCGGGGTCTGGAGCGGAGAGTCCAGGCTGGGGACCGACCTTGAGAGATCTCGGGCTAGTGTGCCCGGTTTGGGTATTGAAGGGCCTCAAGCTAGGTGCTGAATACCTGGGTCAGACAACGGCCCTTCAGAGGTCTGGGTCGGGAGGCCCGAACGGAGCACTAGGGATCCTTGCCCCCGGGTCAAGAGGCCCGTGTGGGAAGTTGGTTCGACTAGAGCTCGGGACTGAGTGCCTGAGTGAGATGCTGGGAAGCCTGGCACCCCAGGGTAGGAACCCGTATCGGATGCTGGCTTAACTAGAGCTTGGGGCTGGAGGCCCGAGCAAGCTACTACAATGGAGACCGGAACCTAGGGCGTAAAGCCCGCACTGGGAGTCAGTCGAGACTGGGCCCAGGAACTAATGTTTACCCAGGTAGAAGTCAGCCTGAGGCCCTTACGGGGGCTAGTGATGGAAGACTCGAGCCTGACGCCTGATCGAGTTGTTGAAGCTGGGAACTGATGCGACACGTTCGTTGCACTGGCGAGCATAGGAACTAAGGGTAGCTGCGGAGCAGCCATAGGGACCACACCCAAGAAGTAGGGTGATCTGATGACCGGGCTGAAGCTGCCGAAGGCGATCGGTACTGCCAAGTAACCCACCCACGCATGGGTGGCGATGACGATGGGACCTTAGGTAACGGCCGCCATGGCTACTGGAGTACTAGATGGTGTAGAGGTGATGGCGGTTGGCGGTCGTCGAGTGTGATTCGGCGATTGAAATGCACACTGGAAGCTGCTGGAAAGTGCGAACAAGTGCTCTTCTCTGCCTTTCCTGCAAGGACAGGAAAAGGGCACCAGGACTTCAGGGCTGGCACATGCTTTCTCTTCAGCAAAAGGAAGGAAGGCGGGAGACATCCCACCGGGTGTGCCATCCTTTTGTTCGCTCGCGCCTCGCGACCGTACGCGGGTGTGTGTGTGTTCGGTGACCGGGTTGAGGGACAGGATAAGGCGATAGGGGAGATGCCAGGCTCTGGCGTGCTGGGCACCCCCTCACTATGGCCGTACCCTTCTCAGGGCGTCACTTTGCATTCGTCATTAACAGAAAGTCGAGGAAAAACTGAGCGGCTGTTCCCTACTTATTGCGCAGACTGGCCCTATGCAGCCTGACGGGATAGAACCAGCCCAAAGTAATTTTCCTGACCTCAAACCTTTCCCAAATGTTATAAAAATTGCTACATTCATCCCCACATCCTTATCCTTCCACTATAAAAATTTCAAGTCAATCAGAGCCCGTTTGCCTTGCGCACTACCATCCTACGTTCCTGGTTCCCTATTGGTCTGTGTAGGCCAGCAGACCGAGCTCTGGCTTCCCGTGCTCCCCAAGCCCAAAACCTCCACTACACACCACCCCACCTCAGATACCCAATCATCCCACGTCTACCAGCTATCCATCAGAGAAAATCCCGTCCCATTTGCCTCCAAGAAGCCCCAGTTCCAGCCTTGCCTTCCACCCCCTGTCCTATTGCCAACAGACAGACCAGATCGCGCAGGGTCTGCTAAGAAATTCGCCACGACTTCCTCGGTGCTCAGTAGCAGCCACCCCTCCATCGGCATCCATGGGACATTCCCAACAGCATCCACGCCAAGTTTCGTGACCGATGGACGAGCATAAGTTGACATACCGGGCTCGTCTCCCTGCTGCTTCCTAGAACTGTACAGATTGGCCAGCAGTCTACCTGCATGTTCGAGGCTGCGTCGGAGCTTCCCTCCCACGCCGATGGTGCCCAACATCTTCCCGAGTGGTCTTCATCCCTTGATGCCTGTCTCCAGGGACCGTGTTCCCTCCTAGGTGCTCTAGACTCACCTTCCTCACTGCTGGACTCAGGCTGGTTCGTGGGCGCAGCGCAGTCCGCTCCATTTGCAGCCATACGTAGATGACGAGCTTCACCGACCCAGTGCCCGTCGCCCCACTTTGCACGATCCTTGGATTTCTCTGTGTAGCCTTTTACCTCCCTGCGAGGAGTGGGCATTAATTGGGTTGTATGAACTTAGCTTGTACTGGGGATCATGTGACTTGGCTGGGATTCTTCCCCACGCCCCGAGCATGGAGGTATGCATCCGCTTCCTTGCTTGGTTAGCTTGCTTATTTAGTATTTACTCTTGAGGCCGCTGCTTGTGAGATCATAGGCGCCTAGCTCTTATATTTGGTACGTCACTGCCACGGTGAAAGAGTGAGACCGTCCCGCGACTCATCCGAGTCGTGAGTGTGGAGCCGACTACCCTAGACCCTGTCGGTTTCTCAACCGTGCGGATCGACACGCTTCCCTCTCTTGGGGATGACCGCGAGCTTAAGTTACTTGTTTAGGCGTGCTCCCTCTCTTGGGAGTCAAAGGTGTTTGAGTCACGCTACTTTATATATTGTGTCGCTGTTGGTTTAGTGGTCCATTTCATCACGTCTTCACCTAGAGCACTAGCTTGCATAGCGTCCCGCATCAGTATGGCTCCAGAAAACTCATCGTGGACCGGTGCAATGCCAGTACCGCCGGTCGGGTGTTGATCACCCACTCTGTATGCAAAGCTACATCTGGCTCCCGCTGATATGGGAGGGCGTAGGTTGCCCCGCTGCTCGACAGCACCAAGATCAGGCGAGAGGCTCTCGTGGCACTGTCAAAGGGTAGTCCATCCTTGCCCCTATCGGGCAGGTAAGATAGGGCCTGCCTAGCCCCCTCCAGCTGCACAACAACATCCCCGTCCGACTAGCCGGTGAAGCTGAACAATAGAGGTGCTGCCTGGTTTGCCACTATCCCTCGTGTCACTAACCCAGGAAACAACAAACCGGCCCACACACTAAGGTAGTGGGTCGACAGGAGTAAGCTCTGCTCACGTGGCGCCGGATGCGTCGCCAACACTCCCAGCCCCTGATATACATTAGCTAATGCCGCAGGAGCTAAAGCCAGCCTCCGTCCCTCTGTCAGGAGACACACGGGCCACCGTCCCCATGTGGGACTACAAATGTCGCCAGCTAGTACGCTAAGTAAGCTGCTAGGTGCGTCACGTCCAGCAACTCGTGGGAGTTCCACCCCTCCCGTAGCGCGTATATGTACCTCGAGTACGTCCGGAATTGCAGCTCTACCTCGGTGTACTCCTCCCAAGGAGTCTGGTCTCTCATAAACTCCTGACAAAAGTTGAAGGGCCCGTTGTAGAAGTGGTGGACCCACACATTCAATGGCACTCGGGGAGTTTGTGCAGCCTGCTCCCTCCCAGCCAAGGCTAAGTCCCGCCAGGTCTTCAGTAGATATCGATAGCTGTGAGAAACTCGATATCGTCCCTGCCTGTCGGTGTGGCTGCGGTGGAGGTCATCTAGCACCACCTCCTTGTACCCCTCGCCGCTGATCGGCAATTCGAAAATCTGGAACAGCCCGGGAAAACTCCATTCCCAGCGAACAAAAATATATACATAAAATAAACGAATAACAAAAAAGTGCGTCCACAATGAACTACTGTAGAGAAGTGGAAGAACACTAAGAAATTCTATTGGCTAAATTTGTGAACTATTAGGAGACAGCTCAGTTTGGTATTTCCGGATGATAGCCTCTCTGGCCCTTCATCCTTCTATTTATATCCCCACAGTGCTCAGTTTGTTTACAATTATCTGAAAGAGTGGACCAGCTGACGGGAAAGAAACCATGCACCCAATTGAATGATTATTAAGTCAAATAGGATCAGTTATGTGTCGTGGTCGAGAATTGGTTCAAACTGATCATAACCATCAATGGGCGAGGTAGAAGTAGAAAGTCGAATGATGAGATGGTGGAATGGATGGTGCAATAATGAGTACTGGTGGGCAGATATCAGACAAGGATGATCGCCGCTTGACAACTAGCTAGTACGTTGAAACTTGTAAAGGGCGAAGAGACTGATCGGAAGGTGCTTTCAGATCAAGGTTCATCCATCTGTTGGGATTGTTTGACTTGATTCTAATTCGATGCGGTACGAGTTGGTTGACTCGAATTAAACTAACTCTAGGTATTTGATTAAATCAGAACAGCCAATTCTTGACATGCACGTAGTTTGGGAAGCTTTAGTTTCAGCGGCATCAAGTTGAGTTTCCTAACAACAACAATGACACGGGCACAGTCACAGTACATGGTGATCATATCGATCTTATTATATCTCGTATCAATAAAAAATTGATATATGTAACTATAACGGCACGACGCGTCAAACCTTGAGAAACACAACATATGAATCTTCGAAGGGGCATTTTGCTCTCACATTCTGAATGGAGTGGTGACCAAAGCAGTCACTGATCTGACCCTAATTAAGCCCGTGAAGGATCTAGCGCTTTAAAGCCATGCCTTGTCAATGTAATGATTTGCCAAAGTCAGGTTTCCAAATTTTATGTCTCAACACACTTTCTTTCGTATGATAGGAAACTTAACACATAGTTACCAAGGAGTGTGAGATATTTAGGTTTCAGTCCATCGAAGTACTTAGGTCGGCCCTTAATGTTTATCTTCTCTTTTTTTCTTCTTGAGACTAGTTAATTATTAAATTTACGTTGATCAAAGATGAAGTGTGAGTTAGGTAAATTTCTTTAAAAATAAAATTTAGACTTTCTCATTACGAGACGAGATCTTTACTAGTCAGTCCACTCGAGGTCCTCCTCTTCAAGTCCCAATGTTTACTGAGGTCGAACGGAAACACGCTTAGGAGGTTATTAAAGATCTCCAAATCCTGAGTTTCTATTTGTCTTGGCATTTTGGACACCATTTTATCTTCTTCATCGGAGACAAGATTATTGAGGTGTTACCAACACGATAGATTATTTGGGTTAAAAAGTAGGTCACAATATTGGATTGAGCACGTTTTGAGTCAGATTAGGGTATTTGGAAGTTTGGCATTCAGGTTGGATAAGATTAAACCACAGTGGAGTTGGTGATCGGATTTGGTGGACTTTTGGATGGAAGCCTTTTGAGGTGGGTTAGGTAAAGGTTAACTAATTGCAAGCCGGGGGGCTAACCCAATCTGAGTTGCAGTCCTAGAATTGAGGAGATCAAATTTGACAAATTCGAGATGAATCACCGCATTGATCCCCAATCTCCGATGGGGTAGATTTTGTCATTTGTGAATTGATCAATAAAGTGCTTTCATTTAGTGGGACGCGGTGGATTCCGAACTTTCTTCATAATTAGCTGGCTTCCTCATCAATGTTTTAAGGTCGATCAGGATGAGGGGGATTCCAAACTTTCTTCATAATTAGCTGGCTTCCTCATCAATGTTTTAAGTCTAACCAAGAAACTGAAGGTCTTGAAGCAAGAAGACTCCCAAACCAGTCCAAAGCTTTGCCCCGAAGGTGAAAAGAAGCCGTATCTACCCTATGACCTACTGGGGTATGATGAAAAGAAAAATAAGCATTTGCTTCTTTCACCCACACAGAGGGATCATAGCTACCATCATAGATTGGGAAGCTAAGTGAATCAGACGAATAAGGATGAAAAGAAGAACAAGAAACGTTCTTCGTAGAGTCCAGAACATGGGAACCTGAAAGATGAATCGTAGAGTCCAATATGGAAGAGCAAACAAGGGGAATGAGGTTTGCTGTTGATTTCTCCTAGCAGTGAACAACCCCTGCCTTGGTATCAAGAAAAGGGGGAAAGAAAGGAATGAAGGAAATTTTGGCACAGATGGTTTTAATCATTCCATCGATTATCATTAGTGATAGTCAAGAGTTGCTATGTAATTTTATTTTTTTATTGAGTCTATTTAATTAAAGAGCCAAGAGTCAACCTTATGTACTTTTAATTTTTATCTAAATAACGTAAGTATTTTGTCCAAATGTTGTGCATTCATTTCTTATGTGTGAATGTGTTAGCGCTCTAATTATATTACTCGCTTGAGGCGTACTAGCCAACTGTTCACGTTCCTAAGTATTTTCGCTACATAATCTCAGGGCGTGACAATACAAGAACAAAAGGGGATGAAAAATGGCCGTGTCCAGGACTATGCAGCTGAAGGGGCCGAATGCTTGATAGAAGTCAACTTAAATGGGCCCTAAGTCAACTTGGAAGGCTGAAAGCTAATAAATAAGTCCCAAGGCTCTAAGAAATCATGATCTCCGATGTCCAAAGGCTAGGGATCAATAAAATGGGCTCGAAATTCATCCAAGGAAGGCTCCAAAAGAATGGGTAATTCGGGACATCAAAAAAGATGAATAAGAAAAATAGGTGTCAATAGATGCCCCTCTTTGATGTCCACTTTACAAGGAAACGAGTGAAAGCGGCACGGAGGTGAAATGGAAAGGCGATGGAGCGAAAGCAACAATGACGTGAAATGGAGATGAAGCAGAGAGAACTGATAAGCGGTCATCAAGGCAAAAGACACCCGCCACAACTAGTAAGCGACAAGAATTCTTTCAAAAATGTCGAACCAACCACCTGTAATGGATGACAAGGATGAGACATGTCTAGAGAACTAACCTAAGGACTAGAAAAAGGAAACACGGCTGACCTCATTGGAGACACAATCCACAGACAATGAGGGGATCAGAAAGAAGACAACTGAAAAGCTGGAAAAGGAAAGTAAAATCGAGATGAAAATCCAGATAGGGATCATGTTTGACAACCAGACCAAGCAGGCAGATCAGATAAAATGTCCAAATTTAGAGTAAAATGAAGATCTCTTATTCAAGAGAATTGAAGTGCAATCAACCATTATTGAGGAGAAACCTTGAGAGGATTACGAGGCGTGAATGCTCAGAATGTCATGATGCATGCTGGGGTAAAATAAATAAATCATCAAAACAAATGTAAAGAAAAATAAAATAGAAAGTACTCAAGGATAATATTGCTAGATTGAGCCAAGACGGGGTCAAGAGTCTTCTTGCAACCACGGTGTGCGAGATAGAGTCCATCGTCCCCCACTCGGCTCAACCGAGCGGCCTATCCAATGATTAACCGTATGCTCCTAGATCATCATCATTTTTATTAAAGGGGAACATCAGATCCCAGAACACACGGAGAACCAGTCGATCCTTGAGAGGTTATAGTAATGTAGATATCATATAGTAATGCAACAATGAGGAGGGAAAGAGAGCCATACCTGACTGACCTGTGCAGGCAAAGCGGCATTTTTTGAATTTTGATTTTCAGATTTTTATGGGATTTTCATATAAGACAACCAACATGAATAAACAAGCATAAGCATAATGAAGATAACATAACGATCAACTGACCAATAGACAACACAACATAACATAATGATCAAATGAATGGAAAATAATGTCACACAACATAACAAAGACAAACAAGGACATGTGCAATGGCATGAACAAACAACATGTATGCACGACGAACATGGTGGGACAAGACAACAACGTGGTGGGACAACACACGGTTGGGACAAGAACATGAGGGATGACCACATGGTTGGGACAACACACGGGATATAGAGGGACGACTAACAACATGTGCAAGACAACTAACAACACGCGGTGAGGGATAAAACAACATGCGTGGGACAAAGATACGCATAAGACAACCACAGGTGGGACAATGCATGAGACATGACAGATATGCTCTTCAACCAACGCCCAAGATCAGACGAAGCGGAACCGCCAGGTTCATAATCGTGAGGCAATGCCCTCTCAGGGAGATATGATGAGATGAAGCGAGATAAACTGAGAAGGACATGAGCTTCAGAACAGGTCGAGAGATAAGATTGAAGAGATGAGAACAGACTAGAAAGATGTGAACAGGAGACAGAGCGGAAGATAGAGCAAGGAGCTTCAATCTGTAACCTGCAACCTGCACACTGAGCAAACAGATTACGTATCTGTCCTTAAGACAAAATGCATGAGAAATAAAAGACGTATATTTTTAGATTTTTTTATAATTTTTTTATGATTTTTTGAATTTTTAAAAGTATTTGATTTTTTTAGAATTTTTAAACATATTTGATTTTTTTAGAATTTTTGAACATATTTGATTTTTTTGAAAGGAAGGAAAATACCAAAACAAAGAAAAAGAAATCCCTAGTTTCCCTCCCACCAAGAACCCTAGCTGCGCCCCCCCGCCATCACGCCATTCCCCCACGCCAGGGCCCCCCCCCCCCCCCCCCAACCCCGCCCCCCCACCCCCCCCGGGCGGGGGGGCTCTCCTTCAATGACCTCTTGCCCCAACCTCTAGCGAACCCCTGCCCCGTCCCATCCCCTGCTCCCAGTCTACCCTCCACCCTCCTCTCTGGAGAACTCCCGCCCCAACCTCTAGGGAACCCCCTACCTTGTTTCAACCCTTGCCCCCAATCTCCCCTCCACCCTCCTCGTCTCTGGCGACCTCCCGCCCCAACCTCTAGCGAACCCCTACCTCATCAACTTCCTGCCCCCAATCTCCCCTCTACCCTGCTTGTCTCCGGCGACTTCCCACGATTGCCAGTTAGCTTGGCAGCACCGGCCACTGCCGACCCAGCCTACCACCTCGCCCTGTGACAGCACTGGCCATGGCCGATGAACCCCATGCCGCTGCCATCGCTGCTGCCGTTGGCCGTCGGCAGGTTTGCCGGACCGCATGCGTACTGTCACGTTGGCGTGACAGTTTTGCCCTGGCACGATCCAGCACGTGTGGTATGCCTCGTGCCCGATCGATCCGGCAAAATTATTATGTCTAAGTTACCGTCACCAAAAGTTCTATAAAAAAATCCTCTTTTGCAATGTTGTAAAGGTTTGCATATATTGATAGAGATAGGTTTTCAAACAGCTATTTCACAATTTCCAAAAACTAAGATTGTGAAAGATGTTGTTTTATTGAAGAAACTACTATTGACAAATGCTTGTCAACAAATTTGGTTCATGTTTGTGGTGTATATTTAAATCTTGGTTTTCAACATTACAGGCTGGTGCATCCTTGGAGTCACTTGCCAAAGGTGCAATACGTTTCTCACGCAGATTTACTATCAGAGAACTGCAAGATAGGTGGCGTTCTCTCCTCTATGACCCAGAAATCTCAGCAGAAGCTTCAGCTCGGATGATCAATATAGAGATTGAAGCTTCTATTTCCAATCATCTTAAACCTGGTAAAACTTGCTTAAGAGGTAAAGAATGGACACCTGGGAAAAGAAAGGGGAACAGTGTGCACAGTTGCTATTATGCCATGCGAAAGCGAATTTGCAATGTTCCTTATGCTTCTGCTGATCTAGATTTCCCTGTTCCAGCAAGCACAGCGATTGCTTTTGGTGGGGAGAAATCTGGCACTGTGCATCCTGATGGAAATTGTATGATGGGAGCATCTACCTCTGATCAATTTACAATTCCAGGATCAGGCTTTGGCATTGGCCATGATACTTTTCCTGAAATGCTCAGGGACAACCCTGATGCTGCAAATGCTAATGCTATTGAACAGAATTTCACTAAAGCACATGACATAGTAGGTAATCAAATGCCAGATGAAATAGCAAGTAGCAATGGTTCATTTGGATTTCGAGGAAAAGTTCCAACAGTGTCAGGTGACAAAGGGATTGGGAACAACATAGACCAATCCTTTGAACATACGACTGAGCAGAAAGAAGACCCTCACATCATTGGAGAGAATCTCAAAGCTTTTGAAAACAATTCAGATATTCAGGACATTGCTTCACCTCGAAAAATGTCAGTAAGAGATCCTCATGAAAACAATTCAGAGGCAGAACCTTTCCCCACCCTTTGTTCAGAAAATGACAACAAAAAGCCACCTTGCTCTGGCTTTGGAGAAAACCAAAACTTGAATACAGAGGTTTCTGATTGCAGTGGCTCTTTACATAATATAGGGTTTTCATCACCACTTGTCTCAATGTCTATCTGGGGTGGGATTGATGCTACACCAACACTACCAATGGATGCTAACTTTGATGACAATGAACAAAGACCAACTCCTGCATTAACGCTTCCAACTGATGATGTGAAGAAAATGATTCCAGCAGCATATGATGATGCTAGTGTAGACCAGAAATTGCATGATGGATTGAGTATGGCTACGCTTGTTGATCCAAGTGGCATTGCAGAGGGTGATTTTGTGAATCTTTCTTTAGCTTTTGCAAATGATGATGAACTCTTTTTACTCAATGAAGATGAGAAAGACATAATTGATGGATCCTGCCTTGACACCCTCGATGCTATTTTTTCTGATTCTCCTGTTGATATGCATCATGACAATATATATGGCTCTACTGAGTCCAGCAAGTTGGAGGTGCCAAATGCACTTGATGTGGTTTTGGATGGTGGTTGTCCTGGAGAATCTAAAGATCTTGCTGAAGAGATGTGTTCAGGATTTGAGGATGGGCGTGGACTTCATGATTCATTGGAAAATGTGCAGGAGGTACCATTAAAATCTCTCTCTTCTTCTGAACCCCTTGAAAGTTTTATTGTTTGCAACTTGAATACTGAGGATCCTGATATCCCTTGTAATGACGATGTGATTCTCCCTTATGAGGTGATCCCTCCAGTTTCCCCTATGGATTTGAAACTGGACTCTGAGGTAACTGGTCTAGGTAACTTGTCTCATGAAACCATTTCTGATGATAGAATGGGCATGGAAGAGGACCACAAAACTTCTGTCGGACCTTTTATGTCCTCTCTAAACATATTGCCTCCAGTGCATGCAAAAGTTGGATTGATGCGTCAAAGCAATGATTGCAGGATTAAAACTGAGTTCTCAGAGATTGAACCCTTATCTAAAGGCTATAGGAAACCACGGATTGCATCTGATGGTACGAACCTGCTCTCATCAGCACCTGTTGCTACTTTGTCTGTGAAGGAAGAAGTTGTATCCCTAGATCCAGGGAACTGTGGAGAATTCATTAACTCAATTGATCCTTTTCTGGAGAAATCACATGGAGGATCTGATCATGCTAAACCCAATTTTCACATCAGGGCTGATGTTTGTGAAAAGGTGGTAGATAGTGCAGGTACGATACAGAAGTTGATGTCCTCGCATGTTGAATTGGGCTGCAGTGACAGAGCATTTGCTGATCCTCCTCAAATTGCTTCCACCTCAGACCAAGAAGGAAAAGTTTCTGACAGTGAGGATGAGATACCTAATTTTTCCGACATCGAGGCACTGGTATACATTTTTTCTTGGCTCTCAATCAATGTAGCTTGCACTGTAAACTGTGATTTATTCTTCTCGTCTTGTTTATTCACCTCTCTGCTAAAGCTGTTCTCATTCATGTTGAAACATTTCTTGCAGATACTTGATATGGATTTGGGCCTCTCTGACCAGGAATCGAGCCTCTTTGCTAGAGAAGGTATCTTTCAATTTCTTATTCCTGGTCATTGAAACTTAGACTAGATTTGTTGCCCTCATGCCCTCCCCCCTTTCAAACAGATAATCTTTTCTATATCTGAGTGTAGTTTATGTGTGTTGACTTGTACAATTATATTTCTGTTGATGATTTGAGGAAGGAGGTATCTGCTGCTTCTCCTTTCTTGTGATGTAGTGTAGTTGCAGAAGAGGAACATCTCCTCTTCCCAACTGATTGTAGTACCTTTTTTATTTCTAATGGACATGGTGGTGCAATCCACACTTTCTCAAAAGAAAAGGTCTCATTTGACGTGTCTTTCATAAATATCTATTAATTGATGTATTCTGACTTGTTTGGTTGCACTTCGTAGCCATGGTTGAGGTTATGGTAACTCTGATTCTTGGAATCTTAGTAACATCTGCTTGTTTATTAAAAAAAGAAGAGAGATTCACGTAATTCTATTCTTGGTTATCGCAATCTCAAAATAATCCTAACAACTGAGGCCATGGAATTCCAACTTGGAACACAACCTTGACTGGGGATGTGGCCATCTCCTCTTGTAGGCATCCTCAATTAAACACAGTTTATGGCAATCACCATGGCATTTGTATTTAAAAAAAAGATGAATCATGGTTACAAGAATGTTGATTACTATAAATGAGATTATCAAATTAGGTTATAACAAACCCCATTTCATTTTTCATAAGTTGTAACCAAAGCACCGACTAGACTTCTCCGCTGGCTATGGGTACACCAAACATTCTGATAGCATGCTGGTCTTGCAAGTTTGACCCTCAGCTCTGCCTTTCAAAGTTTGGCAGTCACCACCCATGTTGTTTACAGCATTTAAGATTCTATCATCTATGGCAGAAATATCTAACTTTTTTCTTTGCTAGTCGCCCATTTACCAATGAACTGTCAAACATTTTTCCAAATCCCCTTATCACCATGAGATCAAGAACTCTCTAAGGTGGCTGACGCATGCTTTGTCTACTTTTTTCCTGGGAAGCTTCCCGCCAATCACTTGTGATATGATCATGTTGGCTTCTTTCAGCTTCAAGGCAGTTGTCTGTAATGATCATCCAACACACTAGCATCTACCTGTTTCCATTTTCCACTGAATGCAGCTGTCTATGACTCCAGCATATACATTTGATGTAATTCTGACTTTTCAGCCTAGGAGTGTTCCTTAGCTTCAGCTTATGATTAATGGGCTCGTTGATTGTACACACAAAAACCTTCAATCATCGCTTAGGACAGATACTATTTCCATAGTTCATAGCCAACCAAATAGATTTGAAAGTTCATGGAGTCACAAATGAGGTCATGGATGTTAAGGTAGTAGCCTGGAGGATGACCAGGTCCTGATATATTTCAGAGGCCAGCGTGATTCAGTTGGTCCTGATCTATCAACAAAAGGAAAACACAGGGGATAGTGTGTGAGGAAAGATTAAGTTACATGCAGAAATTAGGTAGCTAATGTTAGAATGATATCCATGTAACTGAGGGATTCATTTGGTAATCTTAACTGGTGAACTGTAAGCTTGAACCTAACATTAATGGAGAATTCTCATCCCTATTGTTTGTCAGACAAGTCTACTCCACTTACTAATCCACAACCCAACCTTGCTTTTGGACCAAGATTCAGTTGATACTCCCCCTTATCCATGTAATTGAGGTCTTTTGAGTAGGCTTACCCAGGATTTCATTCAGAATGCTATCTTCAAGGATTTAAGCTTCTTCTGCAATGCAGTTCAATGGCTGGAAGCGGATGAAAACGCCCTCTCGGCCGAGTTCACCCCGGAGGGGGGCCAGGAAAACCCCTTCCTGCACCTGGGTCTGCATCTGGCCATCCGCGAGCAGGTGGCGACGAACCGGCCCGCGGGCATCACCGAGGTCCATCAGAAGCTTTCTGGCCGTCTGGGAGGCGCTCACGAGGCCGAGCACGCCATGCTCGAGAAGCTGGCCGAAGTCCTGTGGGAGGCCCAGCGCTTCGGCCGGGTACCCGATGAGCAGGTCTATCTGGAGCGTGTGCGGAAGCTTTAGCGATCTGCTTCCGCCGCGACCGCGGCCAAGGCCGCTTCGAACCCCTCTTCCGAGCTAGCGCGCAGCGCCGCCAACTCATCTCGGCGCCACTCATGCGCGATCTTGCCGTTGAGAAGCAACGCGGCACGGTCCGCGTACCGTTCAACGATATCGAGCGCATGGGTCGCAAGCAGAACGCTGCACGAGCCTTCGGATACCCGCTCGCGTAGATAGTGCTTCAGAGCCAGTGCACTCGCGGGATCCAGTCCGTTGAACGCTTCGTCGAGCACCACGAGCCGCGGCTCACCCAGCAGCGCGAGCAGCACCGCCAATTTCTGTCGCGTGCCCAGCGAGTACGCCGCCACGAATCGATCGAGCATGGGCAGATAGTTGAAGCGTTCGGCGAGTTGCAGCACCCGCGCCTCGATCGCGCTGTAGTCGTAGGCGTACAGGCCGTTGCCCGGCGTAGCCGTGAGCATCTGACGGATCGAATAAGACACCGCCGGCATGAGCGGGCCGTGCAGCGCCTCGGCGAGCGCCAGGTCGCCGCCCAGCAGGTCATCGACGACCTCCTGGCCAGGCCAGTTATCGGGCGGGCTCGGCAGGTTCTGCATCTGCACGATCTTGCCGGCCCAGCGGCCCGTCGCGGCGCCGTGGTACAGGAACATCCCGCGCAGCTTGCCGTCGCGGCACACGGCGCGCTCCATCGCGTTGAGCTTGGCCGTCGATGCCTTCCCGCCCTCCTGCCGGATCAGCAGCGCCTCGCGGATCTGGTCAGGCAGCGTCTCGATCGCCAGCAGTTCTTCGATATGCTTCTTGTCGAGGCTTTCGACCTCGATGCCATGCTCGATCAGCCATTCGGTCAGCCGACCGACCTGCGTCACGGCGGACACGTAGCCGTTGGTGATCTTCGTGATCCGCGCGTCTAGGGCCTTGGCCGATGCCATGACGGCGCGCTTCATGGCCGCGATCGCCGTCAGGTCGCAATGCACGCCACGGTCGTTGATGCGCTGGTCGAGCAGGTAGGTCGCGCGCTGCCGCTCCGTCAGCTGCACCAGGCTGCCGGCGATCATGCGCTCGACAACAACGTCCTGCTTGCAGTATTCGCCGAGGCGGGCGACGCGCTCGGCGTCCTCCCACCACAACAGCTTGTCGGTGGGCTCGCCCTTGCGCGGCTTGCGCGGCTTGCACATCTGCAGCATGAGGCGGTTGCCCGCCATGTCCTTCTCGACGGGCAGCTTCAGCGCCTGCGCAGCCTGCTCCAGCGCACGGGGCAGCCCGAGCGCGGCGCCCTGCGCTGCCGTACACCACCACTGCTCGTCGCGCGGCAGCACGACGCCGATGCGCTTGTGCAGGACCTCGCGCCAAACCGTGCGCTCGAACTGCGCGTTCCATGCGCGCAGCTTGCCGCCGGCGCGGATGTAGTCCGCCAGGCGCTGCGGCAGCGGCGACCAGGCGCCGTCGGGGAGCCACAGCTCGGGCGCTTCGTCATCGAACGCGAAGGCCATGCACAGGACCGACGTGGTCGGGTCTTCAGCGTAGCGGTACACGCCGGACGACTTCAGATCGACCGTACTGCGCGTTTCAAAATCGATGGAACACCAGTCACTCATGGCAGGGCCTCAAATTCGTCTTCGGCCGCAGTGCGGCAGTCATGTGGCTCGCGAGTCTGGAGATCCAGGATGCGCCATGCCCCGCCGCCTTTGTTGGTGGGCACCACACCCCAGCGGCCGTGCTTCCCGCAACGCCTGCACCGAACGAGACGCCTGCGCCGAACGAGGGCGGGCCCGTCCTCGTCTTCATCAAACGGGTCGTATCTGTCGAACAGGTCATCCAGCTCGCTCACAGTAGCGCCTCGATGCGTTCGTGCTCCATGAAAGCCCTCAGGAACTCGGCCGCGGCTTGCGGGACGGTGCCGACAAACCGGTCGCCGCCGTCTGTCAGGATGGTCGCGGTCACGGTCTGCTTCACACAAGGTCCGAGCATGTCATCCTCCAAAAAGACCCGCCGGCAAAGCGTTCTTCGACAGGAGAAGCGGTCATGCCAATCGAACTGAACGACAGCCGGCGAAACTTCCTCCTCAAATCCTTCGGCGCCAGCGCGGCCGCCTGGATGGTGGCGACCTGGCCGGCGGAGGTCGCCGCCGCCGAAGCGGCGCAGAAGATGGGCGCCTTCACCTACTTCACGCCGGAGCAGGCGCGTGAGATCGAGGCGATGGCGGCGCAGATCTATCCCACCACCGACACCCCCGGCGCGCGCGAGGCGCAGGTGATCACCTTCATCGACCTGGGGCTGGTGACCTTCGCCGCCGACAAGCAGCCGGTCTATGCCAGGGGCTTTGGCGAGCTGACGGCGGCCTGCGGCGGCAAGTCGTTCGCCTCACTCTCCGGCGACGAACAGGTCAAGGTACTGACCTCCATCGAGAAGACGCCTTTCTTCAAGACGGTGCGCGACCACACCATCATGGGCATGTTTGCCGCGCCCCAGCATGGCGGCAATTTCCACAAGGTCGGCTGGCAGCAGATCGCGTTCGACGACAGCCTGAATTTCCGCGCCCCGTTCGGCGCCTATGACAAGGCGTGAGGGAAAAACCATGAAAACCTATCAGCCTTCCGAAACAGTCGATTTCGTCGTCATCGGTTCGGGTGCCGGCGGCGCGGTGATGGCCAAGCAGCTTGCCCAGGCCGGCTTCTCGGTCGTGGTGCTGGAGCAGGGGCCCTGGGGCGCCTATGGCCACGAACAGGACTACAGCAAGGACGAACTCAGCAATCGCTTCCCGTCCGAGGAAGACATGATGATGAGCGATCCGAAAAGGCAGCCCAACACCTTCCGCCGCACCGCCGCCGACAAGGCGGTGACGGGCCATCATTCCTATGGCTGCATGGTGGGTGGCGGCACCGTCACCTATGGCGCATCGAGCTGGCGGCACCTGCCCTGGGAATTCCGCGAGGCCAGCGAGTTCGGCACCATGGCCGGCACCGGCATCGCCGACTGGCCGATCAGCTATGACGAGATCGAGCCCTTCTATACCCAGGCGGAGTGGGAGATCGGCATCTCCGGCCCCAACGTCAAGTCGAAGAACCTGGCGCCCATGTCCAGGGGCTATCCGATGGAGCCCCTGCCGCTGAAGTCCAGCGGCGCGCTGTTCCAGCGGGCGGCGGCCAAGCTGAACCTGGAAGTGGTGCCCAATGTCGCGGCGATCATCACCCGGCCCTGGAACGGCCGTGCCGCCTGCATCAATTGCGGCATGTGCTCGGGCTATGGCTGCCAGGTGAAGGCGCGCTCGTCCTCGGCCGTGGCGCTGCTGCCCTTTGCGGTGGCCACCGGCAATTGCGAGATCCGCGCCCATTCCTATGTCCGCGAAATCTCCACCGATGCCAGCGGCAAGGCGACCGGCGTGGTCTATTTCGACAAGAAGGACAACAACCGCGAGGTGTTCCAGAAAGCCAAGGTGGTGGTGCTGTCGGCCAACGGCACCGAGACGCCGCGCCTGTTGCTGCTGTCCAAGTCCAACCGCTTCCCGCAGGGCCTGGCCAATTCCGGCGGCGTGGTCGGCAAGTACCTGATGACCGGCAATGGCGGCGGCGCCAGCGGCCTCTTCACCGATCCGCTGAACGAGTACAAGGGCTGCGTCACCGGCGCGGCGATCCTGGATTATGTGCCCAACGACGTGAAGGGCCGCGGCTGGTACGGCGGCGGCCGCATGACGGCGCGCGGCTATACCAGCCCCATCGCCTATGGCCTGTCGGGGCCGCATGGCGCGCCGGGCTGGGGCGCGGGCTACAAGAAGGCGCTGATGGAACAGGCCAACCGCAAGCTCTATATCGCCAACTTCATCTCCCAGATGCCGCTGGAGACCAACATGGTCGACCTGGACCCGGAGGTGAAGGACGCCTGGGGCCTGCCCGCCATGCGCATCACCACCAGGAGCCACGACAACGACATGAAGGGCGTGCACTACTTCATCGAAAAGTCGCTGGAGGTGCTGAAGGCGGCGGGCGCGCATACCGTCTGGGCCGACGAGGCGCGCGACGCCACCGGCGGCGCCCATGCCCGCGGCACCTGCCGCATGGGCAATGACCCGAAGTCATCGGTGGTGAACAAGTATCACCGTGCCCATGACGTGCCCAACCTGTTCGTGGTCGACGGCTCCAGCATGGTCACCGGCGGGCGCAACCATCCCACCATGACCATTTCGGCGCTGGCCTATCGGGCGGCCGAGCATCTGGTGAAGGCGGCCAAGTCGGGCAACGTGACGATCTGAGCGGGTCTTTTGCGCCGTGAGTGCGTCGCGCCATCGCTCGTGTTTTTTTCGAGATCTCTCCGAAATCTCTTCTCTCCGACCCCCCCGAGACGAAGCCGAGATCCGATACGGCAAACCATGGGCACAAGTGCTAAAAGAGTAGGGACCAAGGAAGACTCTTCCTGGTAAAGAGGCGAAAGACATGATTCTGGTATAGCTTGAAGGGCTTCATAGCTTCGAAGAGGCAGGTTTGCTAGATGAATCTCAAAAGTAACTCTGGGATAAACTTAGGGCAGAATTTGATGAGATCCTCACGAGGAAGGAGATCTATTAGAAGCAAAGATCTAGGGAGAACTGGCTCAAGGAAGAGGACAAGAACACTACGTACTTTCAGCATATTGCATCTGGTAGGAGAAGAATCAACTATACTCCAGGCACCTTGACCAAAAAAAAAACAAACTATATTCCAGGCATCTTAGTTGGTGACCAAATCCTTACCAGAAATGAGGGGATCAAAGTGCAGGCATGGGACTTCTATTCCAAACTCTTTAGTGAACTGTTGTCCCGGGCCCACCCGATTTGCCACAAGGATGTCATGTTTGGACCATTGATTGTGGAAGACCTACTCCCTCGCCTTATGGCAGAGGAAAGTGATAAGCTCTCTCGGCTTTTTTCGGAAGAGGAGATCCATAAGGCGGTCTTCTCTCTTGCTGGTGACAGGGCCCTTGGGCCAGATGGTTTTCCTATGATCTTTTTTCAGAAGTGCTAGGATATCATCAAGGCTGACTTTCTACTTGCTATGAGAGAGTTTCAGGAGGGGAAAGTACACTTGAGGGGTATTAACAACACCCTTCTAGTCCTCATTCCCAAGAAACGTGGTGCACAGTGCCTGTTGGACTTCAGACTTATTAGTTTGTTGAATGGGGCTTATAAGATAATCTCAAATCTTCTGACCATGAGACTTGATAGGGTGATTAACAAAGTGGCTAGTGACTACCTTAGGGTTCGCCACATCGAGGAAAACTTCTTGGTAGCTCCTGAAGTCCTTTATGCCATGAAGAATTATAGGAGGAAAGGGATGGTCTTGAAGTTAGATTTTGAGAAAGCTTATGATCGTGTAAACTGCCAGTGTGTATATGATGTTCTGCAGAAGATGGGCTTTGACGGGAAATGGATTGGCTAGATTTGTGCTTGTGTCTCGTCAACTACGTTTGTTGTTTGTTGAAGCAAAAAAAAAATGATAAAAAAAAGAGAGAAACAAGGTCATCTATAGGGGCCAGCCCCCTTCTGTTTCTCATTGAGGGATTTTGGACCAGATCCACCCCCCAAGGGAGGGTTTAGACCAGATCCAACCCCCAATTGGGGGGTTTGGATCGGATCCAACCCCCAATTGATGGATTTGGACTGGTTAAACCCCATGATCCCTCATTTGGCTGATTTGGTCCGGTTAAAACCCCCAAATGGGGTATTTGACCCGATTAAAGCCTCCAAGTGGGGTACTTGGACTGGCTAAAAGCTATGGAGGGCCATTGTTGGACCGGATAAACATGTAACCGTCTTTGGGCTCTATAAATATCCCCCAGTGGGACCTAGGGGGGAACACACAAAACGCAGAGAGGAGAGAGCGCAGAGGTCTGATGCTTGTGCTTGTGTTTGTGTTTTTGAAGGTCTATCCTTTGGGTTGTGTTCGTGCTTGTGCTGTGAGGTATGTCATAAAAAAGTCTCTCTCTTGGCCTATGTACAGCACAATGTCCATGTGATTCATGTGATTTATGTATCTCTCTGGGGAAAATGATATCATCCCCCCAAACTTCCAAGTTTTGTAAAAATGCCTTTATAAGTCTTACAATTATGTAAAAGTTTGGGATGTATCTGGGAAATGTGTACAAGCCCTAATCATCTACAGAAAGGGTCTTGTAAAACTCAAGAATTTGTCGAGAAAAATCAACACCAAGTGGTACAGTTACAGCAGATTAAACAATGAAGGCGATAACAGAAGCAACAAATTTTGCACCATCAATCTCTTGCCCCTTGTAATTCCTCACAACAGAGGCACAAAATTTAAAAAAATCCCCTTCTCACGTGGACTAAGCACCAAACTATGAGTTAGGTGAATAGTGAAAAGGGCATCTATAGGAGCCCCCCCTGTTTCCCTCATTGAGAGGTTTTGGACTAGATCCACCCCTAACGGGAGGGTTTGGACCGGATCCACACCCACTTGAAGGGTTTGGACCAGATAAATCTCCCCAATTGGGGGCTTTGGACCGGTTAAACCCCATAAGCCCTCATTTGGCTAATTTGGCCCAGTTAAAAACCCTAAGTGGGGTATTTAGCCCGGTTAAAACCCCCAATTGAATTAGGGTTAGACAATGGTTAGAAAATAAATTTGCAGCGTTATTGTGTTTCTTCTGGCAGAAGCCGAACCCCTCTCCTTCTTCTTTCTGGCGTGAGGCTGAACCCCCATTTCCTTCCTTCTTTTTGTTTGATTATGGCTGTTCTTATTATCCACCGTAACCCCATCGTATCACCTTTGTTCTTCCCATGGTAATCACCCTTGTTCTCTCACTTTTCTCTTAGTTAATTCTTCCCCCAACCTGCCATTAAACTTTCCCCTGCAACGTGCATTTTTTTACCCACCAGCGGGCACTGTTCATCTTCCCATCCCTTTCCCTTCACTGTGAACGACGCCACAGGGGAACCCCTGCCGTTTCGACCACCACTGCGGCTAGCTCGCTTGGCCCACCTGCCTACCACCACCGCTGGTCCACCTCCTGCGCACGGCCACCGCTGGCCACGCCGGTTGAGCGCTGCCGCCAGTAATCCCCCCTTGGTCTTCCCCTTGCTCCGCCGTGCGTGCCTCGCCAGCCACCCCATCTCCCTTCCCTGCCATCCACGAATCGCCCATGGCTGCCAGTCCCCGCGAACGGCCCTGCGCGAGGCCGCTTTGCTGCCGCCGCGGTGAACCATCAGCACCGCGGTCCTGCTACAGCCACTCCACTGTGGCCACGCCAGCAACCCTCCCAAGCGTCGCCGGAGTTCTGCCGTCACCGTGACCACGACTCCTTCTCCGCTGCGCCTTGCTACGGCCTCCTCCTGCTGGCCGCGTCTGTTGCTATGGAACCCCGCCACCGTGTTCCAGCTCCACCGTGAGCCCTTCCACAGTGCACGGGCCTGCTAGCAGGCTACATCTGTTCAGTGACCAGACGGTCACCTTCATAGCTCAACTTCTACGACTAATTCTGCATCTAATGAATGAGGAATCGTACACTGTTTCTGGAGAAGGTGTTTACGTGTATTCTCCTTTGAAGACTCGAATGGTGCAAATGTCAACACTTATGGTGCTTAGGAAAGTGCTTAGCCTTTGGAACAAATCATATCTGAGAATCTGCAAGATTGTTATAGGTTAAACCCTCAGAAGATCAGGGACAGCATGGAGTGTTAAAGGCTTGACACTCACCTGGCTTTCTTTTCTTAGAGAATTATTTGTTGGCGAGATACTTATTTATGTGAAAGGAAATTACATGTCCATTTAGCAGTGCTATTTCTAATCTGTCCTGCGTCAAATATGCTTGATTAAATGCCCACGAGAGTTCGAATTAATTTGATGGGGTGAACCGTTATTGTCCTGCATCAGTCAGCAGATAGAAAGCGCCAAAGTAGGTGCACGAATGGTGGTGTCGACGCCATCTATCAAGGAGCACATGTGATGATTTGATTTCCTTTCTTTATCAAGAGATGGATGTGATCCTTTTAGAAGTGACATTACTCATCGAAAGACGGATGCTGCTCCTAATTCCGAAGGAAGATAAGATTTGTGGTTGTTTCTTAAATGGTTTCATGTCCTAATTCCCTTTTAAAGCTCTGTTGCATGGCTACTTTTGAAGCAGTTTGGAAGGAATTTCAGTCAGTGATCTTGACTTTTGAATTGAAAGTGGTAATAATCTCTGATTCTTCTTCTCGGTCTCTTCCTTTGTTTGGGTCTTCTTAAGACAAAAACTAAAACTGATGTTTTTCCTTTTGTACTTCAGCAATTAACTTATCGTATGCATTGGTGTATTTTTTTGTGTACAACAATTCATATACCCACCAGCGAGGCTTCTGAATTTGAAGCAATATCTTATTGCTTATGCATCTAAATTTCTAGGAGTGTTTCTTGTGAATTATGGAGGCAAGCATCTATCTAGTGAAGGAATCTGTGAGGTAACTGAGACATAAGGGCCATGTTGTTGTGGTACGTTGTTAGACATATAGGGCCAGTTTGATAACAGGTTAGGATAAATTATCTGAGGTGAGTCTGGATGAGTTATTTCTTGGATTTTCTCTTTTTGAGTTTGATAACTTATTTTTACCCTGAGAATAACTCATTCTATGTGAAATGGTAGAATGAGTTATTCCTAGAATAATGGTCTTATTCCTAACCGGCCCCAAATAACTTAACCCAGCTACCAAACTCGGTTCAGGGTGAGTAGGTGGAATAACTCATCCTATCCACCCTTATTCTGTTATCAAAGTGGCCCTTAATGATTTAAGAATCCAATTGTTTTGTTTGGGTTTTTAGCCAGTATATCCCTCAAATCCTCTATATTTTAAGTGTACACCCCCAGAATCATTCTATTAGCTAGAATACCCTTGAAATCTATGTACGCAGGACGGTACCGACATCCACTTCGGTGCCGTCCTGTTGCATGTCAGCCTAACATTCCGGCTACTCATGAGTCTTAGAACTCCTTTCCTGTCGCGGTCAGTACGGGTACGGCCCGGGGAACAGGGTCGCCACGAAGATAGCCGCGCCTGCCAGCCACAGGGGCGTCAGGGCCAGCACCACGAACAGGGCGAACTTCAGGGTCTTCATCAGTCGTCTCCCATCTCGATCCCGATGGCCTCCAGCTGGGCCGAGACCTCGGCCATGACCTCGGGGGCAGAATCCCCGTGCCCGGCTAGCACCGCCTGGACCGCCTCGCGCATCCGGACGGCCCACCGGACATCGGAGCCCGTCTCCGCGATTACCTGGGGGTCCACCGCCCGGTCCGCGACCGCGAGCAGTGGCTCAGAGATCTCCAGCTGCCGCGCGGAGAGCTTGTCCGGGGTGTCGTGGATGGGCCACAGCAGCTCATCGGGGCTGTCGGGACGCTCCGCCTCGCCCCACAGCGCGAAGCCCTTCCGGAGCGCTTCGGTCAGCCGCTCGTAGTCCGCGTCCATCCGGGGGATCCGGTCCGCCGAGGGCTTCGGCACGACCAGGAACGCCCGGGTGAACAAGTCATCGATCCACCCCCCGGTGGCCGTCATGATCCGGGGCTTGGCCCCGAGCATCATCGGCCCGAAGCTGGACTGCTGGTTGATCCCGCCGCCCCGGGCGTCGAGCGATCCCGAGACCCGCTTGTAGGCGGCGACGAACTTCTGGATCTCCATGTTCGCCTTGCCGCCGCCGACCTCGCGGTCGAACTCGTCCAGCGTGATGGTCATCCCGTTGGCGAGGGCCTCCCTCAGTCCCGGGGCCGTGACGGCGGTGTCCACCAGCCCGGTCCACTCATGGCAGACCGCTCCCACGGTCCGCATGAGCTGGGACTTGCCCGACTCCGGGGGGGCGATGAACATCAGCCGGGGGTGCGCGTCGAACAGCAGCTTGCCCTGCCGGTCCTAGGAAGTCCCTTGGAAAGGATGATTGGCATGGAGGTCAAGTCATTTGACCACCTGAACAACATCATGGCAGAGATCGAGGCTTTCCTCGCCCAATACTCCTCCACCCCTACTGCATCAAGTCAAAATGCTAGGCAGGTCGACAAGAGACCGGCGTCATAAGAAGTTCACTTGGTAGACTTCAAGACTTTCGAAAAGCAGAAGGAGAAGGATAAAGAGACGGTCAAGCCCCCTCCGGCCAAGTCTGCTGAATGGCGAGAAGGTCTCTCCCTGTGGGAGAAGATGAGAAGCAAGTTCTATTCTTTCCCCCAAGATAAAACACGAGTCCTCTTCGAATGGGATACCAAGTATAACAAAGCCACACTGCCAAAGCCAAAAAGGCCGGGTGACTTAAGGATAAAAGACGATCCTTACTTTTGCCCGTATCATCAAATGATTGGACATACTATTGACGAATGTTACATCTTCAAGGATGTCATTGAGTCCTTGATCAAGAAGGGAGAGCTAGACATGGGAGAGCTCAAGGTGGATCCCCCGTTGCCGCATGAAATGCCTAACCTGGCCACAACTATCAATATGGTGTCGCTATACCAGCAATTGTCTGAGGAGTGGTCGGAGGCTAGCACCTGGCATACCTATGAAACTTTTGTCCTGGCAATAGCCCAAGACCAAGGAGAGTGGCAGGCTGCATCGGCAAGGGCAAGAAGAAGAAGACAAGCACCCCGACCTAGCTCGGGAGTTCATGCAAGAGGAATCATGCCTCGGCCAGCACCACCACTGGCAGTCCTAGTGTGGCATGACTCGGCCCCTCGGCTAGTCATGAGGTAGCCCACCTGCAACAGGCAGAAGCTCATCCCGTTGCGGGTACATAAGGAAGTCAATCCTATAATAAGGTAGCTTCAGGCCATCATTGACCGGCTCGAAGAATACGAACAGCCTCAGATCCAACCTGTGGAATTGAAAGAAAATGTTCCTTGGGAGTTGTTTGAATCTCTCAAACTTGCTCCTAAGGCAGAAGTCGGGACAGAAGAAGAACCTCCTCTGTGGGGTGAATTCCCCGAGGAGTAGCTAACAGCCACTGTGAAAAAGAAGAAGAAGAAAAAGAGAAGGTCCAAGAACAAAAGAAAGGGTGAAGTTGTTCTGTCCTACAATATGCTAACAACATTGTTTGACACCGCCCTTTCCTTGGAGGAGGGAGAGGAAGAGGTCTGCACTAAGCAAGCAGAAGCACATCAAGCTGTAGCCTACACTTCCCAACATGCTACCAGATCAGGGAGGAAATGGGGATGCCCCCGTCAGAGGAGGGGGCGTGGTCACAGCGTGGGGCGGAAGAAGAAGGAAGAAGAAGAAGGGAAAAAGAAAAAGAAATGGGGGAGCTTTATAGAAAATTTAGATTTTTTAAAAAAATATCAAAAAAAATAAAAAATCACGCTCCCGCGATCATCGGAACGCACCGTTCGCTACGGTACCACACTCCCCCAGGTGAACGACTCGATTCGCCTGCAGCGGAGTTCCGCAGGATTTGCCGAAAATCAGGTCGAGAATCAGAAAAATGCACAGAAAAAGTCACAGAACGCCTTCGAACCTCCGAAACAGCTTCGGATCGCGCTGATTCGAACACGAAGGATGTCTGACACGCACATTCAGACACAACAGAGTCAGACACTCTGAGAAAATCGATCTGGGACCCGAAAATAAGGATCCGAAAGGTCTGGGATATTACAAAGGGGATGCGAGAGCAGAAAGAGAGAGCCGAGTAGAAGATTCTTAGAGAGATCAGAGAAAGAGTGAGAGCTTAATTAGAGAGAAAAAAGAGAATAGAAGAGAAGATCGAAGACTGCAGCCAAGGAGGAATCAGTACGATCAGTGAAAGGCTTGTGAATCAAATCTAAAGCCAAAGTGCTCATTTGAGCTACAATATCTTATTTTTATATCTTTTATTTTCTTCAGTCTCATCTTCATTACTGTGTTTTTGAGGATTTGTTCCTCGGGTTTTAAGCTATGCGTCAGCTGTGAGGATTGTGTCCTCATGTGTCTAAGTGGAAGCTATGAATCAGCGGTAAGGACTGTGTCCTTGTGAGGACTATGTCCTTGTGAGGACTATGTCCTCATATCAAGTTGTTAGTCAGCGGTTGTTTGCGGATTGAATCCACATTCTGGGTTTATACCCTTAAGCTGTGAGTCAGCGGGAAGCCTCACCGTGTTCCAGTGAGGGGTGGATGAAGGTCTACGGGTTTGCAGACTAAACCACCTTAAAAATTCTGTGCATTCATGGTTGTTTGTATTTGCATCCATCTCCTCTATCTCCCGTTCGTAGGTTCAAACTATCACTCACTATAACTCATTTTCACTTCTACAATTCAATCTGCTCACACACACACCCACCAGCTGTTTAGGTTATTCTGCGTTTCTTTAAGTAGCCAGATTGATTTCAAATTGGGCATAGTTTTTCAAAAAGACCATAATCAATTCACCCCCTTCTTGACTACGGTTGCACCCAGGAACCTTAAAAGTAGCCCGTGTCCACTTACTTGAGGTGGATCAGGTTGGTCTAGTGCATTTTTGGCGATGCTTAGCATTTTCGCAACAGTTTCTCAAAGTCAAAGAGCCACCATGGAATTTCCCTCAATATCGATCTGTTCCCACTAGATGAGCTCTTGGATCAGCTTATGGACCTCTTCGTAAGACTCGATCGCATGGTAGATTTTGGCGTGGAATGGGTAGTGCTAAGGGTGATTGAAGTCCCACTAAGTGTAGTTGGCTGGTGGCTCATGCGCCATGATTTGCCCTATCTGGACAAGGATATCAAAGAGCTGTCTAGTTCTCTCCCTTGGAAAGGAGAGTGACATGCGGTTATACCAATGTCCCCACCCTGGATACCACAATGAGCGCTCGACTTGACTGGTGTTGGCCTCCTCTATTTCAAGGTCAGAGAGGGAAAATGCGGCCATCATGTGAATCACACTATTCAAATAGTTAATCACACGTGCCGTCTTGGCAGGCCTGGCCCATGCATGTGGCTGCAGAGGATCAACGAGACCGCTCTTCATCTTAATGAGGCCGTCTCTAATCAGCTTTAGTGCTTGAGTCTTGAAGACGTAACAATCTTCAAGTGAATGACCCAACATGCGGTGATACAGGCAATAGTTAGGGTCATCAGCTTTCTGGGCATCGTCGGGTTGTCGAGCTTCTGGCAGCTCGATAATCTTATGAGCGATAGAGAGGAAGAAAAGCATTTTTATGTGCTCCTTTTTGAAGGAGAATGGCATCTTCGTATGCTCAGGGAAATAAAGGGATGCTGGCTTGTCCTTCGATTTCTTGTCGGAGCCACTTGACTCGCCATCCTTGCTGGCATTGACAGTGGGGGTGAACTCATTGGCATTCACCTCTTTACCGGCCTGGCATTCTCGGGCCTATTTTCCCTTGGCCGGAGTATAGCCTGGGTTGTCGACAAAGAACATCAATCTCTATCTCGGTGATTACCAAGTTGTGCTGATCAAAGCCCTTGATGTTGGTGCCGAGGAGTTTTTCACTGGCCTCAACTGTCAAGCCTTTTCGGCATATAATGATGGCATCTTCTTGAGCTGGAGGGTTGATGCATCTCATGCTAATGTCTCGCCACCTTTTGATGAAGTCGAGGGCACTTTCACCCTTCTTCTGTCGAAGAGAGCAAACCTCTGCAAGGGAGATCTTGCGCTCAGCCATTTGAAAATGGTCAAGAAATTTCTTCTAGCGATCTGTCCAATCAACCACTGAGTTGGGCTTTAGGTAAGAATATCATTCGAAGACAGTTCTCGTAAGTGAAGTGGTGAAGTAATGGAGAAGGTAAGACCCGTCCAATGCTAGCTCGCGCACCGTAATATAATATGCCAAGTGGTTGTGCAGAGATCCTTGCCCATCGAACTTCTATAACTTCGGGGGTTTGACATACTATGGGGGAAGGTTTTTCAACTAGTGGTGCCATGGGTATGCACATTGTAATGATCTATTGTGGCGACCCCTTCCCCATATTGGGTGAGCTTTGTCTCGACGATCCGCTTCATCATCTGTCATTGTGCTATGAGGCTCTCTGGCACCAGCATGTTTGATGCTCACAGATTAGCTTCTATTGGTGGTCTACTAAACCCAACTACTGTCAGGGTTTTGGTAGCTATCATCGAAGCATTGGCACCACTGGTCTAGCTGGTAACGTCTGCATTTTGACCAGAGGCCTAGTAGGATGTTGAGAATGAGAATCACGTTCCTGAAGAAGATCTTGTAGGAGGGTCTTCAAATGTTGATTCTCTCTCATGAGAGTTTCAAGAGTCACATCTTGAACCTCATCTACTGGTGTATTGTTGTTAACTAGATCCGCATTTACAGGAATGCCACGGTCCTCAGCTGGCACCTCTTCAGGGTATTTCGATGGTTGTGGCCCGGCAGAAGTGCCAATGTGGCCTGGTGGCACTGAAGGTTGAGCTTTGGATTGAGGCCTTCTGAGTTGGGCCAATGGCTGGTTCATGTCATCAGACTGGGTCTCAGGTTGTTGATCGGTGGCGTAGCACGCGAACACCTAAACAGTGTCATTGATGAACCGCACCATTCGCTTCTTCTTTGGATGTTTCTCGGAGTAGGCCGGTGCCCACAGTCTATCAAAGACTGAGATCCTTTGGGGTGGATCCTCCATTATGTAATTGGGGTTGGTCCAAGAAGAACTCAAAATTGTCTACCGGTGAGCTCAGTACGAGCCCCTCTTCGCTTTTGCCTGTTGAGGCAAGAAGGACCTACTAGCTAGATGTTGCCAGACTGGGCCAATGAGGACTCGACAACATCTCGAGCGATGTGATGCTCGAATATGTGAAGGGACTTCTTGGCATGTGCCGTTCGAACTGCTTCAACCTCATCTAGAGTAACCCAGATTCTTCTCAGGCAAAGTTCTCACTCTCCCTTGGCACTGCTTCTTCGACTAGACTTGTGAGTCTTGGTGCGAGACTGGCGTAGGTTCCCCCAGTGTGCTACCGAAGCACCAGTTTCTTTCAGTTCCACTTTATCCTCTCTTGTATGATGTAGGAGGTTAAAGCAGTTGGAGGTGGGGACCGTAGGCACATTCTGATCCTACAGGATAATTGGCTTGCCTCCATCGAGATGAATCCTTAAATCACCGACAAGAATAGTCTTGCTGTAATTGCTGGCTACGGCAGTGGGCCACCTACTTTTGCGGCTGCTGTGACATTTCTTCTGGGGAGCTAAAGAGGACTTCGCTCCAAGGTGATAGACTGAAAAGACATGGTCTACTATTGCCGATGACGTAATGCTTTCAGCAAAAATTGTAGGGATTGGCCTTGAGGGCCTAGTGCCTGTATTGAGAGCCGACATCTGAGTGACTCGAGTGTTGAAGTCTGCTCGAGCTGAGAGACGTGTTGCCGGTGTTTGAGGTGATACCCTTGCACTAGGAGCCCACATTGTAGGAGTTAGGGGTGGGATGCCCCATTCAAGTGCTAGAATGTTGAGAGCCTAGGGTAGTAAACCCGAGTTGGGTGTCAACGTTGCTGAAACTTAGGGCTGAAGGCCCATACAGGATGCTAGAGCTACCGCTCCCCGACGTAGAAAGCCTGTAATAAGGGTTGGCACTACTGGATCATGGGGGAGTAAACCCTGTTGAGAAGCTGGGATATCGAAAACCCAGGGCAGGAAGCCCATGTTGGGAACCGATCTTGTTAGGACCCCGAGTTGTAAGCCTAGGTTGAGTATTGGGGAGCCTTGAACCTGGGGCTGGGATCCCATGTTAGGTGTTGGCTCAGCTAGGGCTCGGGGTTGAAAGCCTGATGGAAATACTGAGAAGCCTTGAACTTAGGGCTGGAAACCTGTACTAAGTGTAGGCTTTGCTGGGACTCGGGGTTGAAAGCCCGAGTATAGTGCAGAGGAGCCCTAGACCTGGGACTGGGAGCCCATGTTGGGTGTTGGCTCGACTAGGCCTAGGGGTTGAAAGCTCGAGCGAGTAACTAGAGTGATGGCCGAAGTCCGAGACACAGTGCCTGTGCTGGAAGTCAGTCGGTGCTGGTATGGGACTTATTTTTATTTTATTTATTTATTTATATTTATTTATTTATTTAGTGTGCAGACATGCCAGTCACGAGGTAACAATTTATTTAGACGTTAAAGATCGAAAGACTTGGAGTCACTAAGGTATGCGTACCGTCTAACTTACTAGATAACAGTCAGTGATGCGTCATGATTGAAACCCGTCGCGTCATGAAGGTCACGACGGGATTTTTTATAGAAATCAAAATTGCAGCTTTAGCTGTTTTGAAATGCTATTGATTTTAGGAGGACTATAATGAGGAGGGATAAGTTTCATGCAGGACGGGAGATATCAAGACTCAACTTCATTCCAAGGCATTACCTCTCAAAGAGATAGTCTATTGCGCCAGGGCTTTATGTCTTTGATTTTGAGACCCATATTAGGCACGCATACGACCGGACTCATGACGTCTCGAGGGGAACTATACTGCCACTCTTTCCATGCCTTTGATTTCATAATTTTGCATTGATTGGTGATAATTTTCATTCTACAACCCTTATTGTCTAGATTTGGAAATAAAGCCCACTGTTTGAGGGTCAAGACTGCTCCTATTTGAGACCTCTCCCATATTGGGGAGCGCCTAGGTTGGTCATCTCATACATCAATCTCTTGTCCCTACATTCGGCCTAACATAGAAAAGAAAAGACCTTTGTGCATACCCGTGGTATGGCCAAAGCAGCAACTGTTGCTCTAGAGGAGATCGGCTATAGCTCACCGTGAAGTGTGTGGAAACCCATGCTAAAAGGTCACCCTTAATGATCGGGGAAAGAATTCAGACTCCCAGCGCGAAGCTATCACCAGCCTGACAATGCTGCAAAAGCGAACCCATTTTAACCTAAATTAGACCAAACTAGACCTAAGCCACTCAAGCATGTTAAGGAACCCATCATTATAAGTATGTGCAGAAAAATAAGGATAATGGAAATGAGAGCATATTCTTGCACAAAATAAAAGATACCTTGTAAATCCATGGAGTGAAAACTAGCATCCTAAAGCGAGAGCTTGATCATCGAGTTTTGAGGAGCACGAGTAGCTTTGTATTCCTTGCTTGACAGGATGAAAAGGAGAGGATAGCAAAGATTAATGATTCCTCTACCCAGAGGAGCGGTAGACACAAAACTGGACGAAGAAGGATAAAAAAGAAGAGAGATGAGGGCTAGAACTCCCCGTTAAGACACAGAGACCCTTATAACAAGGAACCAGATACAGAATAAATAAGGATTAACTAAGATCAAGGCAGACTAAAGTCTCTAAAATAGCAAGAAAAAGGGTGAAAATCCTGAAAGGGTGAAATAGAATGCATGGAAAGATAATGAGGAGATTGTTGTAATGATGAAGAAGAAGGAGTCATCATCCGACGTGGTCGGAGAAGAAGAGTAGGAGTCATCTGACAAGGTCAGTGAAGAAGAATAGTCATCTAACAAAGTCGAAGAAGAAGGATTGTAGACATCCGACAGGGTCGGAAAGGAAGTAGAGGCAACACCCGGAAGTCTCGGGGAATTAGAAGATGTCCCGAAATCGGGATGGAAGAAAAGATCTGGAGGTTCTGAATGAGAAGAGGAAGAATCGGGAGGGGTCTCGAAGTCGGGGTGAGAGAAGGACATAGGCTGAGGCCTAGAATCGTGAGTGTGAGAAGAATCCAGAGAATCTGGATGAGAAGAATAAGAATGGGAGTTCGTGGATCGAGAAAGAGAGGAGAAGATTATAGATGTGAGATTGGAAGAAGGCAAGTACACCACCCAAGGGTGGGAGCTGAGTAGAAGAAATGATGAATGAAAAGAAGGAGAAGGAGAAGTAGTGGCCCCTCGAGTGCACAACCTGCGGCTTTTGTACTTACATTGCCTCCTCTTCTTAGCTGAAATCTCTTGATAACAGACCTACCTGGCGTGGGCTCAGACCTTCGAGCTTTTCAATTTGCAATACCTTCTCAAATAACTGGTCCACTTGGCAGTTGGCCTGGCTCGATTATGAATGTGCAGCCTCATTAAGGCCATTGTCCCTAGACACCCGGTGCCAACAATAGGTGGACATTCTTGGACAGATATCTTCTTAAAATACTAAGTATCATGGAACCACAAAGTCTTGTCACTCGACACAAAGACATAGAGATTCGACAGCTCTACTCGGTAGCCAGCCATGAAGCACAACTCCCTTGACAAAAGAGTAGGATGAAATTGAGGGAGAGTAGTACACGACATTGACGAGGCCAGCCTACTGACGGATCGAGGGAGATTGCATAAAAAGTGCTGAATGTCGTTGGGAAATGCTAAAAATATGACGAATTGTTACTTGAACATAGACTTCATAATCTACTTGGTGGTCGTATGAGTTAGCACAATTCGGGTGACAAACCCCTCTTGGCCAGTTATCTGAACTGCAATGGAGCGAGAAGTGATAATAGTATTAATGATCGACCCTCCAGTGAGTAATGAGATTACCACCGGCCTCGCTCGGGATGAAACTGGCACTAACGCAAGAGAACTCTTCTTGACAACCGTCATGGAAAATGTAGGCTCATCAGCCCCAAAATAGCCAAGGACTAGGACACTGATCGTCAATTCCTTCTTCTTGAGAGTAGCCTTGTGCTACTAGTCTGGCCTTATTCCTTGTGATCAACCCTGACTCATCCAATTTATTTTTGAACACTCACTTGGATCTAATTACAGGATGATCTTTTGGTCTCTTTACTGTTGGATGTGGAATAACGATCTAGAGGGGGGGTGAATAGATCGACCCCAAATTAAAACGGATCTAAATAATGATTGTCAGATTTTAATGCAGAGTATCAACATGTTGAATTTACGCTCAGTGCAGACCAAGTAGGAGATGAGGGAAGCACATAATAACCAAATCTATATCAAGTAGAGTGAATGCAAACTCAGATAGTCAGCATTAGACCGGCCCTAAGCATTCATCCATCGAGCGAGATATTCACACAAGCTGCACCACAAGCACATCACGGAGACAGTCAATTTTAAGGTGGTTCGGCCTCAACACATGAGCACCTACATCCACCCCTCACTCAAACCAGAGTGAGACTTCACTGCTGACACACAGCTTGACCGAGGACGCACCCCAACGCTAATACACAGCTTATCCACAAAGAGAATGCTTCTCTGTAACCCGCTGCCAAGCAGCCTTCAGGTAACACTGCCTGGACACCAGATCTGAGCACACCCACCCAGATCTGAATCCTCCTACTTCACAATAGGAGACAATATACAGTCTGATGAAAATAAAATGAAAATCAAAGGAAAAATAATAGGACAAGAATGCTGCTATAGGATCTAGTAGGGATAGAGTAAGAGATCTCTTCCCTAAAGCCTGGATCCGATCCCCTATTCAATTGAGCTTCTGAACTGCAACAATGTGACCAGCTTGTAGCAGACGATCTTCTAGGAAGGAAGGTCTTCTTCTCTGGCTCCAACTTAGCGTGGGAAGTTCTTTCTTCTCATTGGTTGCACCTGGTTCTCCTCTTGTTACTCTTCTCATTTTTCTCTGCTTCTTCTTGCTCTTCTTCTTCTTCTTGCTTGCTACGCACCTTCCTTGGATCATTTCTCTATTCTCTGCTTGCTCCCCAGTTCTTCCCATGCTCTCTTCTCTCAATAATCCCCCTTTTCACGCTCAATAGGAAAGCCAAAACTGAATCCACGATATACCTTCTTCTGAAAGAATCTTGTGGGGCCCTTGCGTCAGAAGTTGTTAGAATTAGCATATTTTCCATCCAAAAAATTTCTCCATGTGGCTTCTTCCTCATAGTATGGATCCTACCACTTATTACTTGAGATCACATGCCAAAGATGGACTCCAATTAGGGCTCATTTGACATGCTTCTGGTTTAAGTCGAGTTGAGCTGGAGTGTAACTCGACTTAGTCTTGAATCTGAACGAATAGAGCATCTGGGAAAATCGTCAACTCAAGTTAACAGATTTTTAAGTCGACTTAAACTTGGACTGTTCACAGTGCAGTTTATGGATGCCTAGGCAACTCGACTTAAAACTGGGTTAAGTCGACTTGTGATCTGCTCTGTTCATACAGCAACTTCTGGATGCCTCTGTAACTTGACTTAACACTATTTTAAGTCGACTTAGGATCTGTTCTTGTGCCTTTGGCCTGTTTTCACTTGGGATTCAAGTCAACTTGCTTCTTGGTTTGAGTGCCTGAGTTGATTGGAGTTCCTTGACTTTAATTAACTTGCATAGCTTTGGCTTGATCAAAGACTTCATGGGACAGGTACTTGGCTTGAACTGCTACCATCTGTAGTCATAGGACTGCTTTAGCTGTCAACTGGCATTTCGTCAAACACATAGCTTTTGGTCTTCAATTGATTGAGTCCTTCACCCACATTGGCTAGAAGCCATGAGAGTAATAACTTAATCATATATAGAGTTGAAACATACTCCATATAATCTTTTTTGAATGGCCTTTGATGCATTGACACACTATTGCACAAGGCCATCTGAATTTACAGAATTCAAAAGAAAGAGCCCAATTTGGTCGACCAAAATCACACTTAGGTTGACTGATTTTGTGCATTTCAGCATACCTCACTAGCTGGTCTGTAGCCTTTAACTCCAACAATTCACAACTTATCCAAGGATAGTAGATAACCTCAATAAGCCTTGCTATGATGGAATTGGATATGTTGAGGTTCTGATATGAATGCTAAAGATCAATGGACTTCCTTCATGTCAGCTCGACTTCATTAGCTTGTATTCTTGAATTTTCTGACTGAACCTGAGTCAACATATTCTTTTCACACAATTCATCATCAATAACCATGTAGACTCATCACTGAGTCATAGTTTGTCAACATCAAAACCCAGGGACACAATATTCTCCCGCGTGCATAATGGTGAAGCCGCTTCCCCGACACGCCATTCTCCACGCCGAAATAGGCTACGGCTATAAAAACACACATGGTTTGACCAATTAAAAAAAAGGAAGAAGAGACATATTCGGAGAGAGTGAAGAGAGGAGAGAAAACCAATTGGGAGAGTCCAGTGAAGAGAGAGGAGCAGCGTCTGAGAGCCAATCAGAGCCTGCTCGTCCGAAGGAGAGGGGAGCCTTGGGGGAGAAGTAGGGTTTCCATTGAGTGGGTTCTCGCCACCGTCTTCCCCTATCTTGCCTGAATAGCTCTAGAGTCGGAGAAGAGACGTCGGAATCCAACACTCTGTTCTTGGAGGAGAAGCTTAGGTGGGTTTTGTGGTTTTCTTCCGACGCTTCGCTCTTCGATTTCTCTCTTCTGATATAATGTAAGTAAGGGAGGAGGGGCGATGATATGAGCCCATCCCCCCCACCATCTCTTCACTCCTCCTCCTCCTGTAAACCCTCTTTGCAACTAAGGAAATGGCCACCGAGCGACAACGCCAGTGCGCCGAATGCTCATAATGTATTATGCCTTTTGTATCCCATTGATGGGGTGGATGATATGTTGATGAAATGAATGATATCATGTGCTTCTCCTATTCTTCTCTTTCGATTCGCATGTCCAATCGCTTGTGTGTGCGAGTGTCGCGTTTCGTTTCGTGATATCGACCACGCCCTGGAATCAACAGAGGCTACAGAAATGACTTCCCCCTCCCCGGGGCTCTCTCTCTCTCTCTTTTAATGAAATGAATGTGCCAGATTTGCCGTATACATATGGTGTTTTTCATGGTTGGAGGCACATCCGTATGTGCATCTCCCCCTGATGTAGTTATGAGGCCAATTCCCTCAATACCTCTGCATCCCCTTCATAGGTCAGAGGCAACGGAATCACCTCTATAGCCTAAATAATCATTCTATGCTAGTTACTCTAAGGGCCTGCATCCCCTTCATAGGTCAGAGGCAACGGAATCACCTCTACAGCCTAAATAATCATTCTATGCTAGTTACTCTAAGGGTCGCTCTCTGTACCCTGATTATCTTAGTTCAGGCTAACCCCATTAGCTCTTTACGAATGCTAATCTATTAATCCCCTGCCCCCTAATTTGCATATCAACCACTTGTCTCCGTGAGTGCTAACCCCTTAGCCCCGTGAGCATTAACATGTTGACCCTGTGAGCGCCGATTCGCCAATTTATTGACCATTATGATGTGTTGATGTATCCCTTCTATTCCGCATATGATTTGGAATCTTCGAGCTTTATTATTTTTCATAACTTAGCTTGAATGATCCGGGGAGGGGGAACATACCCTATTGAGACCTCAGAATCGCCATTTTGTCAAAGGGTTCCATCTGTGAGTGATGGGTAACCCTATGGGCCATAGGGTGAATATTAACAGGGTTTAGCCCGATATCAAATCTACTGTCCTTAGGGACATCATGGTGACTATCGGATGTGTGCCTCTCGTAGGCTAGCCCTCGGGGTTTTCTTCCCTATTGGTCGTCCCTCTTTCGGATATTGTGGTGACTACGGGTCGCATACCCCTTGTAGGCTAGCCCTCGGGGTCCTCACCTCCCTCATTAGTCACCTTATCCGATCGCTTTCAACCCACGGAACCATGGTGCCCCTAGTAGGCTAGTCCTCAGAGTTTTCTATCCGTTTGGGTCTGCTGACCGCCATTGTGCCACTCGGCACTAAGGGGTTTACTCCACTACGTGAGTATATCCCCGCTTTCCCCCAGTAATCCACTGGGATGGGGAGATGCTGTCAAATTTTTATCAGGTTTTAACTAATTAGTTACCCTAGTAATTCAGACTTAATAAAACATGCTTCATAAGTAATAAACGTCATGCTTGAGTACGAACCTCGCACGAGCTCATGACTTTGCTCCTGGAGAGCCCGGGACTCCAATTCAATAAGTAATTAACCCAATTAGCCCCAAAGTTCTCAAAGGACACCTTAACAAGTCAAAATAAACCAAAAATCCTCAAAATTCCCCTAAACAGACATGGCCTTAAACCGGCGCACCCTAATCCGGTGCGCTACCCCCCCATGTCATAATAACACTAGACTCAAAACAAAAAATTTTCAAATGGTTCTATTCCGGCATGCCCTATTCCGACGCGCCCCAAGCCCATCGCGCTGTTTTAGCCCATTTACCTTGACCGCGCCGCTTTAGCCCTTTTCCTATGCTTAACTGCACCGGATTAACCCTGTTTCCTACATTTGGCCACGCCGTTTAAGCCTATACCTACTTCTAACCACGGCTTTTTATATGACTTTAGACCTGGGCACCCACGAGCTGACATGTTGGGCGTGTGAAGGGCTTTCTCCCACTAAGATATTTCTGGAACTTTTCAGCCATGTGTTAGAGTCTGAATAAATTGGCATCCATATAGCATGATCCGCTGGATGCATTTGCCTTGGATCACGTGTTAGTCAGGTTCATTAGCCCTCACGAGCTCACGTGCTTCCTTCATCCTATCAGTTAGAAGAAAGACATTTTTGTCAAAACAACTTACGGCCAGTTGTAATTTAAATGTGCACAGACTCAATCAACATGTTATAACATGTGCACAGACCAAATGTCATATACAAAGTAACATGTACCGACCTTATAGCATATACCAAGCAATCATGCACCGACCTTATAATAATGTAGTCTAACAAAACATGCACCAACTTTCTCTACATGAGACACAACCTTGCACAAACCTTAGTTAGCACAAGGCAAGTTTGCATGGACTTGCTAGAGTGTTATGCACTAACATTATCCTGCCATTAACAACACATGCACCGACTATGCATGCAGTTCCACAGAGTTTGCATAGACCCTAATATGAATGATGCAGAAAGTGCACTGACTTATTCATGCGTGATGACATAAAAGTGCAACGACCCTTGCATGTGAACAGTAACAAAACTTGCACTGACCAATACAAGCCAGGTATAAATATTGCACTGACCGTTATATCCTTAAGATGAGACATGCGTGCATTGACCCTTGTATGTGTGCAGTAGCAATCTTTGCATCGACCTATTCAAGCTAGGTGCAAAGATTGCACCGACTGTTATACTCATAAGATAAAACATGCACAGACCTGGTAGACAAGGTAGAATATGCATGGACCTTCAGATGCATGATACAAACCTTGCGCCAACCGTAAATTGTAGACAAGCAAAATGTGCATCGACTCCATATGCATACTGCAGATATGCACCGACCAGCTTGCACTGACCTTATATATTGACATACACATCGCGTGCAGACTTTAAATGCATTCTACATTATCTACACGGACCTTATATGCAACCTTGTAGACATATGCAGACTTAACCTTATGCATGAATGGAAATGCCGACTCTTAGAGTTGACTCTTATTGTCTATAGTGAGAATGTAATATGATAGTGCAAAAGAGTTTTATGCATTTCGGTCTCAACAAGATTCATAGATTGTCATTATCAAAACCAGGGTTCCAACAGACCAGATTGGGCCCTTAATGATGCCTTGAGACTGATTTAGTGGATCAATGATCCCAAGTAATTGTCTAGACATTCAAGTAATTCGGCCATGAAATTTCCAAGGTTAAGCTCATGTAACCTAACTTTTAAGATCATGCTTCTCCCAAATAGATTTGGAAGAATGAGAGAATAGGCTCGATAGCCCAAATTAAAAGATGAGAGGACAGAGTGTAGTCTAATCAATTAGCTTACCATAAAAACCATGAGGAAAAACCAGGTCGGAGATTGCTTATGGTCAAATAAGAATCACAACGGGATAATAAACGGTCTAATACAGGGCCGCTTATACTAGGCCCACGCTTGTCCCAATGGGTCAAGCCAAAAATTGCCTAGCGGTCTATCGTTGGATCGCATGAAGGATGAAACAGTCCCATGGAGACCGCTAAGGAACCAGACCACAAGAGATTAAAAGTCAACTTGAAATATGTCCCAACTCGACCAAAGGCACGTCTGGACCAAGTCAGGGTATGGTCCTCGATCTCATGGTCAAGTGAGGGGTCCTAGTCCACAAAAATGGAATAAATCGACCTAAAAATTTTATTGGGTCGAACCAATTAATAAGCCCAAAGACAGATCAAACGGTCCAGGTGACAACCACAAAGGTTGGTTTGTGGCCCAGGGCAAGACCGCATGCAAGCCCAGACAACAAGCCATGCGAACTTGGTCTGTCCAGCATGAAATCACGAGTCGATGGTACAGGCTTTGATGGTACAAGCTGTCTGACGTCCTAGTCAGAATCTCAGGCTTGCGGGGACTTATGGAGGCCTTGAAACAAGAATACCTAGTCTGGTGGAAAGAGTATCCGACGGAGAGGCATTCATTGCTCAAGAATTAGGCTAGCAAACCATGCGAAAAATAAGTGTAATCAGTCCAGTCAATTCCACCAGAGTGGTATGACCTTAAAATAATTCTGAACTATTCATATCAGAAATGAAAATTTGACTAAACCATTACTAGAGCATTAATCTACTTTCTTTTCAATTGCTTCTAAATGTGTGAAACATGGTCATGGATAGATCAATTATCAAGAAACAAAACAACAGCTTTACCCACCTACAATATGCAGATGATACTATCCTTTTCTAGCAGATGAGGAGCACCAGTTGGTCGATGTCAGGTTGATGTTGGAGATGCTGCACGATGTTAGTGGGCTGAAGGTGAATTATAACAAGAGCTTCTTAGTAGGGGTCAATATGGAGGATGCTTCTCTCAAACAGGTAGCATTTATTTTGGGCTGTCAGATAGGAGAGTTTCTTTTCTCCTATCTGGGCCTTCCTTTGTCTCAAGGGCCATTGTACGGTAGGGATTGGTAGGTGGTGGTGCAGAGATATGAGTCTAGATTTGCAAGATGGAAGGCAAAACTCTTCTCCTATGGGGGGCGTATGATTTTATGCAAACCTGTGCTTGACAGTCTGTCTATCTATTACCTCTCTGTTTTCAAGATCCCTAACACGGTGACCAAAAAGTTGTCCATTCAGGCCAGATTTTTTTGGCATGGTAGTGGAAACAATGACAGGGGCTGGCATGATGTTTCATGGGACAGAGTTTGTAAGAGCAAGGAAGCCGAGGGAGTGGGCATCAAGAACATAAGGGACTTCAATATGGCATTATTGTTCAAATGGTCATGGGGGCTTGATGCAGAGGATGGTGGAATGCGGGCACACTTGATCAGTTAGAGGTACTATGGCACATCAAGGGAGTGGGATCTATCACTGACTCATATGTATAATGTTTTCCCGATCTAGAGAGGCATCTTGCAGTATACAAACTTCATCAGGCTAGTGTTCAAGTTAGCCTGGGCAATGGACAGAGGTGTCACTTTTGGTAGGATAGGTGGTGTAGAGACTTCACTTTAAACTTTGGAGGAGGCTTTTCCAAGACTATTTGCTATATCTGGTGTACCTGGGGCCATGGTAGCTTACTTCTTTGATGAACAGCTAGTAGGGGGCATCTGGTCACCCACCTTTAGGAGGAACCTCAGTCTTGAGGAGATGGACTATATGAAAAATCTCTTATCTTTCCTCCTATATTTTAGACTGGTTTTTAGCATGGTAAATAGATGGGTGTGGAGATAGGAGAAGGAGGGTGATTTCTCAATCAGATCAGCTTATGCTCTCATTTCTGATGGAGGTGTGTGTCACTGCCATGCACCTAAAGTATGGGCTCCCAAGAACCATCTCACGGTGAAGCTATTGGTTTGGAGGATCTCCCATGGCCAACTTTCTACTTGTGATATGATAGCACATTTTCTTTAGGGCATCTCTACTTTATGTTGCTTGTACAGAGAAGAGGAGTCTCTAAATCATCTAGTCACAGGCTGTCCCTTTGTGAAGGGGATTTGGACGAGGATTGGGCAGACTTTCGGTACACCTCTAGGGTGCCCTGAGGGGGTACTTCAGCTCCTTCTCAATTGGCATAGGAGTTGAATCCTAAGGGGGATAGAATTATTTGGTGGTTGATCCTGCATGCTCATAACTCCTCTCTTTTCCTTTTATTGGGAGTTGAAGGGACACACCTCCTGTGTGTGATGGATTTTGTATAAGGGTGTTTTAAGAGCTGGAAGCCATATACTTGTACATCACTTTTCTTCTATTAATACATTTGTGGTACTATCCACAGTCATTTTTTTAAGTAATAATTGTTGCAAGCCATGGCTTATAGTTGTCCAGTGTAGAAGATGAGCCTGGTCCAAGGCCTTAGTGGCCTATTTTAGGGTTGTTAAATGTTTTGTTATGTATGTTCATTATCGGGCACATTAACTTAGATTTGTTTAACTTATATTGTATGTAATTGGTTTCTAGAAATACCCATGGTTTAAGTTAATGTAACAAGCAGATTTCTATCTTGTTTTGATTATGTTAACCAAATAAGAAGGATGAGGAGGGTGTGGCCTGAAGTAGGATAGATGCCACCTCTTTCTTGTGCCTCTCTTTCTCTCCTCTTCTCTTCTCTCTTCCTCTCTTCCTCTTCTAGCATGTGACTATGACAATCATCATGATATCAAAGTGTTAGTCCTTTTATGTTAGTATTGGTGATCCACTCAGAATGAGATCCAGAGGGGGGTGAATGGATCCCTATGGCACTTTTGAGAAACTTAAAATCTAAACCACTTTCAGAACCAATTTGACCTTAGTTACCGATTCAGCTTGAAGGAAACATACCTACATGAATCACTTAATTGATCTAAGTAGTCAATCAATCAACTATAGTACTGGGCGGAGGCTAGCCTCTACGCAAGGGATGCTAGTCCTGTTAGGCGTGACCTAACTTTTCTGACATGCCTTTTAATATACTTCCTTGATTGATATCCAACTAAGATCAGGGTATTTTTCAAAAATTAGCGTCCAGTTTATTGGATGCCATTTTTATGGGTGACTGCCACTTAAGACACACATTCCTTGGATACCTATGACTTTTTTGAAAAATAGGTGACTTCCTATGTAGACATTAATTCTTTGCTCATTCATAATTATTTCCTAATTTTGACCAAGAATTTACGTCCGAAGAGATGGATGCCTAATTTATTAATGCCTGCTAGGAACGACGCCAATTCTTCTAGTAAGTCTAATATTTCTAAAATTAAGCCCCGGAATGAGCATCCGAATTGGTGGACGCTCGTTAAATTGGCGACGAATATTGTGGACGCTAATTTCTATTCGTCTCTGCTTCACCTTGGCCACCTTTCCCTGGTTATGTCTTGCCTGTTTTGGTCTCTGTGCTACTTAGGGAAGTATATCTATGGAAGTAGAAACCTTCCTTGATTAAAATCCTTTCTAAGCCAGATTTCTTCTCCTATAAATTGAGCCCCTTTCTGCCCTACGCGAGGGCTACAAAGCTTGGAAGAGGAGACTAAGTTGATCTTTTGCTATGATTTTTAGAGGCTTCTTCTCTCTTCTTCTTCCCTGCAACAGCACTCGAGTAGAGGCCCTCCTCCATTTTCTTTCCTGATTTCTCTTTTTATCTAGTAGTTTACATGTCACATAGCATCACTCCTCACACACAGGACATCTAGCATTTGCTAGATTCTTTATTCACTTCACTACATAGCATTCATACTCCCAACCTTTACACTTAAGGGGTTTAAAGACACACAAGGTGTGTTCGCATCCCATTTTGCATATGTTCACTGTTATTAAGAGTTGATATTGCACGACCATCTCTAATTCAATGCTCTTCTGTCTGTCTTTATTTGTCTCAAGGTAATCAAGAGAAAAGACCCACCTTAGCCAGTGAGCTGGTTGAGGGTGGAAGTAGAATCCACGTCCCCATTTCATCAGGTACTTCTCATAATCATTCCTTTCCAATATATTGAGGATATTCCTCTGGCGATCACGTTCCACTGAGCACCACGTGCTCCCCTTTATTTCATTTACTGTCCTTTTCTCCATCAAGATTTACACTAGTTTTTTTTCTTTCTTTCAATCACTCTAAGTGACACATTCACAAGGGTCTCTGCACCCTCGCGAGGGAGTTCTAGCCCTCACCTCCCTTCTTTTAATCCTACTTCATCTAGTTTGGTTGTGTTTGTTGCTCTTCCGTGTTGAGGAATCATCTACCCTTTGGTATCCTCTCCATCTTTGTCCTGTCAAGTAAGGAACATGAGGCTCTCACTAATCAAGATTGCTTCAAGATGTTACTTCCACTCCATGGGTCGCAAGGTATCTTTTAATTGCACAAGAATATGTTATCCTTTCTATTATATCTATTTTTTCTGTGCATGATTACAATGCTGGTTCCTTAGCACGTTTGAGTGGTTTAGGAGTCTTAGTCAGGTCAAGTATGGTCGAAGTCCAGCTTGCTTCTACAGCACCTTAGGCTGGTGGTAGCTCTACGCTGGGAGTTCGGCGTTTCTTTCCCTGATCATTAAGGGTACCTTTGAGCATGGTTTTTTTCACACACTACATGGCAAGCTATGGCTAACTCCTTTGATGCAACACCATTGCTACTTTGGCCATACTTTGGGTATGCACAAAGGCCTTTTTCTCTTCTCTGCTCGACCGAGTGTAGGGGCAAGAGATTGATGGATCAGATGACTAATCTAGGTGCTCTCCAATACGGGAGAAGTCTCAAATAGGGATAGTCTTGACCCTCACAAGAATAAGCTTTCATGATTTATCTAGCCAATAAGGGCTATTATCTAATCGAAATGAATGATGAATCAATGCAAAATTATGTGAAAATCAAAGGCATGGCAAGACTGGCAAAGCCCCACGGGATGTCATAAGCCTGGTCGTATGCGATCCTGAGGGTCCTAAAAATTAAATACACAAAGCCCCGGCGCAACAGACTATCTCTTTGAGGGGTAGTGCTCTAAAAGAAAGTCGAGTCTTGATGTCTCCCATCCTACACAAAGTTTATCTCCAAATCTTCTTCTATTTTCCCCTCTTAGGCTCGATTTAATCCAGGGTATGGCCTTAGTAGGGGCACCGTTATTTAGAGGCAGTTGATTATGGTAACCCACCCTCAAATGCATGCCCTACTCAAGAAAAATCCTTAATGAGAGGGGAGGAATGACTATCCTTGGCTAGCAGTTTTAGTCCGCCCTTAGATGCTGCAGATAGCACTGTTTTCAAAATAAATAAATAAAAAAATAATAAAAAATGAAGAAGAATGCAAAACCTTCTAAAATCTGAAACTTTAAAAGATATGGTTTCCTCTGGTTAAGATACATGTAGAGAGTATTGTTTTTAATCATTTCAGTATTCTGAACGCTGTCTAAAATTATACATATTTTTGAACGAAAATAGGGTCAGAGCAATGATCTTGGTCTTTGAGAAATTGGGTCCTCTATCAAAGAAATGGAGCATACCCATGTCGTGAAGTGCCACAATTATCTCTGCTATAAAACTAATTGAAAACCTGGCAGAGCAATGGTATGGAAGTGTTGAGAAACTGGGGAGTCTAGCCTCTAATCAAGGTGTCTTCTCACGTAAAAAGACACTCAACATGCTACCTCTATTCTCACTAAGAGGTCACATTGAGTAGCTGGGTCACTTCACCTGAGACGTGTTGTGCCTCATGCAAAAGGTGTTGATCACCAATCTTGCTCAGGAGAAATAAGTGTTTGAAAGAAATACCTAAAAAAATGTATAACTCAAGGACATGTTCAGATATACTCATATCTGTTTAACCTCAATAATCTTCTTATGTACCTTTCAAAGGAGGTACTGAACTTAAATGAGTAAGATAGAGGGAGGTTAAAAATGAACATCATATGAGTTTTTGGTTCATTTCTATTAAAGATGTTTCAGATATGAGTATTGTAGTTTGTTGATAAACATTGTTTACATCATTCTTAAATCAGGCTGATAAGTATAGACTCATTCATAATCTACTATAACAGAAGAGTCTGAAATTCACTTTTCAGGATTTATGAACTTGGTGTCCTAATGAGAACCTTTCCACCTTAACCATTCATTGGCAATCAAGTCAAATGTATGTGTTTTTGATGTTCTTATAACAACATGAGGTATCCTTCTTAACTCTGTTTGCCTGTTCATTATCTTAGCAGTCTGACTTATTCAGCTTGTCTGAGATTAAAGAGGGAGATTTGTCTGTGTTCTACATGATTAATACTCCTTCTTGGGTATCCTTAAGACCCGTTCTAATTCTTGTCTCTTCCTCACACTCTCAGGCAGAGTAGGCATCTTCTCTTCCATTTCGTCAGTCAAGGGGGAGGATCATCTTGCAAGTCACTGTCTCTATATTGCATATGCCTCATTGTATTGCCAGTCTGCACTTCTTTTCTCGACCAATGCATCGTGCTTTTTAGGCCCCTCCTTCTCACTGTTGTCAAAGGGGGAGACCTTTGTTGAGTCAGTCATTATTGTAATGCATCCTTTGTTCAGTCAGTCATTATTGTAATGCATTATTGTGTTGTATTGCCTAGGTGTCAATGCATATGACTCATGGTGTTGTCATCATCAAAAAGGGGGAGAATATTGAGTTACTGAGTTTTGATGATAGCACACACCATTAGTCAATATGTGCTTACAACACACCATGATTCACCATGATTCAATATGCATTTGCTGTTGTTTGTTTGAATGACTACATTTAGACATGACTCTACATGATTAAACCTTTGCATCTGTGGTATTGAGGACTGAATATATGAGCTGTAAATCTGTGACTTCAATGACTGAATGGTAGCATCATGATAATATCTCATCTGATCTTTGCTTGTATGTTGCAGTTAAGTTCTGTGCATTGTAGCATCATGCCTCAGTTCTTGTGCATATAGTTGGAATACACACAAGCATCTCTCTTCAAGTGTGCATTTCTAGATCAGTGCATATAGCAAGTCCGTGCAGGTTTTGCCCATGTACGCTTTAGAGTCTTTGCACGTCCATATGCTAGGTTCATATAGCAAGTCTATGTAGGTTTTGCCCCTAGCAATGTTTTAGAGTCCTTGCATCTTTTGCCCCTAGCAATGCTGAAGCTCATGCATACCAAAGTCTTCGCATCTTCTTTGTATTGGAACAAACCAAGTCCGTGCACTTCTTCTGTTTCATTGCATTGAAAGTCCATGCATGATTGCTCGTCTGCTTCTCAAGTCTGTGCACATTGTCCATACAAAGTCCATGCATATTTGCTACATTACAAATGAAGTTCGTGCATGTTTCCTTGAAACAAAGTCCGTGCATGTTTCTTCTAACTAAAGCCCGTGCACTTTGTCTCCAATCAAAGTCTGTACATGTGTTTCTCCCTTAAGTCCGTGCATACATAGTCCGTGCACATTATTTGCTTCATTATAGCTGAAGTCCGTGCACATTGTATTTCAATCCAAGTCCGTGCACGTTGCATTTCTATCCAAGTCCATACACACATAGAGTCCGTGCACTTTGTTTTATACAAGTCCGTGCACATTGTTCTACCCAAGTCCATGCACATTTTGTTCTAGGTCTTCCTCAGTATGGAGGATGTAAATAACACCGTGGCCTTCATGGCGCGGTGGGTTTCGGTCCCGATGCGTACTATACAATCGTCTGATCAGTCAGACGGCGCACACCATGGGCTTCCATGAAGCCCAAATAAACTGTCGCTTTGTGACTGGCACGCCCACGCACTTAATGAACGAATAAACCCATCAAATAAGCTAATAAACAGACAAATAATGGTTTATTTAAAAAGTGCATCCACAGACACTCAACTAGAATAAAAATAATAATAAATAATAAACATGACACAAATAGAATAAAATCCACACACAAGTGGAATTAGACTAATAAGATAAAAAATACACCACACGCCTATTAACGAATATTCAGAGATCTCCTCTCCCCTTGGACCCCCACAGAGGGAACATCAATGCCGCCCTATTGGCCGGTAATGAGCCCTGGGAATCATTCTCCGGCATGGTCATGAGCCAGCCTTGCTTTGGGCCAATATCCCTTTGGATCTTGACCCACTATCGTATTGACTATTAAAGTTGTCGTGTTTTCGGCTGACATTTGCACGGGTTTATCTCTGTTTTGATCGTATTTTCGATACGGACTTCCGTCTGAACATGAAATGGTCCATGAGCGATCAACATGATTTTAACATTCATCCCGGCAGTGCAGGACCTTTTCAGTACAATTGTAGACTTTCTTAGTCTCATTTCATTTTTAACTCTTTAGGCCATAGGGTCCTTATTCCTGGCGATCAATCAAGGGTGTTCCTCTCTTCGAGGGGATATAAATGACATCATGACCTTTACGGCATGGCGGATTTTGGTCCCGACATGAATCATACAATCGTCTGATCAGTTAGACAGTGCACACCAAGGGCCTCCACGAAGCCCAAATAAATCGTCACTTCGTGACTGTCACGCCCTCGCACTAAATAAACAAATAAATGAGGTCGATAAACGAATAAAATACCCTTGTTCAAAAAGTGTGTCCGCAAATCTCTTGTTGACTCTCTCCCTTAAAAGAAGGAGGACTCATATTTTTAAATTTCTCCATCAAGGTAGCACCCGCTCTCCTATTCGATTGTTCTTGCATACGAGTTTGCAATTAGGCTTGCATCATCGCCTGAGTTTGGGCTTGTAACTGTATAGTTTGCACTAATCCTTGAAAAGATTGTGTGAACCCTCCTAAATCTTGTTGGGGTGCAAGGCACGGATTCAGAGGGGGGGTGAATGAATCCCCTTTAAAAATTTACTTCAATTCAAAACTTTCTCTGAAGGACTCGTGCAGAAATAAGATCAGAGAGCTCAATCTAAATAGACGTTTAAGTGAGACTCACACTTGAACATAAAGCAAGCATCAACCACTGTATGAGGACCAAGTGTGACCCAGTGAATCATATAACAATTCCTGTTAACATTACAACCCATGTGAGACAAGACTCGAACACCTAGCACACGATGAGGTAGCATAACACGAACTGATCATACATCGGTCAGACCACCCATCAAACTCTTAACCAACTATGAAATCGCCACGTAGACTCAGCTCACAATAGTTCACTCAAAGAACTATTGCCGCGAGAAGCACTAAGAAGCAAATGTTTCTACTAAGCACTCAGACAAACACTTAATAGTAATATCAATTTCAAACTGAAATCACACAGAAAAGCTTCTAATATTGAATGCTCAAATAACCTGAGAAGGGGGGAAGAAGATATGGAACTGTACGCACAGAACAAACCACGATGGATAGGATATTTTAGGTGGTTCGATCTCAATCTGAGATCTACGTCCACCTCTCACTCAATCTGAGTGAGGCTTCTCTTGCTCCAAGCAAGAACAAGCAGACTCAGTCTGCAAACAAATGCTGCCTAACAGCTTGCCCTGAGGGAGACAAATCGCACGACACTGATCCTGCAACCCACAGGATCTGAACCCTGACCTTGCAACTGAAAAGATCTGAAACCAGAGGACCAATCCTCCCTTCCTCCAAACCGGAGGTAACCCACGAGCAACTTCTCGTTACTCACAACCGGAGACTATGTCTCCCTTCTCCTGAGTCCATAGGAGGAACCTGTGAGTGACCCTCAATCACCCACAACTAGAGACTCAAGTCTCCCTTCCTCTAAATCCACAGAGGGCAAACCGGAGATGCACTCTCCCTTCTCCTGAAAACCTAGGAGGGACCCCGAACTCTAAACAGAGTATCGAAAATCACTCTAAACAAGTGAAGAAAATAAAATGAAATAGTAAAATTAGAAAGGAAAACTAATGTAGCTCTGAGGAGCACAAGAACTCCCCCCCCCCCCCCCCCCCCCCCCCCCCCCCCCCCCCCCCCCCCCCCCCCCCCCCCCCCCCCGCCGGAGGTCAATGAAGTCTGGAATATCATCTTCGAGTTCGAGCACCACGACCTTTTCATTCTGTTGCCCCCGGACCTCGTCGGGAGCTTCTAATTCAGCCGGTGGTGGCTGTGTGAGTTGTTCTGCTAATGGGCCTTTTACAGCTTTGGCTTTTGTTTATGTGCCAGCAGCTTGGAGAGGCTGGCATTCATTTGCTGTTAGCTTGGAGGAATAGCACTCTGACTCCACGATGAATGGGGATGATTCTGCCTTAATGCCACCTTGAATTGCCACATCTTCAATGGAGGTGGCTTGTTCTTTTCTGGTAGCAGGCATTTCCCGATCGGTCTCAGCAGGGACTTCCTCGATCGGTCTAAGGGGTACTGCTATCGCCGCTAAGGGAGGGCTATAGGAGAAGGAAAGCCCTGCTTCCTCAGTGTCTTCAGCTTCGCTGCTGCTGGCCGTGTCAAATCTGACTTGGAAAGCCATCTCTTCAGGGTAAACATGCTCCCAGTGCCTGCAAGGAGCTATGGCTTCTGATTCAGGGTCTCTCGATTGAGCCGACCAGTATGTTTAGCTTCAGCCAGGTATTCATCATAATTTTCCCCCAGCGGACTATCGTTTATTGAGAAGAAAGCGGAGATGGTATCCACCTCACAGTGCCCACTATAATAGTATTCTTCAAGGGTGAAGCCCAACCCCGGGTGTTGGGAGACACGCCTTAATTCTTTATCCAGGCTGACAGGATACCAAAGCCTTTTGAATGCTTCTTTCTTTTTGCGAGGCTGGTTGGAGGGGATGTGCTGCTTTCAGAACATCTTAGCCATCTGGTCTGTTGTGAATGTTAACCCTTGAACAAGGACTAACAGGTTCTCTATGTCTTTAGGGAGATGACAATCAGTATCCTCCTGAACAGGGTGCTCTTCAACTGCATATAATAAGCTACTGGGGCCTTTAGATTGTGCCACCTCCCATGTCTTGAGAGGCTCGACAGTGACATGATCGAGGCTGAGTATTGGCTTGATAAGACCCTCCAAGATCTTTATATGGCCATAATGTCGATCGACCTTGGCTTCATTGGCTTCAGGGTAAGTGGCGACAGGTGTAGCTCTGCCCACGTCCCCGATGCTGGCGATGTGTGAGACCATCTTGGGATTCGCATATCCCGGCGGTGGTGGTGGAAACCAGTCATCACCGGAAGTGCTTTTTGGTGGCCTGACAAGGGCCTTGGCTTTAGAGGTCTTCTATGACTGCTCCGCATATAAGGAAGCGTCAAGCAAATGGCATTCAAACACTTCAAATGGGTGGAGGTCAGCAAATATCCTCTCCTCCTAGGTATATTTAATACACTGGTGTAGTGTGGATGGTACCACCAGATTTTCATGCAGCCCGGGGCGGCCAAGTAGCGCTTTGTACAAGGTGCTAGAGTTAATGACATGGAACTGCACTCTCATAGTAAAATCTGCCATAGTGAGGGTGAATTTTGCCACTCCCAATGGCACTTCAAATTTTTGGTTGAAGTCGGTGATACACATATCTCTGACTTTATCGAGGCGCACATTAAAGTAGTACCTCTGGTAAATTCTGTATGGAAGGATGTTGACGGCTATCTCAGGATCTACCAGAATTCTGTTCAGTTCTCGACCAGTCAACTGTCCTTTCATATACAGTGGTCTATTGTAGCTGATGGTGGGGAGTAGAATGTCCTCCTCCGTGAAGGTCACATTTACCCTCGGTAGTGTCTCAGCCAAACAAGCTTCGTATTGGGTAGGCGTCTATAGAGTAGTGATAATCGCTTGCCGTGTCTCTTCACTCAGGGAGAGAATCTCCCAGATGGTGAACCTTGCCGGGAGTTTTTTCAGCAGCTTCATTATCCTGCTTCCAGCTCGGACATTAGATAGCTTCATTTCTTCTTCCCATCTAGGCTTGGAAGAGCCTTGCGCTGCGGCCCCTAACAGACCTGCTTCATCAGACTCTGAGTTTGCACCTTTCTGCTAGGTGTTATCCTCTTGCTATCCCTTGCCACCTACCGTTGGGCCAGTCTTATCTTCATCTGGAGCACCAGAGGGTTGCTGAAGTTGCTGAAGTTGCTGAAGTTGCTGTTGAGTCTCTCCAGGTGATTTTGATGATAACAAAACCTTGGACGAGTTTTCCATCTCACCACTAGAATGTAATTAAGGCTAAACTTCATCTTATCAAATGCTTCAAATGATCAAGTTTTCAAAATGCATAAACAAAGTCAAATCAAAGGCAAGCGTCAGTCCAAAATGTCGCAAAGCTGGGGTGAAACCCTTTTACACTTAAACCAGAATGGCCATGCCTCTATTGCCGTTAAACCGGCACGCCCATGGATGGTCTTGAACTGACACGCCCATGGGAAGCTATTGAACCGATGCGCCCCCTCCTCCTGCTGAACTGGCATGCCCCTATAAGGCAATCCAACTACTGCATAAAAATGGTAAGGGTTTAAACCAGCACGCCCCTTGGCCGCACCGGTTTAACTCATGGTTGTCCCATCCCACTGGCGATACCCTGTTTTCACATCAGCCGAGTCCGCAGTTGAAGCAGCAAAGCATTCAATACTGCGAAACCCTATCTCTTTCTTCATTTTTTTTACTATGACAATACCTAGAAAGATCCAAAGATCAACTAGGCATTTTTATTAATATGAAGGAAAGGAAAAAATAGTACAATAGAGCTAGGGGCAAATAGGAGACACCCTACGCAAAGGGGTCTATTACAATGTTAAGTGCACAACCCACATAACCAAAAAACAAATAAAACCATTGGGCATAACCCAAGCAACTAGAGATCAACAAATGATGGAACAGCTTAATCTTGATCACGGGAAGAACTTGTAGAACTGGATCAGCGTAGAGAGCGTCTTGAGCAAGCATTTGTTGGATGAGATATCGGCCTAGAGCGATCTTGGCCATAATCACCAACCCAATTAGCATGGATCCGACAAACATCTGTGGGGCGAGATGGCTCGAAGCCAGGCATAGTGAGAACTTGGTAAATAATATGAGGTTTAATGAATCCTTTAGCGGACGAGGACGAAGCAGGGGAAGCTCCATCGGTAGAGACAGAAGTGGTGGGTGCAGGAAGAGGGTCATGAGGACCTTGTGTAACTCCAACTTTAGATCTAGTAGCCCGGTGAATAGCCTGTGCAAAGGAGAGGCGAGGGATGCCCGAAGTAGCAGTAGGGGAGGGAAGCTGAGAGAGAGACCAGGAGCAAGCGGCAGGGTTGAGTGAAGGTGAGGGCCTAGAGGAAGAAGAGTCCTCAACAGCACCCAAATCGCCAGCAGAAGCAGCATCAAAATCGGCCATAGGGGACGGTTGGAAAATGCCATCAGTAGTAGAGGCAATAGGCACAACCGAGCTGTGAGTGCCACCTGATGCGGTGACAGTAACCAGGGATGACTTTTGAGAAACGTCGGCATCGAAGACAGTAGAAAAACCCGCCATACAGCGTAGCAGTATTGACAGTGAAGTAGGCAATGACAGTAGCAATAGTGGCATACCCCCGGTAAATCTGTGAACATCCCGTCCTCAGACGAACGATAAAGTACGTCGTAAACTAGCAGTAGCTAGCGTAGCATGTCAACTCTAGACGTCGCTGCAGATGAGGTGGAGGTGGCGGGAACCCTCCCCCATCGGCCATTCTATAAAAAGGCAAGCCGAACGTGATGAATGGGGCTCTTAGTTGGTTGGTAAGAAGAAAAAAGTATGAAGTTCTCTCTCTCTCTCTCTCTACCTCTCTCGGAGGTTCAGTTTGTTCGAAGGAAGCTCCGTCGACCTTTGCCTGTGAGGTGAAGAAAGGAGAGTGAGTGTGAGAGAAGAGAGGTGAGCTTGGGGAAGGGGCTTGGGCTTTTCTCTCCTCTCGCCATTGTATCTTTTCTTTTTCGCTTTTGCTTTCCTTTGTTATGGGATAGTCTCCTTCCGTGTACATTTTGTCCCCCCTTCTTCTATGAATGAATAAAAAGAAGTATCTTTCGTAAATATACATAGCGTCCTATTTCATTGGTTTCTTCTCCCTTACTTCCTGCCTTCTAATCACCTTGGCCCCCTGGGAGCCTGCTTCTCTGTGGCATGGCCTTTGAGGGAACCCGTCTAAAGGGTGAATAGCTATAGCCGTCCATGGAGAACATCCATCCCGTTGGAGCTCTTATGAAGCTATGACCTGTGAGTTGTTAGAATCCCTTGAAGGCTGGTCCTCTTGCTTCTACAGTCATCTCTGGGTCATCAGATAGCCATCTCTGGCTCATCTGAATTTTGGGGGTCGTCTCAGAATACTCTATTTGATGATTCCCTATTTTACATCGCAAACCCCAGTCTGGGGGAGGTGCTACCCGATTTTCACAAGGAATGCAAGTGATAAAAACAAAGAATAGACAACATAAGGGTGAATGAATGAATAGGGATTTCTGAGGACAAAAACTGTGTATGCTTAAACCCCTCTGAACCAGACATGAACTGAACTTCTGTTTTCCAGAACACTCGCACAACAAACCTCTGAAAAAAACACCTAAACCTTCTGGTTAATGAGGTATTGACCGGTCTTGCTGATGATGACAAGGGTCAGAACTGGTTTGTTCATCAACATTGGTTAAATGTCGATGCAAAGAGGAGGTTTATTAATTAACGAGGATGAAATGTCCAGGTTAATGGGGGTATTGACCGATCTTATCGATGATGACAAGGGTCAATGATGGTTTTTTCATTGACATTGGCTAAATGTCAAAGCAAGGAGGTTTATTCATTAACGAGGATGAAAGGTCCAAGTTAATGGGATACTGACTGGTCTTGCTAATGATGACAAGGGTCAGAGCTGGCTCATTCATCGACATTGGTTAAATGTCGAAGCAAAGTAGACTTGTTCATTAATGAGGACGAAAGGTTCAGGTTAAGGGAATACTGACCGGTCTTGTCGATGAAGACAAGGGTCAATGATGGTTTGTTCATCGACATTGGCTAAATGTCGAAGCAAAGAGGTTCATTCATTAACGAGGATGAAAGGTCCAGGTTAATGGGGTACTGACCGGTCTTGATGATGATGACAAGGGTCAGAACTGATTTGTTCATCGACATTGATCATATGCCGAAGCAAAGAGGTTTATTCATTAACGAGGATGAAAGGTCCAGGTTAATGGGGTATTGACCAATCTTGCCGATGATGACAAGGGTCAGAACTGGTTTGTTCGTTGACATTGATTAAATACTGAAGCAAGGTAGATTTGTTCATTAACGAGGATGAAAGATCCAAGGTAAGGGAATACTGACCGATCTTGCCGATGATAACAAGGGTCAGAGCTGGTTTGTTCGTCGACATTGATTAAATGCCGAAGCAAGGTAGATTTGATCATTAACGAGGATGAAAGGTCTAGGTTAAGGGAATACTGATCGATCTTGCCGATGATGACAAGGGTCAGAGCTAGTTTGTTCATCGACATTGATCAAATGCCGAAGCAAGGTAGGTTGTATTCATTACCAGAACAAGTGAAAGGTCCATTCCAGTTAGGCTCTGTCTATTGGTGGTTTATCCTCCGGTGGGACTTGTGGGAATATTCTATCCAGAGTTTCATACGGATGAAGGTAGAGAGGAACTTTTAGTCATCACCTTACTGACTTAAGCACCCTTTCGGGTTTTCACCGAAGTCAGCCCCCTCTTACTTTTGCCCACATGTCCTTTTACGTTTTCACATGACGTGGTACCCGATTTTACTTGCGGTGCCCTTTCGGGCTTTTATTGCAGCTGGGTTGTAGCCATTTTTGCCCTTACCCAGGGATATTTAAGGAAGTCTAGCGAGGCACCTCTATTTTAAGCCTCATTTTTGTTTCATTTTTTTTTACTTAATTCACGAGACAAAGCTGGGACAGACGAAGGCTTGTTCGTTAGGAGCAAACAAGAAGACCGGGCTAAGGGATGCTAACTGGCCTTGTCGATGGTGACAAGGGTCAATGTAGGTTTGTTCATCGACATTGGTTAAATGTGGAGGCAAAGGGAGTTTGTTTATTAACGAGGACGAAAGGTCCAAGTTAAGAGCATGCTGACCGATCTTGCCGATGATGGTATGGGTCAAACATGAGTTTGTTCATCGACATTAGTTAAATGTCGAAGCAAAGGAGGTTTGTTCATTAATGAGGATAAAAGGTCCAAGTTAAGGGAAATGTTGATCGATCTCGTTGATGATGTCAAGGGTCAAACATGAGTTTGTTCATCGACATTGGTTAAATGTCGAGGCAAAGGGGGTTTGTTCACTAACGAGGATGAAAGGTCCAAGTTAAGGGAAATATTGACCGATCTTGCCGATGATGACTAGGGTCAAACCTAAGTTTGTTCATTGACATTAGTTAAACGTTAAGGCAAAGGAGGTTTGTTCATTAACGAGGACTAAAGGTCTAAGTTAAGGGAAATGTTGACTGATCTTGTCGATGATGACAAGGGTCAAACCTGAGTTTGTTCATCGACATTGGTTAAATGTCGAAGCAAAGGAAGTTTATTCATTAACGAGGATGAAAGGTCCAAGTTAAGGGATATGTTGACCGATCATGCCGAGGATGACAAGGGTCAAACCTGAGTTTGTAAAAAAAGGATCTCTGGCGGGACTTATGGTGATCATCCCTTTCAGAGTTTCATTATGATGAGGGTGAAGAAGAACTTCAAATTACCATATTACTAACTCAAGCGCCCTTTCGAGTTTTCGCCGAAGTCAGCCCCCTCTTACTTTTGCCCACGCACCCTTTTGGGTTTTCACGTGGCGGGGTACCCGATTTTGCCTGCAGCGCCCATTCTGGTTTTCGCCACAGCCGGGTTATAGTCATTTTTATGGTCAAGTCACTTATCCCGAGGGAGCCCTAAGCTTGCCGGTTACTCTCGAGACCCCCTGAAAGTCATGACCTTTTTGGCAAACTTCATTGTGGTTAAAGGAATGGCGGCCTACAATGTCATCTTTGCCCAAGGCATTATCGGTCAAATAAGGGTCGTGCCGTCTACCTACCACCAGAAGATGATGTTTCCCACAAAATTTGGCACAGGGGAAGTCCAAGGTAATCAAGTCACAGCTAGAAGGTGCTACGTAATCTCGGTGGAAACTGTGCACCCTGACAACATGAAGAGTCAGCAGCAGGCAAACCCAGCGGGGAGCTATTACCAATCTTCCTCAAAGATGACCCAGCCCTCAAAGTCAAGATCGGAGCAGACTTGTCACCGAAGGTTCAAATTCAATACAAAGAGTTCCTTTTAGAGTATATTCATGTCTTTGTATGGTCTGATGAGGATCTCTCTGGGATTCCTGAGGAAACTATGATGCACCGCCTCAACCTTGATCCAACAGTGAAATTGGTTCAACAATGGAAAAGAAAACACGCCCCGACCAAACATGAGATTATCAACAGATCAACAAGGGGAAGAAGATCGGGCTATTTCACCCAGTCCTGTGCCCAACTTGGCTTGCTAATGTCATCCTAGTGCCGAAAGCCTCAGGGAAGTGGTGAATGTGCGTCGACTTCACCGACCTTAACAAAGCTACTCCGAAGGATTGTTACCCTCTACTGAGCATCGACCAACTAGTCGATTCAACCTCGGGTAATGAGCTTCTTTGCTTCTTAGATGCCTATTCTGGGTATCATCAGATATAGATGCACCCAGAGAATGCCGCGAAAACTGTGTTTAGCTCTGATCTTGGCATATATTGCTACACTCGGATGCCTTTCGGGCCGAAGAATGTCGGAGCAACGTATCAGAGGTTAGTCAACCAGATTTTTGAAGACCAGATTGGGTGGAACGTCAAAGCTTATATTGATGATATGCTCGTCAAGTCACCGAAGGCCGAAGACCACTTTTTCAACCTGGCTGAGACTTTCTGCACTTTCCAGAGGTACAATATGAAACTCAATCCCTCCAAATTCTCCTTTGGAGTTAGGTCTGGAAAGTTCTTGGGATTTTTAGTGACCCAACGAGGGATCGAGGCAAATCTCGAGAAGTTCCAGGCCATCCTAGATATGTGACGACCTATCTGCGTGAAGGACGTCCAACGCCTAACAGGAAGAATCGTCGCGCTCAATCTTTTCCTATCCCGAGTGGCGGAGCACTGTCTACCTTTCTTCAAACTATTGAGAGGACCAAAGATGGCGACTCCCACCTTAGCCCGGGATGAGGAATGTAAAAAGGCTTTTACTAAGTTGAAGTTATTCTTGATGGCCCAACCAGTTCTATCGAAACCCGTGCCAGGAGAAACTTTGTACCTTTACCTCTCGACAATACTTTCTATGGTTAGCTCGGTCCTGGTCCGAGACGACTGAGGAACCCAGAGGCCGGTGTACTACTTTAGTAAACTGCTCCTTGATGCGGAAAAAAGGTACCTTGCAATTGAGAAACGCGTGCTAGCATTGGTAGCCTCTGCTAAGGGCCTTCGATTGTACTTCGAAGGACACAGTATTGTGGTACTGGCCGGCGAACCATTAAAGAAGATTCTGGCTCACCCCGAAGCTTCGGGACACCTTGTCAAGTGGCCGGTCCTGCTCGGGGCCTATGACATCTCCTTTCGCCCTCGCACCACCATAAAAGGCCATGCACTTGTAGACTTCATCGTAGAGAACGTTGCTCCGCCAGATGAGCCACCTCCGTTGATGGCTGGCCCGACCTAGGAACATTTTGTAGACGGGTCGTTAGGTTCGGCCGGCAGTGGCGCAGGTGTTCTCCTTAGCTCACCGGGAGGAGTAGAGTTGTAGAATGCCCTGAAGTTCAAGTTTGCGGTGTCCAATAACGCCTCCGAGTATGAGGCCCTCATTTCGGGGGCTCGGATGGCGAAGTGTCTGGGAGCAGAATGAGTCAAGATCTACACTGACTCACAGTTAGTCGCCTGCCAAGTCAACGGGGACTACGAAGCTCGAGAACCTTTAATGATTAAGTATCTCCAGTTGGTGAAAGAGGTGGCACGGCAATTTGAGAGCTTTCAAGTGGTCCGAATAGCTTGGGAGGAAAACTCCCAAGTAGATGCGCTCTCTCGTCTCGCCTCCTCCATTAGCTCGGATGGAACTCGGTCGATCCCCCTCGAGGAGCTGGAATGATCCAGCATAGACACCGAGCTTGTGGCCACCGTTAGGCCAGGCAATTAAGAGTTTGAGGTATGTGTTCACGCAGAGGGACCTTAACCTCCGACAGAGGAGATGGATGGAGTTCATGAAGGCCCTCCCAGACCCCCTCACAGCTAGGGGTCACCCCCATACCCATCCATCCCATTTCCCCTCACATATACCCTATTTCCCCCCATCATCTTCAATCTGCAGTTCTCAATTCAGAGGCAGTAGAGAAGCCGTGGATTGTAGAGGCTGTGCCATCGTCCTCACAAAGCACCTGGTGGCAAATTCTATATTGCTGGAAAGATCGTCAAGTTGGCTTCGCAACAGAGGTGGTCTCGCGTCCATCCAAGCTCCGAGCTGCCTGGGAGAGCTGTTCTCCCCAATCTGTGCAGGACTACTCTGGCAGGGAACCAGAGCCCAAGTTCCAGTGCCACCACAGCCATTCTTGAGAAGCTGCGGGCGTGTTGGCTGAGGGCTACTACTTCAAGTCCTCTGCCATATCCAACAAGCAGAGTTAATTTTAGACCTCGGCATCAAAAGTTCTAAATTTTCTCTCTAAGGTGCGCCAGGTCAATTTTTTAGAGCCTTCACCGACACACCCCTACTATTCTGCCTTCACGATCAGCCCTGACATCTGCCGACAATGTCGTTGGTCGGCTTGAAGAAGACTCATCCACGGACACAGCGGTTCTAGTCCTGCATCATTCAGACACCAGGAGCATTCATGGAGACCTAACCTTCTAGAAGCAACGATTCAAAAGCTGTCAAACTCAGAAGCTAGCAGTCCTGTTCATGACCCTGCCCCAGTCGTCGTCATCATCAAGAAATTCTCCAATAATTCAGGCGTCCTCCTAGGCCAACCCAGGAGGTTTTGGCGCTAGTTTCATCAACAAAAGAGTTCGGGAGAGCTCATAGCGGAGCCAACATCGATTGCCTTTCTCGCTATTCCAGAGGGCTGGCAGAACCGACGGTCTTCGTCCACTTCGGCTTCTAGCGTAGTTTTTCCCCATCCCACCTGGCCGGCTGACTGCCCCTCCCTGCGTGGAGGTACATTTTGGTTGTAAAACAAATCCCCACCCCTAGTCCAACCCCCTTGCAAGGGGCATAGTGCATGTTAATTAAAATTTTAGGTTGAAGCTTCATCGGCGCGACGTGCGGGTAAGCCGACGCTTCCTGACCTGCCCTCGTCTCCAGCCAGGATCAGCGTCTTCACGCTGGTCAGGTAAGCTTCTGGCCCCTCACCTTGCTTGTTTAACCTTGCTTGGATTAGTATTACTTCTAAATTGCCCGTCGGTGGTGAGGTGAGTGTCTGGTCCCGAATTGTCATCAAATTGAGTGCCACCGCGGGGTGAGTTGTGAGAGAGACCCTTCATCCCACGCCCATTCCTCCCACGCCCTTGGCGTACTGGCCGCCCGTCAAATTGGGCATCCCAAACCATTAGGGGTTCAACCTCAAGCTAGCTGAGCCCTGGAACAGCGAGGTTCTATCTTGGTCCCTCCTCTCCATCGTTGAGTTGCCCTACGAGCCCGAGTGTACGCTTAACGGGTGAGTCCGCTCGGGTGAAGTTGTCGGTCCGTGAGTTGTGTTGCTTGCTAGGTCTAAGGGATTTTCGGTAGAGTGGCTGCCACCCCCAAGGTGGTGTCACATCATAACCATAATGCAGAACTCAGAGAACTCAAGCGGTCTCGGGAGGACCGTTTCATGGAACTTTGCGGTCTATCGTAGGGCCGCTAAAGTAACCCTGGCGATCTGAGGAAGACCGTTTCTTCCTGTCTACTGTAAACAGCAATAAAATTGAAATATGTGCTAATTTAAGGTAAATAGATGTATGGTAAAACATGTCAACATGTAAATATGACCTGATAAAATCATATTAAGACATGGATATGCATAGGTTTGAGTGAATTAAACTAGAATTATCCTTTTCTTATTAAGGGTAAGGTTCATACATGCTATGTTAAACCAATATGCGTAGTCAAGATTAAACACCAAATTCGTCATGTACAATCAATGAAAACAGAAGGAAATAGAGGGCTTTTGTTCCTAATACGTTAATTTAGCCTTTTCATGAGATAACCTACCTTTGATTCATTTCCTAGACTTTGGATTTTTGACTGGAAGTAGACCCTAGTTTCTGCATGTCCGGTGCCAAACCAGTAACTTACCATCCCTCTATCTCACGATCCTCTTGACCTAAATCCATAAAAATTAGAGGATAGATAGAAGATACGAATGGGAACAGAAAGTCCTAAAGAATCAAGTCCTAAATATCTTGATTAGAGCTTCTATTTTCCTGATCTTTACTGGGCCATCGCATTGGTTCCCCCGCCGACCCCAGAGGGTGGCCGTGGCCCTCTCTTGCGCCCGGGAGGGGTCGTTTGACCCCGGGACGTGCTCTTTGACCTCTCTCATTTTTTTGTAGACAAAAATTACTGTCAACAGTGGGGTAAGCTATTGACTTCTTTTAGGGTGAAGCCTAATTGTCTTTGATAGCTAGTTTCTTATTCTACTAGGAATAAGAAAAATAAAATTGATAGAATAATTACAAAAAATAGAATAAATAAGAAAACTACATAACCTTACTCTACCCAACCTAGAATAACTTATTCGACCAAAATGGTTGAATAAGCTACAAGACCTTAACTCGAGACTACCCTACCTAACCCTGAATAACTCACCCTATTATACCCGTGTTACCAAACTCGGTTAGGTGGAATAAGGTGAATAACTCACCCTACCCGACGGTTATCAAAGTTGCCCTACGAGAGTCATGGTAGGGTTAGGGTTAGCCTACTCCATATAAATAGTCATGTGACCCTCTTTTTCAATTAATGGAAAATATTGAACATGAATTTCTTGAATTTTCTTGATCTTCTCTGCGAGGGAGATGAGAGTTCCTGAGAGAGGGAGGCCGTGAGGGCCACGACCTCCAAACCCCAGCTGCTTGTCCCCGTCCCAACCCCACCACATCTTCCTTCTGTGCTCCCTGCCGTCGCCACCACCGGCCGCAGCCCTCCTGCCTCCGTTCTCCCTCCTTGTCTTCCTTCGCAGCCGCGAGCGTTACTACCTGCTCCCAGTACTTGTTTTCCACCCTGCAGCGGCTCCGTTTGCCACCGCCTGCAGCTGTCTGTTACCTGCAACCGGACGTCGTCCAACCCCGCCAGGGCCGCCCTCCCACGCCGGGGGAACTCTCCAAGAGAACCCACTGCCGCCGTCACCTCCTATTTTGTTCCCTTTCCTCTCCATTGTTCCTTTCTTCCTCCTCTTCCTCGTCTTCACTCTTCCCCTCTCTCCCCATGTACGGCAACATGCGACAGCAGGACCAGCGTGGAACCCCCGTGCTCGACCTCCCCGGCAACCCTCCCTCAACCGCGAGTGGTGCCACCTCGGCACTTTTCCCAGACACCCAGCCGTGGTCCCTCCACACCCCCGCGGATCACTGCCACCTCTGTAGTGGAACATTCTGCTGTAGCCGACGTGTCTGCAGACGTGCGTGGCCATCCTCCTGCTCGCCTGCCCCAGCTCTCTGTCAGATGGCTGGCCAAAGGAATGCCCAGTCACCCTGCAGCCCTTTCCCTCTTCCTCTCTCTCTCTGATCAGACTGCAGCAGCAGCTGAGACAGGGCTGACTGCCTTGTCCCACACGGCCCAGTGTGCTGCAGATGCGCCAGCAGCACCCCAGCACCCGGTGACCAGTCCATCATCGGCCGGACTCGTTGCACCGGCTGCCTTGTCCATGGGTGTGCCTCCTCGGAGCTGAAGCCGATGTTGCCGTTCCACGTCTCCAACCGCTGTCTTCGTCCCACATCACAGTGTATTAGTGGCTGGACTAGGAAAAATTTTAGGCCATGTGGTAGTCAAAGTTCTATTGGGAATGAATAGAGAACAAGCCACAGGTTTCCTTTTTCTATATTATTCTTGGATCACATTACTAATTGGAATAAAGGCATCCGAGGTGTATGTAATCATGCAAACATCAGTTAAAGGTAAATGACAAATTTTATGTAGTTTTCAAATTTTTTATGCTGTTCTTTGCATAACTCTTAGCTTTGGTTACAAGAATTGCTTTGCGAGATAACTGAGGCTTTGAAGCTGCTTTTTGACTGTTGAAGGACCAACAACTGTATATTGTTGCAAGTGTAGGCAGCATCTCTATGTTTTGGAAGATAGTCATCTGATTGGTTTAATCAGAAAGGAACAAGAAAGCAGTTCTTACAAACCAGTAGATCTGGTGGAAAATAGTCTCTATTAATGATGAGCAACACATTCGCCTTCCTGTTTTTCGTGCTTCTGCATGTGTAAATCCATGACCTTGGGTTTCACACCCAAGTAGCAGGCAAGCCCGCCGCTGGTTAGTGTTATCACGTAAAAGATCAATCAGCTTTGTCTAATGAAAATAATAAGATTAATGGACGTTTGGCTGGGCATAGTACTTTGATTAGAAAGTTTCATTACCATTGATTGTGCATTAGAGGATTAATTTTCTGCTAATCTGTTTGCAGTATCATTGCAGCATCTCCTCTAGTCAGAGCACTGGGGCTATGTTTTAGGAGCAAATAATCTCGATCATACCTTTCCTGTGCAAGTATGGACTACGGAACAATCTGCTAATCATTGGAAAGGTGATGGTGCAAATTGGTAACAGGATAAAATTTCATATATATAAGGACCTGGTTAATATTTGTTGGTGATGGTTAAATCTACAAATGCCAATGTGCCATAAAGGATAAGCAAGTGTAATGTAAACAAAAAGGTCAAAGTGGAAAAGAAAATGAGCAAAAGGGAACAAAAAGTATAATAGGAAAAAAATGGTGTGATGAATGCCAAAGTAAATGTAAAGACATAGCATACTGGAAAGAATGAAGACATAGCATACTGGAAAGAATGCAATCATGGGATTAGTCTTGAATTGTTGAATCAACTTCTCCAATCCTACCTCTGGCATTCGTTCTTATCAAGAATTGTGTTCAATATGGAGAATTATTATAAGTTTGGTCTCACCACTATCGTTTAAACCTTAACTTGTTGAACCATCTTGAAACTAGTCTTTATTATGACTGAACAATCTAACCATTTTCCTCTTGCTTTGGATTCTAGGCTTCATGCCTAGTATGTCTTCCTTTTGAATCTTGCATTTTGAAGTCTTACTGAAACGAGATGTATGTTTTGAAGAGTTGTTTTCACCCTTCAAATGCTACTTTTAGTTCAACTCATCCAAACCTTTGAATTTGACAGCTTTGGAGTGTGGGAGGGAGGGATATCTTGAAACGCTGTTTAGTTAAACTCATGTTCGCTGTTTGGTTTCTAGGCTTATTGGAATCTTAATTTGGCCATGTCTATTTTCTAGTATGCTGGCATTGCCCTTGCAAGAAAGCTAATTGCATATATATCTTTCTTCATGTTGTTCTGGCCTCCCTATTGTAATGTAGCACTTCTCTATCATGCTTGAGTTAGTTTTCAATTGCAACTACGAATGACCAAAGTTCCTACTAAAACTTTTCCTCTTCCTGATTTCCCTTTTTATTTGGGTGGCGGGGAAGATGCGGGTGGGTGCCTTCTCTTATGCTTGGGGATGGAAGTGGCCTGCTGCATTGTTAGCTGTCAAGATAATTGAGCGTCAGTCAGTCTTTCATCCTGCTTAGCTTTGACAATGGTGTTCCCAGCAAGGTTTAAGAAAACTGGTTTCAGGAGCTGGACTAGTCCAGGCCTGTTCCAGTTCCAGTTTTGTGGGTTGTTTTTGCCAGAACTGGCCACCGAAACTGGACCGGTCCAGGTTGGTTCTGGTGCAAACCGGCCAATTTTTTAGACCATGCTTCCGTGCATTTCGTCTCCTTGACAACTCCCAGAGCACTTCGGTTCTGTCCTGCAGGACAGACACAGGGCAGCAGGCCCATCTCCCTTCCCCATGCTCCCCCCCTCCTGCGTGAGGGTAGTTTTGTATTAATTATTCCCATCCTCACGATCCCCTCCCTGCGTGGAGCATAGTGCCATAAGGCTGTACTCACAGGTTCGCATCGGACGCCGCCGTCGACTTTCCCATGCGTGCGCTCATCCCTCGTCACTTGGTGATAGTAGTGGCAAGGGCAGAATATTCAATAACATCTAGGGTAGGAAGAATACATTCTTCGCTGATCATAGCCTGACGACGTTGTTCCTCACTTAATGGACCTCCATAAAAGAAAGAAACATTACAATATAACCCTTAAAAGTCTAGAAGTTGGGTAAATGCCCAAACTGCCCCTTCTAACGGCTTACTTCTCCACACCAGTCATATGATCAATGGCTCTTGAATCGATGACCTAGGGAGTATCACTGTGCTAAGAAGTAGCACTAAGTATTGTCGCTTTGGTACCTGACTGAGTGGAGAAAGTAGAAATGCTACGGTTTGGTAGGAACCACTAGAAGTTGGCTATGGAGACTTGTAAAGCTCCTATGGATTGGTCACAACTGTGTTCCCTTTAGGTAGCAGGTTCTTCTCAAACTTAGCAAGTTTCTTTTCTAGATACTACTCCCAACAAGTCTCAACTGAGTCATTTATTCTTAACAATGTGCGCACTTCTTCCCCCTTTTGTCTGCTCCTTGTATGTGCCGTCGCCTCCCTTGGTAGCTTTAGTAGTGGTGCTGGCTATCATTGAATGATCTCCAACACTCTGACCTCCAGCCACCAGAGTGTTCACCTGCATGGTTTTTCCTTCGCCTTTCTACAGTACGTACCTTCTTGTAGCAATTGTTCAAGGGTTGGGATCGTCTCAAAATTCAAGATCTGAGATCTTCACATTCAGAAGTAAGACCATGTAGAAATTGAAGAACTCTTCTATCTCGAACATGTTTAAGATACCTTTTGTGATCAGTTACAGTGTCCAAATCCTTAATGGCAAAAGAATATTGTTCCTCCCACAAAGCTCGCGTAAGAAGATACTATCGTTACTTATATGTATCTTGTATGTGCACATAGAATCAATGCAGCAGCCAGTGTGTTGAGGAAGGGGGCCGCAAGGGCCGGAAGAATATTGGGGAAGCGGGCTATAAAAGCCAACATGGATGCCAAAAATAGGCCGCAAAAAGGCCAAAGGGTAGCGAGGAAAGGTAGGATGCTCGTCGGCTTGGACGGGAGGTCGTGATGCCGACTTCATGAAGGTTATTTTTTGTGTTCCCTAGCAGGGACGAGATGGTCGAGCCAAAGTGAGAGGTCTCTTCTTTTGTTCTCTGGTCGAGGAAGGATCCGAACCAAGGTGAAAGGTCTCTTCTTTAATTCTCTGGCCGGGAGAAGGATCCGAACCAAAGTGAAAGGTCTCTTCTTTAATTCTCTGGCCGGGAAGGATCCAGACCAAAGTGAAAGGTCTTTTTGTTTTGTTGGGTGGCCAAAGGCCGAAGGTGAGATTGGTTGTTGGTTCGACATCTATCGGCTCGAATGTCGATGGTTGAGAAGCTGTCGGCTTAGGGGCCGATGATTGAATAGCTGTCGGTCGAGGGGCCAATGATTGAATAGCTGTCGGCTCAGGGGTCGATAATTGAAAAGCTGTCGACACAGGGGTCGATGATTGAAAAGCTGTCAGCATGGGAGCCGATGATTGAAAAGTTGTCAGCTCAGGGGCCGATGATTGAAAAGCTGTCGGCGTGAGAGCCACTAATTGGGAGGCTGTCGGCTTTGATGCCGATGATTTGGAAGCTGTCGGCATAAGGGCCGATGATTGGCTAGCTGTCGGCTCAGGGGCCGATGATTGAAGAGCTGTCGGCTTAGGGACCGATGATTGAAAAGCTGTCGACATGGGAGCCGATGATTAAAAAGTCGTTGGCCCAGGGGCCAATGATTGAATAGTTGTTGGCCCAGGGGCCGATGATTGAAAAACTGTCGGCTCAGGGGCCAATGATTGAAGGGCTATCGGTTTAGAGCCCTGATGGCTGAGTATTCTTCATTTTAAAGTCTTGATGGCGGAACATCTTGTTGGCTTAACGCCCTGTTGGCGGAATGCTTGTCGGCTTGAAGCCCCGATGGCTGAATTTCTGTCAGCTTGAAGCCCCGATGGCTGAGTTTCTGTCGGCTTAAAGTCCCGATGGCTGAATATCTATCGACTTGAACCCCCGATGGCTGAATATCTATCGACTTGAAGCCCCGATGGCTGAATATTCTTCGGTTTAACCCCCCGATGGCTGAGCATTCTGTCGGTTTAGCGCCCGAATGGCTGAATATCTTTCAGATTGAAGCCCCTATGGCTGAATGTCTGTCGGCTTGAAGCCCCGATGGCTGAATATCTTTCGGATTGAAGCCCCGATGGCTGAATATCTGTCGGCTTGAAGCCCCGATGGCTGAATATTCTTCAGTTTAACGCCCCGATGGCTGAGCAATCTGTCAGTTTAGCACCCCGATGGCTGAATATCTTTCAGATTGAAGCCCCGATGGCTGAATGCTTGTCGGCTTGAAGCCCCGATGGTTGAATATTTGTCGATTTAATGCCCTGTTGGCTGAAGATCTTGTCGATTTAACGCCCTGTTAGCGAAATGCTTATTGGTTTAACGCCCCGTCAGCGGAATGCTTGTTGATTTAACGCCCCGTCGGTGGAATGCTTGTCGGTTTAACGCCCCGTTGGCAGAATGCTTGTCGGTTTAACGCCCCGTCGGTGGGGTACCTGTCGGCTTGAAGCCCTGATGGCTGAATATTCTTCGGTTTAATGCCCTGATGGCTGAGCAATCTATCGATTTAACGTCCCGTTGGCGAAATGCTTATCAGTTTAACGCCCCGTCGGTGAAATGCTTGTCGATTTAATGCCCTGCCGACGAAATGCTTTCGATTTAACGCCCCGTCAACAGAATGCTTGTTGGTTTAACGCCCCGTCAGTGGAATGCTTGTCGGTTTAACGCCCCATCGGTGGAATGCTTATCGGTTTAATGCCCGTCGACGGAATGCTTGTCGGCTTGAAGCCTCGATGGCTGAATTTCTGTCAGCTTGAAGCCCTGATGGCTGAATATTCTTCAGTTTGGATGACAGGTCATGACACCGACCACATGAGAGGTCTATTCGCTGGATGGCTAAAGGCCGAAGGTAAAAGACCACGTCTACCTCAAGACCTTCTTTCCTTTCTTCTCTTCCTCTTTTATGTGAAGAGGCGAGTTCGAAGATCACATCTGCCTCATGACTTTTCTTTCTTTTATTCTCTTCTTCTTTGTTATTGTGAAGAGGCAGGTGCCAGGACCATGGGAAGGAAAAAAAAAGGCAAAGAAAAAAAGAGAGAAAATAATAATAATAAAAGAACAAAAAAGAAGAAGAAAATAAAATAAAAAAATAAAATAAAAAAATCATTATCAAAGCCTCTGAGGTATGTCGACTCGTCATGTCCCACCGGAGATCAAAATATCTTAGTCCCATCGACGAATAAACTAGTGGCTCGGACCCTCCGTCCAAGTCAATGAATAAAAAGAACCCTCTTTGCTTGGCTCGGACCTTCCGTCCAAGTCGATGAACAAAAAGAACCCTCCTTACTTGGCTTGGACCTTCCGTCCAAGTCGATGAACAAAAAGAACCCTCCTTGCTTCGCTCGGACCTTCCGTCCAAGTCGATGAACAAACAAGAACCCTCCTTGCTTGGCTCAGACCTTTCGTCCAAGTCGATGAACAAACAAGAACCCTCAGACCTTTCGTCCAAGTCGATGAACAAAAAGAACCCTCCTTGCTTGGTTCGAACCTTCCGTCCAAGTCGATGAACAAACAAGAACCCACCTTGCTTGGCTCGGACCTTCCATCCAAGTCGATGGACAAAAAGAAACTTCCTTGCTTGGCTCGGGCCTTCCGTCCAAGTCTATGAACAAAAGAGCCCTCTCTACTTTGGCGCTTACCCCGCGTTGATGAATAAATCATGCCAGCTCCCAGCGCCCTGTCAGCATTGACGAATAAACCATCGACCTAGACCTTTAGTCTAGGCCAATGAATAAATAATCCTCTTCAACCTAACACTATCCATCCGTCCCACTGCGATGTTCAATATGACCTAAATGGCTTTGACCTCATGTCTAAGGCCAGATGAACCTAATCCCTTGTGTTAGCATAGGCCCAATGCTGACGATGTTATCTGGATTGGAGCCCGGCTCTCTTTCGGAACCAATCGATGTAGTGCGCGGCCAGGGCCATTCATGTGAAATCGATGATGTTCTACTCCAATGGCAACCACCGGCTAGACAAGAAGAGACACTCACCGGTCCCACGCACTCGTCCCTCGCTTGTGCCACCCGCAAGTGGGGGGCATTTGTGGACATCAAAATAATGATGATGATCATACGGCATGCACGTCTCGGCACTTGAGAGAAAGTCGAAGATAGAAAGGCCGAATGAACCCCATACCTCCTCCAAATAGGACGAGCACGTACCTGAGGGTCTGCCACCCAACAAAGAAGTCCCTCAAGTAGAAGAGATTGCCCTGGCTCCCCAATCGGCGGTGCCGAAGGCCAAATCAGAAGAAACCTAGGAATTCAGACACGGGTTCGGCATGCGTCAAAAATCACTCAAATTCATAAAATCAGACCTCGGAGGCTTCGAATTAAAATCTCGGAGGCAGTGCATCACAATTAAAGTGACACGGGAGGGCAAGCATCCGTCTGAAGCACCATGAAGCCGGGACGAAATCTCCTTTGACTTAAACTAGCGCGCCCAATGGAGTCTCTTAAACCGGCGCACCCATTAGAGGCCATCAAACTAGCGCACCCTCTTGTGTAGCTAATCTGACACGCTATTTGTATATGGCCTAAACCTGCGTGCCCCCTGGCCGCACCAGTTTAACCCAATGCCATCATCCCCCACACCATTTAACCAAGGCTGCCACCCCATCACAAGCCCGATCCCCAGTTTTCAGGGGCGAACAGAAGGAACTTACCTGAAATGGACAAGCAGCCAGCACCTGACCAACGTGCAACTGCTTGAACCCCTCAAGCCCCCCTAGAATGGAAGGTTTCGAGCTCCGCACCGTGTCGCATCTCCTTCGGTCACCATCGGCGAATCCCGTGGAGGCAGCTTCCCTACTCTACCACCCCCCTATCCGCAGGCCATTCAACGTCTTCGGGTAAGGAGAAAGAGAAGAAGAAAAAGGAAGGGGGTATTGGCTTTGGAGGCTTCCCCATCTCCACTCATGTAAGAGGGGAACATACTCCACTGGAGCAGACAGAGAGGGGAGTCACAGAGTGTAGCTGGCTGGCTAATAGAAGAAAAGAAGAGGCAAGAAGAAGAGAAGCTCTGTTCCCCTGTGCCTGAGAGGTGAAAAAAAGAGGGTGAGTGTAAGAGAAGAGAGGTGAGCTGGGTAAAGGGGTTTGGGCTCCACTCTCCTCCCACCATTGTATCTCTTCCCTTGCATTTCTGCTTTCTTGTATTACGGGGTAATTCCCCTTTTTTGTATTCTGGTTCCCCCCCCCTTCTATGGATGAATAAAAAAGAATATTTTGGAAAAATATTTTGGGTTATTATGTTTTGGTTAACATTACATTTATCCCTTTAACAAAGAAACGGACCCCCAGGCTGGTCCGCCTAAACCACCTGGGGGGGGGGGGGTTTATGCTTAGCCCCCTGGGCTGGTCCGCATAAACCCCTTCCCCCTCTCTCAACCCATGCAACCCATGCACTATTCAATTGGGTTTACGCGAACTAGCTCACCCCCCTTAGCCAGTCTGCGTAAACCCCTTATGACCCTTCAACTTCCCCTATAAAAACTCCTTAGGAGCTCAAGGGGTGGGGGATCCAGCATCAAGCATCCAGAACATCAAACGTCAAGCATTGGCAACACCAGCTTCCCTCTGAGGCTTCGAGCGGCTCCAAGCAACGAGCTAAAGAGAATTCTGCATGTGTGACTTGTTCGCGGCCTAATATGCCGGGGGTATGTCATTTACACTCCCCTCACGCCATATGTAGCCGTCACATACAAGTCCACACCCACCGTATGTGAGACGTTATAACATTGGCGAGCGTCCCCTCATGCCGGGATTTCCCCTCACGTGTCCGCCGGTCGCAACTGCACACATGCCATGATGTCATGGTCTCTCTCAGTTACGAGGCCATGTTCGACCGCTCGAATTGAGTCATGGTCGGCCCTCGCCCGAACATCGGATCGCCGCATCCCTCCAGTCATCCAGTCACAAGCCCCCGTTCGGCATCACGGCCCTGGCCCACGCCACGGGAGGAGTCCTCTATAAAACACATACGTGTTCACCTATCACGCATCGACCCGGGGACCGACTGGCACGTCAGAATTGTCCCGTGACATGCACCAGTTGTACCTTGGCCACTACGGCCTACCTGTAAAGAAATGTACACCTCAATATAACATCACCAATTGGATGAATGCCCTCGCATCCACGTTCAGGCCCTCAATCTTCCCTCTGCGTCACTTAGTGTGAACCTCCTGCACTCCCCGACCCCAGTCAACACCACCCAGTGAAAAGGTGAACCTACAGCGGCAAAGTGCCCTTGGCTCTCCATCTAGGACTTCAGGAATATACGGACTCCTCTTTAGCATGGAACGAAGGCCTTCGGATTCAATCCAATGAAAATAAACACTGACTGCTTGCGGTCGGTAGGGAAAGACATCTTCTACACGACTCCCCACAGTCGCCTGCGCACTTGCACCCACAGAACCGTCCTTCCCTCCACGTGTCTCTCACCCCTTGAGTCCACGTGCCGCTCCCTAGAGGCACATCCCCAGTTAAATATTCGGTTCCACAGGTGATTGTCGAGAAATCGACTGGCACGCCCGCATCCCAGCCATGTTTCCCCTCCAGTCTGGAAACCTCCCGTGTCACTCGGTCTCCCCTCGACTCTCCAAAAAGGTGAGTGCATGGTGCCGCTCTGAGAAAGATACGATCATGAGAGGGAGTGCCCAACACGTGTCCCATTTTGGCACCTCTCCCGTAGCTATATCCTACCCCTCACTCCGATCGCCACACACACGTTCGCCACGCCAGCGGGCACCGAACCTCGCTTCCCCACGTGTGAAATAAAAAGGATGGCACGCCCGGTGGGACGTCTCACGCCTTCCTTCTTTTTGCTGAGAGAAAGTCCGTGCCAGCCCTGAAGCCCTGGTGCCCTTTTCCTATCCTTGTAGGAGAGGTAGAAGAAGAGCACCTATGCGCACTTTCCAGCAGCTTTCAGTTTGCCTCCCAGTTGCCGAATCACGTTCGACGACTATCAGCAGTAGTTGTCCCAGCTCATCCGGTGCACCCACAACTATGGTGGCCGTTACCTACGGTCCCATCATCGTCGCCACCCACGCATGGGTGGGCTACTTGGCAGTGCCGATCACTTTCGGCAGCTTCGCCTCGGTCGTTAGATCAGCCCTACTTCTTGGGTGTGGTCCCCATGGCGGCTCCACTGCCACCCTCAGCTCCCGTCTCTTCTGGCGCCATCAACGCACCACACTAGTCACCAGCCTCGACGGCCAGATCGAGCATCAGGCTCGGGTCTCCCGTCATCGGTCCCCGTAGTGGTTTCGAACCAGCCCCAGCCCGGGCAAGTGCCAGCCCCCGGGCCTAGTTCTGACCAACTCCCGACGCAGGCCTCGCATCCCGAGTTCCAGTCTCCACTTCTGCAGTTCGCTCGAGCCTCCAGCCCTGGGCCCCGGCCAAGTCAGCATCTGGCACGGGTCTCCACCCCAAGATGTTCAACTCCTCAGCACCCAGCTCAGGCCGTCAACCCCGAGCCTCCACCGAGTCGGCTCCCCACATGGGTCCCCCGACCCGGGGGCACGGCTCCCCAGCACCCTGTTAGGGCCTCTCGACCCAAACCTCAGAATAACAACTGCCTCACTCGGGTTCTCAACCCCTGGTATGAGGTGTCTCAGCACCCAGACCAGGCGTACAATCCTGGGGTTTCCCATGGAAGACGTCTGGCATGACTGATCCGCGTCAGGCTTCGGATCTCTCGGCTCTATCTCGGGGCCATTACTCCCACAACCAGACAACGCCGATTCCCACACTGGTCTACCTCTATGGGACGCGGCGACCCCGGCATAGACCGAGGGCCTCCTATCGTGCCTTCCTATCTCGCCAGCCCCCAGTCTAGGCTCAAGGCCTCTGGTCACCGGCACCCCGGTACCCCCTGCAGCGTCATCTCCAAGTGCAAGCACATCACTGCGAGCATCTGCAACACTACTATCAGCTCAGCCGAAGGCCTACACTCGAGTCACCCAGCCACCGGCCTCCGCTACAGACTATGCGTCTTGGGGGTCAATTCTGATATTCCCGAGGAGCAGCCTCGTGCCACCAGCATTCACAGACCAGGTTTTCTTGGTCTGCCACCTTGGAGCGGAATCATCTTCAGCACCCTAGAAGAAGCAGCGTCACAGCCGTAAGGGCATGTGACCTATTGCTGCCACGAGCAACTCCGGCAAGACCATTCTTGTCGGGGACTTACGGATTCACCTAGATGGGGGAGAACCCATTATACCTCCAGAATGGATGGTCTCTATGGTCCCTATTACTAACTGCTTTAGCCTCTTACGTCGAACGCAGGAAGACAAGGTGGAACTCAAAAGGGTCAATGCTTCGGTAATGACCCAGAGGCGCCAGTGCCGGTTCAGTGTCCCAGCTCCCAAGTCCCATTGGAGAAATAGGGACAAGGGGGACTAGCAGTCTGACTTGAGAAGGATCTAGGTTACCCTAGAGGAAGCTCAAGCTGTCTGGGAGGCGTGTCTCAGCAACCCCTTAAGGGCTCTAGGACGCCGCGCTAAGCAAGGTGCGACTGGCCCTACAGCCGCATCATCTGACGATCCCCAGCCCCTCATCGCCTCTTGCTCAGATAGGCAGAAATAGAGATGGGCTCATTTCGGGCCCCACCAATGTCCAGCCCTGAGTTCTCCTCTAGTAGATGCCGTAGTGGAGACTCCTCCGCAACACACCTTGGTCTTTGATAGGTTGGGGACACCCATCCGTCCCAAGAGGCGTTCTCAGAATAGGCGTATGGTCTGGCTCCTCAATGACGCAGTTAGGGTGTTCGCGTGCTACACTGTCAAGCAGCAGCCTGAGGTTCAGACTAACGATCTGAATCAGCCCATATCTCACTTCAGGAGACCTCATCACCCGACTCAGCCGCCGGCTCCGGTCGGCCATGTCAGCACTTCTGCCGGGCCTCAGACATCGACACGAGCAGAAGAAGTTCCCGTTGAGGAATGTGCTGCCCCCGTCAACACGGAGCCGGTCAACAATGACCCTCCGACTGGGGAAGTCCAAGAGGTAACTCTTGAGACTCTTGTGAAGGAGAACCAACACTTGAAGGCCCTCCTGCAAGTCTTGCTCCAGGAACGTGACCTTCATCCTCAACTGCCCACTAGACCTTCAACGGAAGTGCTGATCCCGCCAGGCAGGCAAAATGGTGCTAACGCCTCAACAGCAGCTGCTCAGACCCCTACCATTGCTGGGTTCAGCATGCCCTTGGCCGAGGCTCAACCACGGCCATACAACATGTCGGTGCCGGAAAGTCTCATGGCACAGCGCCAGATGATCGAGCGGATCGTCGAGACCAAGCTCGCCCAGTTTGGAGAGGGGGTCACTACCGTAGATCTCTACAGCGCCCCCTATCCGCTCCACCATCAACTCAAGAAACTTTCCCCAGAGTACGCCAAGCCGCCGAAGTTACAGAAGTTCGACAGTCAAGGGTCTCTGCATGAACACTTGGCCTACTACATCATGGCCATGGGCGAACTCACGTTGGATGAGTCTTACCTCCTCCGCTACTTCACCACTTCACTTACGGGAATGGCCTTCCAATGGTATTCCCACCTGAAGCGTAACTCAGTCATTAATTGGGTGGATCTCCAGAAGAAGTTCCTCGACCACTTTCAAACGGCCGAGCAAAAGGTCTCTTTAGCCGAGCTGTGCTCCCTCCGACAGAAGAAGGGCGAGAGCACCCTCGACTTCATCAAGAAATGGTGAGACCTAAGCATGAGGTATGTCAACCCGCCAGCCCAGGAGGATGCCATCACCATTTGTCGATGAGGCTTGGTGGCCGAGGTCAGCGAAAAGCTTCTCGACACCAACGTCAAGGGCTTCGACCAGCTCAATTTGGCAGTCGCCGAGATAGAGATGTTCTTCACTGATAACCCAAGCTACATCTCAGTTAAGGGTAAACAAGCGCGGGAACGCCAGTCCAGCAAGGAGGTGAACATCATCGAATTCACCCCCGCCACTAAAGCCAGCAAGGGAGCCGAGATGAGTGATTCTGATAGAAGGCCAGCTGATAAGTCAGCTGCTCTCTCCTTCTCGGAGTGCATGAAGACTCCCTTCTCCTTTAAGAAGGAACATACAAAGATGCTCTTCGACCTCTGCATGGCTCAGAGGATCATCGAACTACCTGAAGTCCGTAAGCCAGACGAAGCTCAGAAAACTGACGATCCTAACTACTGCTCATACCACCGCAGGCTGGGGCACCCTCTTGAAGATTGCTACGTCTTCAAGACCCAGGCACAGAAGTTGATCCTAGACGGCCTCATTCAAATGAAGAGCGGTCTCGTCGATCCTCCGTAGTCGCATACGTGGTCCAGACCAGACTTAAAGATTGCCTGATTAAAGAGATATAAAATCCTACTGAGCTTTTTTTTGATCACACAACATTTTGATTAATTGCTGCAGGAAATGAAATAGAACAAGAGAATGGACAAGAGTGATAGAGTGATTTTTTTCCCTAGGTTTATGTAGGTCATTAACGTTTTTACAAGAATGATGTATTTTAGATTTGGAAGTTATAATTTACCATTATGGCTTATCATTTAGTGTTGTAAACTTCATTTTGATGGAATAAAAGTATTATTTTTTCATTCATTTCTAACTTTAGAAATGAAATTGTACATGCTCTGATCGACACGCTTGATTACGACTCGTCGCGCTCCCAATATTTCACGTCGGGGCATGACACAACATGTCCTCAATAACTAGAGATGAGTGGGTGGGACACTAACTCGCAAAGTGGCCAAACCCATTGTAGTGAAAGCACTGCTGCCGAGCTCCACTAGACTCCTCGGTAAATAGCCCCTTACCTAAGTCCTCCCGATGGGTAGGGGGTGTTGGCAACAAGGGACGAGTAGATAGTGCGGGGGCTGGTGGATGCATAACAAAAGGGGATGGCTAGGGTCGAGGTGGGAGATCCCTCTACTAAGGCGGATGAGGCCTCGAGGCCGATGGGTCCTGTCAGGTAGGTAGGCTCTTGAGGATGAGCCATAGGAGTCCACTAATATGCACTAGAAGAACCGCAGGGCTTAGACCCACGTTGAACGAAGGGCCCATGCCACTGGGTAGACTCAAACACTGACTCAAACTGCTCAAGCTCGAGAGCAACCTGCACTTTCCAAAGTGGTCACGTTGTGGCAAAACCGCTCGTATTGGTAAGGCAGCCGCAATCCTCTTCGAAAATGTGAGACGGTCATAGTGCTCTCCTCTATAACTCCTCATCGCAAATAGCATTTATCAAACTCGGTGATGTACTCAGATATGGATCGACTACCCTGGGTGAGGCTCTGCCAGTTCTCAATGAGATGCTAACGATACATGGCAAGAAGGTACTTTTCCCTAAACTTGACCTTCATCCCATCCCAAGTCTCAATCGGGGGATGACGTCACTGCATCAGCAGGCTCTCCACATTCATCCAACATGTCTACACCGGCCCTAGTAGCTTCATCCTGGCGAAATAGACACTCTGGTGGTCTGTCATCTCAAAACAACTCGAAATACGGATCCATATCGGCCTCCCAATCTAAGTAAACCTCCGGGTTCAAGGACCCATCGAAAGTGGGAGGATCCGCACCCATGTTCTGTAGAACACGATCATCCTCATCAATCTCACGAGGCTGTCGTTGGGCACGACGGTCATGACCATAACCCCCAGACTCATTATCGGACTCATCGTCATAATTTAAGACTCTATGCCTCCTAACGTCGGATACTTAAGCCCTAGGGGCCACATGCTGCTAAACTGCCTCAGGCTGGCCAAGTGCCTACATAGGCTGTCCCCCTAAGGGACCTCACTCTAGGGTGGCCATCCTCCCAATCCGACCTTGAATGGATTGGTCCGATGCTTTAGCCCTATCCTCTAGAGCCTTCATCCTATTCTCTAGACACATGCCTAAACCTTCCATTCGCTCCATAAGGGTCATGACCATCTCAGCCACCAAAGGCTCTCCGGGCGCATGGGCCTGAGGGTTTGCCATGGGTGGTGGTAGTGAGTTGTAATGGGTACCCTGATGGGTGGGCATGCAAGGACTAAATGCAGAGGTTGAATGAGACTCCTAATGCAAGACTACCCTAGACTCTAACCGTGCTCTGATACCAAATTTGATGTTGGACGTGATGCCAATTTGGGACTCTAACTGATGACCTGACTAGATGGACAACGTGACCAACAATGACACAAACAATCGAGCTACCTTGGCTCAACACCAAGAGCTCCCAAAAGGGGAACTACATCCACAACAAGAAACACAAGCTCACAATTGTCCCCAAGAGAAGGGAGGCACATGGATCCACATGGTTGAGAAATCGACAGACTCAAGGGTGGTTAACACACTCACGTGCTCAGATCGAGTCACGATACAGTCACGCTCTCTCACTCGCAGCAGTGAAGTAAAATATAACAGGCTAGGATCCTACCAATCACATAAGCAGTGGCATTAAGAGCTCATACGGGACTAGCAAATGCGACAAGAGGAGGGGTGGTATGCGTACCTCCACGCTCGGGGTGTAGAGAAGACTCTCAGCCAAGACACACGACTCCCGGTACAATGGATACTAAAAGAGTACAGAACTAAACCAAGTGCCCACTCCTCGCAGGGAGGTAAAAGGCAACACAGCATGGCTAGTCTACCCTCTGGATCAAACTGTGAAAACAACATAAAAAAATGTTAATCACATAATCATGAATCTTTAAGGTTCGGAGTATGCTAAATTAATGAACTCACCTATCGGCGGGTGCCGCAGTAGACCCGAGTGACGTAGGTCTATGTGTAGGCCCGTAGGCAGGTCTCATCTGAATCAACTCCCGCGGGGACTAGTCGTCCACGCCGCTCCCAGTGGACCAGCTGGTCGTGTGCGCGCCGACGCCAGTCGTCCACTCCCTGGAGGCCATGAAACCTCCACTCGGGCCGAAGAACTGTCTCCCTAGTCAGGAACTCAACCGCTACCTGGTGGACCCCCAGTGTCCTCATGATCAGTCTGTAATGTAGTGGCTCCACCAAGTTGTGGGCGTGCAACCCGATCTTTCTCCCAAAGTAGGGGACGACATGCTCCACCCATGGGATCTCACCGATCTCCCTCCGATAGGGAGTCCACACCACCTGCAAGAAAGATTATTAGTGTTCATGCCCTCATAATACAACAGATTTGAAATTCTAAAAGAAATCTTACCTCTATGTGTGGCATCACATCTATCTTGTCCTGGATGCATGCAACCTGATCCTTCAACGATCGACTGTCTCACCACGGGGTCCACCATCGTGCTAAGGGAAGTAGATCTCCTCGATCCTCCAAGCCATGCTCAAGGGTGGGTAAGTACAAATAGCTCCAAACCTGAAAAGTATTTCACACTTGATTAACATAAATAAGTAGGTGTGAAATTCATAGAGTTTAAGGGTTTAGAGTTTACCTGAAGCAAGGATAGGCGAGTGGAGATACCCAAACTATCGAATAGGTGGGCTAGCACTGCCACGCCCCAGGCATACTGTCCGACTCACTCTAAGTCCTCCAACAGGGGAAGAAACGACAACTCATGGCATCACCCCGTGATCCTAGTAACAACCTCTCAATCAATAGGATGAGAAACTGGCATAACTCCCTGTCAGCCTGCGGTCCCACCTCTGTAGAAAAGCTCCCTCTCACCTCGCTCACCAACCTCCCGAGATAGACCACTACGGACTCCCCTACCTCCCTCTATGTGTAATACAGACCTAGGCTCTCCTATAGGGCTACCCTAGGAACTAGAGAGGTCTGACTTGTGCCCTCCAACTTCAATCTGATCAAGCTATGTGCCATCTCTCGATAGCAGGGGTACGTTAATCCACTCACTACTGCCCCGTGCACTCGCAACCCTGTAATGCGAGTGACGTCCACTATGGTCGGGATCATGTGACCCCAGGGGAAGATGAAGGCCTTGCACTCAACATCCCATCTGGCCTTTAGAGCCTGAACCAACCCCACATCTATCCTCAGCACCTCTATGTCCAAAAACTCACCAAAGCCCATCTGGCGGAGGCGAGCCTACTGAAACTCTGGCAACTCAAGGAAGACGGCCCGGATGAGAGTCCATGAGATCTAGGTACGCGTCGCACCCTACATCATTTAACAAGCAAAAGAGAGAGAGGGTCAGTCTTCATTTTCCCAAAAAAATGCACTCTTTATAAACACGCAGGGTCGTGGCGACATGTTAGTTAACGCGGTGCCTGTTAGCACCGCATTCTCTTCCAACTGACCTCCGGCGGTTCCTCTCCTCCCAGGGCATTTTCCATGGGTATTTACCCTCTGTAGCGTGCCAAGGGCACGACCACCTCTCTTTCCCATCCATGCATGAATAAAAATAAAAAAATGAGTTTTGGAAGAAAAAAGGATCAATTTTTTTAGCTCTCTCATAGCGCGAGCCGTCAGCGCCCCGGTGGGTTTCTTAACACCCTTGGCCTGCTCTGCTTTCTCGGTGGCGCTCACGTTATCCCACCTTTCACGCGGGCCCACCCAGCCGCCGTGGACCCCCCCCCCCCCCCATTTCGACGCCCTCCATGGATTCTTCCGCCCGCGGGGCTTCCACTTCACCTTCCTCTCAGGCGGGAGGTCGCCAGCGAACTGCCTTCCTCTTCGAACACCAGAGACCCTCCTGAGGATCCATTGGTGGAGAACAAGGTGTGGGGACCGGGGCGGTTTCTCTCTCTCTCTCTCTCGTTTGAATCGAACATAGAGGAAGACGAATGGCGGAGCCCTTTTTTGAATGGGTTCCGCGTGTTTAACGCAGTTGTATTTGATACTGCAATCATTATTATCGCGGTATTACGTATAGCCGCGTTCAATAAAAAAAGTAAAAAAAATCTATTGTTCTCTCATTTAAAAAAAAAATAAAATCAAAATAAAAAAATAAAAAATGGCCAAAAAAGATTAATAGCGGCAGACTGAAGGGTGCTATTCTGAACAGCGACTATCTGGCGGTCGCGATTTAGATTCCGTCTCCTTATCGCCTACGACCTTCCTAGATAGTGCCCTTCCATGATCTAACTCCATCACCAATTGTGGAAGGAGAATTTTGATCTTCCTCGTTTTAATCCTATTGAAACAAGGATCTTTCACCCTATAAATACCCCCATGATTCATCTGTCTAGGGGTTATGGCTTCAATTACTGGCGAGATTCTGTGCGTTGCTTCCCTCTTCCTGTTCTGTTCTGTTGCCACGCTGAAGCTGAAGTCAAGTTTCTTCCTCCATCTTGCTTACAGGAGCAGAAGGAGGCACTCATCTCCTCGTCTTCTTTTGTTTATTCTGCGCATCATCATCCTCGCTTCACCACAATTTCATTAAGCATATTATTTAGTTTCTTTTGCATACATATCTCCCATCCCATACTCCTCTTAGGGGTTTAAAAGAAACTATAAGGTGTGTTCATGCCTGATTTGCACAAGATCATATTCATAGGATTTTTATACTACACCTTTTGGCTAATCCAATCTGTTGGCTTTGTTTGTGTTCTTTTCAAGGTAAACAAAGTAAGAACCCCTTTCATCGGCCGATCGATTGGAAGAGGAAGATAGAAGCACATCTCACCCTCATACAAGGTATTCTACACGATCATCCTTTCTTGTTTTTTTTGAGATAATCCCTTTGGCGATCACCCTCCTAGAAGTAGTATCACATCCTCCCTCCCCTTTTGTAATTATCATTTTTATGAATTAACTCTCTCTCTCTTTAATCCTTCTTCTTTAAATGTCTATTTGACACGTTCACAAATTGGCGATCATGGTGGGATGCTTGTTGTTTTTATTTTGATTACCCCTCCTTCGGCACCCATGTGTGCCACTCCCTTTGGCACCTTTGTGTGCCCCTCCTTCAGGCACCCGCGTGTGCCCCTTCCTTTGTGCTCATGTAGCACACTCCCCTTGCGCACCACGTGCGCATCCCCCACTGGATTAGCCAATTTCGAACTGTCTATAGCATATTTAGGAAGGGAATATGGTTCCTGTCATCAAAACTGATACAACGACTGTCCACCAGTCACAATTTTGGATTCAACGCCCTCCCACAGAGGTGCTCATTACAGTGTTTTTAATATTATTTACTATTTTTAGAAGCTGTGCCTTCGGACAAAGGCATTATTCACTCATTTAGCGCCTTACTCACAAGCGTTAATTCTTTAGTTACTGATCATTTGCCACTGTTTGCTACTATCAGTGCCCCTCTACAGAGGTGTTGATTATCCTTTTCGCAACTGTGACACAGTCACTGTTCACTGATACCGCGACCATTTCTCGGTCGCTATTGCTCTATGTTCTAACAGAATCGCTATATTTGCTTTTGTTTGGCTTGTTTGATTGATTGTTGATTATATTCACATTACTAACTATTTCTGCCTGCATTAGCTTGCATTCTAGGGCATTTGGTTGAGAGACCTCCTCTCTCTACACCTTAGGATCCCCTACACTTTCTTGGGAAAGGAAGGACCCTCCATTGAGCATTCTGTCTCTTTGGATTGGAAATTCCTTAACCAAGACCTCCGTAAGTCTCCGCACCCATGGATTCCCTCACGGACGCCTGGCTGGTTGTATCTTTGAAGAACCCCGGGGTTTAGTTAACCTATGTGTTGGTGAGGAGAGAGAAAGAACTTAGTTAACCAGGAGATTACACCCAAATTGAAACTCGGACTTATATTGGAGAAAAGGTTGATCATGCTTTTTAAAAACTCATCTTGCCTTAAGTACAAAGAACCTAAAAATCTTCTGCAAGCATCACAACTTGATTGGCAATTTGTTTGACAATTTACTTGTCTACTTATTCATCGGCTACATCTTGTTTATAATTCTTTATTATAATCATGAGACTCTGTTCAGGTAAAATTGTCAACATGGCCAACCTAGAGTATTCTTATGACTATGAGGACGGTCAATACAACCAATCTTATGAGGTCTCTCCTCAGGGACTCACTCAATACGAGTCCCTTCCCCAAAGCTTTGTTCAATATGAGGGAAGCTATGCTCCTTCCTATCCGCAAGTCTATGTGGCGGACACCACTACTCAAGGGGTTGAGCCCACCTCTCAAACTCAACCCATTACTCAATCTACTCCCGAGGACATTTCCTCGTCTCTCAACCTCAATGATCTCATTAATGTTTTATCTCAGTTGGATGATACCCAATGCCAAGCGGTCCAAGCTGCTCTTAAAGGGAAATCAATCCCTTCATCTTAATTTCTTAAACTTTCTAGTGAGCATGGCAAATTCATCTGCATCTTCTTCAGAGCTCGAAGAGCTATGCACACTAGAGGATCCTTTGCTACTAGAAGCTACTTTCAGAGCGAGGGGTTTTCTCTTCTTTTCAGATTCATCAACCCTCTTAAGGTTCAACTCATAAGTCATGAGAGAACCGACGAGTTCATCTACAGTGGTGGTAGCTAAGTTCCTAGACTCCTCCATAACAGTGGCCTTGGTGTGCCAAATTGGAGTCAGGGACCTGAGAATTTTTCTAACTAATTCATATTCACTGTAGGCCTTACCGAGGCTCCTCAAGCTATTGGTTAGAACCATCAAACGGGCGTACATCTCAGAGATGGACTCTTCTGGCTTCATTTTGAAGGCTTCATATTCTGAAACAAGCATGTTAGCCTTAGTCTCTCTCACCTAAGATGTATCGTTATATATAACCTCAAGCTTATCCCACATCTCCTTTGCCGAGCATGATGAAATTCTTGAAAACTCCATGAGATGCAGAGCACACTGGATCGCATTGACAGCACTCCAATTTAAAGTAGATCTACGAATGCGCACTCTTGTCCATACTTCCTCATCATCAAGGAGCTCGAATGGTCCCTTGCTCACAACTTTCCTGATCTCATAATCTTTCGCATGAAGGAAGACCTGCATGTGATTTTTCCAATATGCATAACTATTACCATCAAAGTAAGGTGGCTTACTTGTTGAGTGACCTTTTGCAGTTAAACCATTAGCATCCATCTTAGCTAACCTCTCCGGGATGTGAAGCCCTTAGGGAGAGTTAGGCTCTGATACCACGTGTTGGAACGAATGAACACGGATCTAGAGGGGGGGTGAATAGATCTACCCCAAATTACACAAGTCTATAGTAGATTAAAAGCTAGTGTGGAATTAAATGAACTGTTATGAACAGAACTGCCACAAGGAATGGATAATGGAAATATTGAACTTCTAAATGTCAAAGAAACACAATGACAAGATGATCAAATGCTTCAATATGGTACTTGGTGGAGGTTAGATCAAAGATCTCCTCACGCAAGAGTCAGTGTTCTAGATAGGCGTGACCTATCTTTCTCATTGAGCCTTTTGATATACCACTGAAGAGATGGTCAAATTGCAGATGCACAATGAAGAAATAAAACGTATGTAGCAGATGAACATTTAGATAATCAATCTCATGATAAGCTGTAAACGAGCCTATGCATTCATCTACTTGAAGATAAGATAGAACATTCACTCAGATAGATAGATTATGAGCAGTAGAAATTAGATCTAACAGAATGTAGAGATGATCAACAAAGTAGATGGCAGATACTGGCACGCAGACAATCACACATGAAACACTCGAAGATTTTTAGGTGGTTCGATCTCTAGTTAGAGATCTACGTCCACCTCTTACTCAACTGAGTAAGGCTTATTGCTGAGTCACAACTTGAATTCGCTAATCCACAACTTTAGGGATAGAATCCCTACAAACCGTTGATCCACCCTTACACTTAAGGGGTTTAAAAAAATGCACAAGGTGTGTCCACTCTTCATATGCATTTCTTCATTCTTATTAAGAGCTGATACTACACGACCTGATCTAATTTGGTGCTTTCTTGCCCTTTTCTTTGCTTGTTTCAGGGTAATCAGATCAAGAGACCCCCTTAGCCAGCCGACCGATTGAAGGAGGATGCAGAACCCATACACCCTCTCATCAGGTATTTCTCGCAATCACTCTTTTCATTAGTATTGAGGATTTTCCTCTGGTGATCACATTCCAATCGAGCACCACGTGCTCCCCTTTTCTTTTCCCTGGCAACACACATGCTTAACCATTTTTCACGTGTACACTAAGTGACACGTTCACAAATTGGCGATCACGGTGGGACACTATTATCTTTTTATTTGATTACCCTTCCTGATTGGCACCCACGTGTGCCCCTCCTTTGGTGCTCCACATAGCACATTATTCTTCTTGACTCCTCTGTGCACCACGTGCACACTCCCACTTGGTTGTGTAATTGGTGAACTACTGCTTAGGTGTTGTAAGTGTTTGGTATCTGATTGTTTGAGAATTGGTGTCCACCCATCTGGATGCCCATACCTGATCAGCGTCACTCTACAGAGTTACCCATTTATTTACATGCTATTTTTTTGATTATTTTCTGGAATCTGCGTCTACTCCAACGGACGCTATTTCATTTTAATTATTAATGTCTCTGGTATCTACGTCTCCCCAAGTGGACGCCATTTCTTGCCTATTTATTTATAAAAAATTAGCGCCTGCTCACCGAGGAGCATATGAGCAGATCTAAGTTTGCTCATGACTTGCTCCCTCACCTCTCGGCGGCTAAGAGTGAGGCTCTTGAGAGCCCCTTCCTAGAGGAGCAGATTAGGTAGGCGGTATTTTCTCTAACAGGTGATAAGACCCCCAGGCTAGATGATTTTCTTATGATGTTCTTTCAACATTGTTGGGATATTATCAAGGAGGATCTCACGGGTGCAGTTAGAGAATTTCATGAGGGCAAGGCTCATTTGAAGGGTATTAATAAAACCCTTTTGGTCCTCATCCCTAAGAAGAAGGGTGCACAAGACTTGGCAGACTTTTGTCCTGTTAGTTTGCTGAATAGTACCTATAAAATTATCTCTTAGGTTTTGACTAGGGGGCTTGATAGAGTGGTGGATGAGCTGGTTAGTGTATTAGGGAGCCTTCATCAGGGTAAGACAAATCCAGAAGAATTTTCTTATTGCTCACGAATGTTTGTTTGCCATAAAACAACAGAAGAAGAGGGGTTTGATTCTCAAGCTAAATTTCGAGAAAACTTATGACAGGGTAAACTAGAACTGCCTCCTTCAGGTTATGACGAAGATGGGCTTTGGTCAGGTGTGAATCTCATGGATACGAGAGTGTATCTCGTCTGCTTCGTTTGTTGTCCTTATTAATGGACAACCATCCTTTCTTTTCCCTAGTGGGAGAGGGCCTCGGTAGGGAGACCCACTCTCCCCTCTCTTGTTTGTCCTGGTGACAGAGATCTTGAGTAGGCTGTAGATGAGAGTTGAGGTGGTAGGGATTATTATAAGCTTGCAGACTAGTCAGTCCAGCAACTGTGTCACCCACCTGTAGTATGCAGATGACATTATTCTCTTTTTAGCCGATGAGGAACAACAACTAGTGGATGCCAGGTTGTTGTTGGAGGTAGTATAGGATGTCACTAGGCTGAAGGTGAACTACGACAAGAACCACATTACGAGGATCAATATGGTTGAGTCAGCCATCGAGAGGGCAGCTCTCATCTTCAGTTGCCAGATTGGGAGGTTCCCCTTGACCTACCTTGACCTTCCTCTTTCCTTAGGACCTCTTCGCTGCAGGGATTGACAGGGGGGGCCATATCTTCATCAAAGCGGCACTGTGCACTTGCCTTTTATAGAATGTCGAGGGGAGATCGGATGGCACGGGAGGTTTCTTGGTTTTAAGGGAAACGTGGCTGGGATGCGGGCGTGCCAATCGATTTCTCGACAATCACCCATCGAACCGAAAGCTAACTGGGGAAGCACCACCAGGGCGCGACACGTGGACTCGGGAGGTGAGGGACACGTAGAGGGAAGGTCGGTTCCGTAGGTGCAAGTGCACGGGTGACTGTGGGGAGTCGTGTATAGAATGTCTTTCCCCATCGACCGCAAGCAATCGATGTTTATTTACATCAGATTGAATCTGAACACCTTCGCTCTACTGCTAAAGAGAAGTCTGTGTAGGCCTGAGGTCCCGGGTGAAAAGTAGGGAGCACTTCGCAGTTGTAGGTTCGCACTAAACAAGATGGGGTTGACTGGGTTGAGAGGTGCTGAGGGGTTCACGCTAGGTGACGCAACAAAAGAGGGCTGAGGGCCCGAACATGGATGCGAGTGCATACGTCCAAATGGCTGTACTATTTCTGAGAGCTATGTGGCTTTACAAGAGGGCCATAGTGGCCGAGGTACAACAGGCGCAAACCGCGGGACAATTCTGACACAATGGTTGGTCCCTGGGTCTATGCGTGACAAAGTGGGTATCCGCGTGTTTTACAGAGTGTTCCTCTCATGGCATGGGCTGTGTTTTCTCCACAAAACGAGGGGCTTGTAGCTGGGTGACTTGTGAGTGCATCAGACTGGTGCCCGAGCGAGGGTCAATCGTGGCTCAGATCGAGTGGTCAGACATGGCCTCGTGGGTACTGGTAAGCGTGACATCACGGGCGTGCATGGTTGCACCCTTGTCGTAACATCTCACACGTGGTGCGCATAGATTTGTGTGTCATGGCAAAAGACCGTGCGAGGGAAGTAAAAGTGACATACCCTCGGCGTCCTTAGCTGACGACCAAGTCACCCACACACAATTCTCCTTGCTGGTTGCCTTGCTACTGCTTGAAGCTTAAAGGTCCCTCTGGTTGGATTGATGCACGTCTGTTCCCCCCTTGAGCTCCTAAGGGGCTTTTATAGTGAATTTGAAGGGACATGGAAGGGGTTAGGCGGGCTAGGTTGAAGGGTTCAAGCTAGTCCGGGTAAACCTATTGGAATAGTGTGTTACGGGTTGCAGAGACTATATAGCCCTAGGATCTCTTAGTGTTAGGCCGACGTCTCCTAAATTGTGTGTCGCTGGTTGTCTCCGCATCTAGAGTCTGAGGCCCGCATCATATAGAGTCGGTCACCCATGTCCGTCCTGCATCAATAGTGTTTCACGAGAAAAGAGGTGGGATGACTCAAGAAATGGCAAAAGAAATTTGGGATCTTGTCATTTATACTCCATAAAGAGAGCCCGAGACATGCCCTTGGGGTAACAAATATACACAACCTGGGCATATAACATAACAAAAAGGGGGAGGAGATACAATCAAATCACAGCTTGCTCCCCTCCAACGCCGTCAGACGAATTGAGCAGCAGCAAGCTCTGCCTCAAGAGTGGACAAGAGCTGAGTACTGGCCTCGACCGTGCTCCCAGCCTCTCGCCACTCAACCCTGGTGCGCTCCGTGGCCGACAACTACTCCTCCAAGGCCTTCCGCAAGGCCTCAACAGCCTGGCCTCAAAAGAATGACTCAGCTACCTCGACGTGGCCCCTCTGCTCGGCTACAGCTATCACAAGCTGAGCCAGTGGCTCCCGCTCCTCCCGGATGGCTGCCAGCCTCTGAGCCCTATGGTCTTGCTCCTGATGAAGTCGCAGGTACTCTGCCCATATCCCTACGAGCCCGAATATCTAAGGCTCATGCGGGAAGTCGAGGATGTGGCAGCCCTGGGTGCACTCTATCAGGTGCTACCTTAGGTCCTCTGGAGAAAGGAGGGGGTCGCTCTAGCGGTAGCCTCATGCTCGCTGAAGCAAGGAGGCACCCATACTCCCATCCACCAACGGCTCCGGCGGTGGAGTAGAAGTAGGCCACTCGACCTCCAAACTCAGGGAGGAGTCGCCTATCTCCACTAGCACATCAGTAGAGGCTACACAATTCCAGAAAGAACCAAGGGAAAGTGAGAAATACATGTGAAACTTTTCATGATAAATAAGATGGAAAACCTGATAAATTGTGCGACCCTTAACCGAAACAAACCTTCCCATACCTATGGCATCACCCCCCGGGGTCAGGGGAGGCAGCAACTCCTCAACAACCAAGGAGCCCTCCACCATAGCTCAGTCCCCTCTAGTAGCTATAGGCGGGGTGGGAAACTCCTCCTGGCCGCCCGCATCAGGAGCTGGCGCGCACTCCTCCTCTACCATCGGCGCTACATACAAGACCGAACCGTCAATATTATGCTAGATACTACAAGCAAATGCTAAAGAGAAAAGAGCCCCAACACACCTGCAGAAGTAGTCTCGGTCTTCGTCCCCTTAGTGGGTGAGGTCCCAAAGGATGAGGAACCTGAACTCTCTTCTGTCTCCATGACCAAACTGCCACCACCTTAGGAGTCTGAAGCAGTCTCCGATGAGTCTCCGGAGTTGGTGGAACTAGAAGCCCTTGCAGACCAACAAAGCAATAGGATCAGCATAAAACCTGACCTCACATAAAGAAAATAGTCCAGCTAGAGGTTTAAAGCAAAAAGCCTGCCAGTCGGAGAACTCCCCTCAGAGATTTCCTCAATGTCGATGATCTCCTTAGTCTCTTCAGTCGGAGCTATAGTCGTTGGCTCCCCGCCAATAGCCCCAGCCACATCACGAGGAAACTCGCACTCCTCCAGAGGGGATGAGGTACCTGTGACCGACACCAGAAGAAGCTTAGCACAGGCACACGATACAAAAAGCTCACCGCCAGTGGCTAAGCTCCCAATCGCATACCTGAGGGTCTCATTATTGACACCCATTTTTAGCCCACAAGTCGCGTTATTTCCCTTATTCATCATCTCTGATGTCCCAAATTATCCATTATTTTGGAGTCTTTCTTGCATGGATTTCGAGTCCATTTCATTGTTCCCTAGCTTTTGGACTTCAGGGATCATGATTTCTTAGAGCCCTGGGGATTATTTTATCAGCTTTCGACTTCTAAGTCGACTTGCGGCCCATTTATGTCAACATCCTTCCAGCATTCGGCTCCTTTCACTGCGCAGTCCTGAACACATCCCATTTGCATCCCCTTCCATTCCTCTATTCATTAAGTCTCTATTCATTACGTGCCCTTCACCAAAGTTGTTAGTTTTTTAAAGATCTACATTTTCTTCTTCTATGCCATTAGTCAGTTCTATGCCAATTCTAAGTTATTCATGTTTTTCTTGTAGACTACACTGTTCACCTGTGAATCTAACATTTTTCCTATCTTCTCACCCCATTTTCTCCCTCTTTTGATCATCTTTTGATGGGAATTGACTCTAGTCATTAGTATTTTCTTTTTACATTTTTATCATTTTATTTTTCAAAACATGATAGAAGCTGTTTAGGAATCCACATTGGTGTGAAAGTGGATGGCTTGGTGGATTTAACAGCTTGAACAAACCGCGCACGGTCCCACGCATCCCTGGCTAGGGATGCCCGTGAGCTAGAGTCCCAGGTCGCGTGTCCGTCCTGCATCAGCCTTGCTGAACTTGCAACAATCGTCAAACATAGCGTGCCAGTAATAGCCCAATTTTTTGATTTCAATCTTCATTTTTGGACCGGCCTGATGTGCCCCGGCTGATCCGGTATGAACTTCTTGCATCATCTGCCAAGCTTCTACTGGGGACAAGCAACGGAGCAAGACTTTTTTCTAGCATCTGCCATTATTCGGAATAAGGTTTCGTTTCTCATCTAATAGGAATCCTTGATTCTGAGGAGCTTCAGTCTATGTTCTTTTTCTTTCGGGAGCTGTTGGTGCTGGAACCAACGTAGAAGATGCTCTCGCTAATCGCGCTATTATATTTCCTCCACAGTTGTCACTTTATTTTCTTCTTCATTAGCCAGGACCTCTGTCACACTGGGGACCTGACGTCGATTAATTATTGTTATACTCAGGCTTGTGTCTGGTGGGATTGCTAAAGAACTAGCCAACTTTGCGAGGGCATCTTCCTGAGCATTCTATCCTTGGTTGATGTGCCTAACTTTGATGAGATAAAATCTTGCCATCAGGCGGAGTGCCAATTGGTAATAAGGGAGGAGTTCTTACATCCGCACATCGAACTCTCCTTCTAACTGCTTTATAACTAGCATGGAATCCCCGAATGCTTCCAACATCTGAATTTTCATAGACAGGGCAATCTGTAACCTGATTATCAGGGCTTCATATTCTACCTCGTTGTTTGTGTAGGATTTGTTTATCGAGCAGGAGGTATATATGACCTCTCCCTCAGGAGATTTCAGGACTATGCCTGTCCCAGCCCTGACTCTAGTTGCTCCAGCTGCTGGGGTGTCAATTCTGGATGCATCATCAAAATGCAACTGTCACAAGGCAGGCTACACTTGGTCGGCTTCCAGGGTCTCATCTTCGGGGAGTTCTGTCTCTAGTGGACAGTCTTTAGGTACTGGGTGCGTAGCAAAGAAATTTGTGATGGCCTGACCTTTGACTGCTCTCTGCGGCACATAGGAGACATTGAACTCCATGAGAATCACCGCCCATTTGCCTAAACTGTCTTTGAGAGCCAGTTGTGATAGGATGTATTTCAACGGATCCACCTTAGAAATCAGCTTTATTTCATGCGACAGCATGTAGTGCCAGAGCTTCTTGACTATGAAGATCAGCGCCAAGCAGACTTTCTCAATGAAAGTATATTTTTCTTCAGTTCTGACCAGTCTTCGACTGAGGTAGTAGAGGGCTTGTTCCTTCCCTTCTTCATTATTCTGGGCCAACATTGCCCCCAAGGAGTAGTGTGTGGCTGCTATATACAGAATCAGCGATCGTCCTTTCACTAGTGCCCCCAGCACTGGAGGGGTCTTCAAATAATCTTTCAACTTGTCAAAAGCTGTTTGGTATTTTTCATCCCAATAAAAGGGAACATCCTTCATCATCAAATTGTGAAAGGGGTGAGAACGCCCTGACAAGTTGGATATGAACTGCCGGATATAAGCCAGAGGGCCTTGTAGAGATCTCAGCTTGGAGAGGTTCCTTGGTTGAGGTAGCTCCTGAATCGCCTTGATCTTTGTAGGGTCTATTTCGATTTCCCGGTATCTGACAAGAAAGTGCATGAATTTGCTCCTCGACACTCCGAACGCGCACTTCATGGGGTTCATCTTCAGTTCATACTGTCGGAGCCTCTGAAATATGACCCGGAGGTCCTGTAGATGGTCTTCTTTCTTCTTGGTCTTGACCACCAGGTCATCTATGTAGCACTCGACCTTGTGGTAGAGTAGCTCATCAAATTTTCTAGTCATCACCCACTGGTAGGTGGCGTCGGCGTTCTTCAATCCGAACGGCATCCTTTTGTAGTGATAAATGCCCTTGGGGGTTCGGAAGGCAGTATGGACCTAGTCATGCTCCGCGATCCACATCTGATTATAGCCAGATGACCCGTCCATAAATGACAGAGCTTTGTGGCTGGTTGTGGCATCTACCATGACTTTCGTTATTAGTACCGAAAAGTCATCTTTGGGGCATGTTTTTTTCAGATCTCGAAAGTCCACACATATCTGGATCTACCAATTCTTCTTTTTCATGGGCACGATATTAGCCAGCCACGTGGTATATTGATTTTCTTCGACAAAACCCACATCAATGAGTTTGTCTACTTTGCATATGACTAAGATAGGCATATACCTATATTATAACAAAGCATAGGGAATTTACCTATAGATTTTTAAAAATATTGGAATAAGCTGTATATACCAACGTTTTTCAAAAGCGTAGGTAAAATTCGTGACTATAGGCCAATTTTCTTGTAGTGTGAGCTAATTGATCAAAGAAGAACAAACCCATATGATCGGGCAAATTATTGGAAAGGACATGTTAAAGCAAGAGGTCATACTTCTATGTTGAGAATTAAGAGGCCATGTTTCAAAAGGACATCATCTGTCAAAAAGAGGGGTAAACGCAAAGTAAAATTGAAGGGTAAGAGGTCTTATGATGAGAAGCCCTCCATTGGTCCATCTTTATTCTATTCCATTCCATCACTACTTTTGTTGATTATCAATTTCTTCTTATGGGCCATCTATTGGGTGAGAAGGAGATTCTCCTCTTTCTATTCTAAGCATTTACATTCATCCTTTTCTCTTAGGTCTTTAGACCCTCATCTCCCTTCTTATCCGAAACCAGCATCACTTGATGCCACTTCTTCACCCAATCCATATCATTCTCCTCCTCTGGAACCTCCACTAGACCTTCTTAGAGCTAAACTTCCATCCAATTTTTCTATCCTCCCAGGGCATCGCATCCCTTGTCCTCCTCATCCTCTAGAACCTCAGGCACTTCTAGATTCAAGTTTTCATTCCACTCTTTTATCTTCAGAGGGCATCACATCCCTCGTCATTCTCTTCCTCCAGAACCTCTAGACCCTCTTGGATTCAAACTTCCATTCCATTCTTTTATCTTCCCAGGGCATCACGTCCCTCATGCCCCTCATATTCCTCATACTCCAGAACCTCTAGATCCTCTTCCATTCCATTCTTTTATCTTCCCAAGGCATCACATCTCTCACTATTCCCTTCCTCCAAAACCTCTTGATCTTCCTCAATTAGATTCATATTTTCCTCCTCCAGAACCTTAGGATCCACTCCTTTCAATTTACCAATTCATCCCTTCAACTCCTCCAGATCACAGGTCTGACCTAATGCCTCCGAAGCCACTTGATCAGGGCACTTTCCCTTTCTCCCATTAATTTCGAGACGTTAGTCCCCACTCCCCCCATTGATTTTCTTTTTCTTCTATAGACCTTTCATGTATTTAGGGTTTTACACCCTCATGAGAGAGTTTGAGCCCCATCTTTTTTCTTTTTCCTTCTTCGTCTGAATCTAGTATTGTCATCACCCCTTCATGTTAAGCTAGCTACATCAAATCTTTGCCTCCCTGTCCCTCTATCTACCAAGTAAGGAAAGTAAGGCTCATGTTGATCAAAGTCGCCACTGGCAGCTACTTCTACAATAGGGTCGTAAGGTAATTTATTTGTGTAAGTATGCACTTTCATTTTTTCACTCATCTCTATGCATGGTTTTAACACGAAGTGCTTCTTAACATGATTAAGAGTGGTATAGGTCTTGTCCTAGGTTCTTACTTGAGTTAAATGAGTCTCAGGTTGCTTCTGCAACACTTTAGGCTATGAAAACCCTGCACTGGGAGTCTGGAATTCCTTCCTCACTCATTAAGGGTAACCCTAAGGATGGGCATCACACACACTTCATGGCATCCTTAGCCATTTTAATTTCTTGGAAAACACTATTACTACTTGGGCCATGCTCGGAGGCACAAGATTTTTTTCTCTTCTTTATTCAGCTGAAATATGGAAGGAGGTAGCTTGGGCAAGACAATTAACTTAAGCACTCCCCGGCAAGAGGAAGTCTCAATTAGGGGTAATCTATTAAGACTTTGTTCTCAATTTCAATATCAATATTCATCAAAATCTAAAAGGAAAGAAAAAAATGATCAAAATCAAAATCAAGAAGAAATTGTAAAGAAAAATAATAGCATGGCAAGAGGGAAGTATAGCTCCCCGTGAGATGTCATAAGCCCGATTGTATGTGTGTCTAAAAGAGAATAAACGTTTGATGATATTGACAAAAAGTCTCGAGACAATAGGTCGACTCTCTAGGGTTGTGCCATGGAAGGGAGTCAAACTCGACATCCCCTAAACTTATATCAAGCTTATCTCCAAATTATCTTCTCTTCTCCCACTAAGGCCGAGTGTTTCTCGAGTATGACCTTAGTAGGGGCACCGTTAACCAATGGTAGCCGGCTATAGAGCGCCACCCTAAATGTACGCCCTACTTTGGATAGTTTTTAGTGAAAGGGGAAGGAACAAAGACCCCTAGCCAGTGGTTTGAACTATCCTTGGTGCTGTAGTTAGTAATGTCTAATATCTCAAAATATTAAAAAATTCCGCATGCCGGGAAGCCGGGATAGCCGCTGGAAGGCCAAGATCGGCGGCGGATGGGAGTTGAGGCGATGAACGCCGGCCCATGGAAAGACCGCGCGGAATGGGAGGCGGAGGGACACGAGTAATGCCGAATTATCCCAAAACCCGCACCGCCGAGGAGTGGCGTGCCTACCACCGCGAGAAGCGCCGAGAGGCAGTCGCAAAGATGTCGGACGCAGATCGGGCGGCTCTAAGAGAGAAGCGGCGGCAACGCCATGCCGCGCTATCTCCAGAGAAGCGGGCGCTGCGGGCGCAGAACACGGCACACCGATATCAACTTCGGAAGTCTATCCGAAAGGCCGCCGCGCCACCGCCAGAAACAATGCAAGAGCGTATGGAGAAGAAATCCGACCGCAGCGGAGGACCGGGCTCATGCTGGATATGGACAGGGACGCTTAACGGACGCGGGTACGGCCGGTTGTCGTGGGAAGGTCGCCTAAAGCTTGCCCACCGTGAGGCATGGCGCATAGCAAATGGTCCAATCCCGGCCGGCTTTCTCGTCTGCCATAGCTGCGACGTCAGAGCATGCGTCAACCCCGCTCATCTCTTCCTGGGAACGCCCAAAGAGAACACCGCAGACATGATCTCCAAGGGCCGCCACCTTGCTGGCGATCGGACCAAACAGTCCAAGTTGACTGCGGAAGACGTGCTCGCGATCCGCGCCGACACTCGCCTCTACAAGCTTATCGCCAAGGAGTACGGGATATGCATATCGCACGTCTCATTCATAAAAAATGGCAAGGGGTGGAGGCACCTGAAATGAACGTGATCGCCTTCAACCGCCTCTCCGTCACGGACCGCGAAGAATGGGAGCGAGTATGCCGGCTGATCGAGAAGTTCAACGCGGAGAATCCGAGATGATGCGCACACGACGCGCCCGCTTCAGCTTCGACGAGGAGCGCCAGCCCTGCGGCGTCACCGGCCTGCGGTCCGTCGCGCGGTCACTGGATCGCGTCCCACCCGCGCTCGACGACTGTCTCGTGTCGCGCCCTCGCCCCTGGCTGCTGGTGATTTGGGAGCCTCTGCTCACCAAGGCACCGGCACCACCGAGGGCCGCGCCGTACTGCTGCTACATCAAGACGGTGATCTTCTATCACTCGCCGTACATCGTGCGGCCGTGGAAGCGCCTGTATCGCAGCGCCGGTAATCGCCTGCGGGCCTGCGAAGCGGGTTTCGAGGAATGGGACAAGATCGAGACGCGCCTCTCCTGGGATGATCTCGTCGTCTTCGATGGCGAGACGTTTCAGATCGGCGGCGGCACGGTCGTTTGGGCAAAGCGGCGCTGGTGGATGCGACGCGGCGCGCGGCGGTATCAAGCACCGGAGCGCGTTGGGATCGAGGACGCGAACGGCCACAAGGTGTGCGCGCTCAGCCCGCACCCCTCGGTCGGCGGCCGCGGGCTCGAACAGGTGATGGCCGACGCCCGGCTGATCGTGGCGCTCGCCAACGGCCCGGCCGCCGCCGAGTTCGAAGCCCGCAACGCGGCCCCGGTCGAGATCCCGGCGGACGAGCAGGCGCCGGCGGGAACGACGGGACGGCTGCTGTGAGCGTGCGCGCCCGCTCCCTCTCCGAGATCGGCAGCGAGGCCGAGCAGCTGGAACGCGCCGCCCACCAGGTCCGGACACTGATCGCGAGTGCGGTCCTCCATGGGCGCCGACGGGCCGAGGTCGAGACCGACACGCTGATCAGGCTTCTCGACGCCATCCCGACGGCACGGGAGGAGACATGACGCCGGTGCTGGCCGACGAAACGACCGTCGCCGAGCTCGCCACGCACTACGGCATGTCGGTGCGCACCATCCAGCGCGCGATCGCCGGCGCCGGCGTGAATCCCATTGGCAGGGGGCCAGGCGCCCGCTTAACGTCCGCCGATGTCCTGCGGGTCCGGGAGGCCCTGCGTCGATGCCCTACAAGATCGCCGGCCAGCCCGGCACCTGGTACGAACCCGGCACCCGAAAGGGAAATGCCAACATCGCATGGCGCGGGCAGAAACCCGATGGAACATGGACCGAGTTCGTCACGGACTCGCGACATCAATCGGGCGCTCAAGCGCACGTTCGGCGGTTCTTTGAGCAGTGGGACCGTCGTACCCCTCCCGCCGCGGGCGCCCAGGGCGTAACGCTCGAGACGGCCGCCCGGCACTACAAGGACGCCCGGGCCCGGTCGGAGGCCGAGCGGGAGCGCGCCGACCGGATCGTGCGGCTCATCGGCAAGGATCTCGACGTCGCCCACGTCAACCAGAGCCACCTGACGCAGGCGGCTGCGAAGTACCGGCGGCTGCGGGCACTGCAGAACGCCAAGGCCGCCGCCGAAGAACGCCAGACCTTCCCGCCGCCCAGCGCGCCGACCCTAAACCGCGAACTCACGACGCCGCTGCGGTCCATCCTGAGATTCGCGGCCAGGGCCCAGTGGCGGCTGCCGATCGAGATCGAGGCCGTGAAGCCGGAACCCGGCGAGATCCCTTCACCGCCCCGGCCGGCCGCCCGGGACGAGACCGTCACCCGCCTGCTGCAGGCGATCGACGAGGCGCTGGCGACGCTCGCGCCGATCGGCCGGCGCCAGCTGAACTATCGCCGCCAGCTCGCCAGTCTGAAGGCGCGCAAGGCCCTGCTCGTCCTGGTGCACGAGCGCGGCTACAGGATCTCGGAATGGCTGCGCTGGCGCTGGGAGACCATCGACCTGCAGGCCGGCATCGCCCGGATCCTGCTCAGCAAGCCCACGCGATGGGTCGAGTTCGATCTCTCGCCGGCGGCCGTGGCGGTGCTGGCGCAGATGCCGGCGCGACCGGAAGGCCCTGTCTTCCCCTGGCGACACCGGTCGCAGGTTTACCAGGCGATCGACAGGATCGCGCCCGACGGCGTGTCCTGGCGTCCGCACGAGAGCCGGCGGGCCGTGGTGACGGCCGTTACGCGCGCGACGGGCAACGTGAGGGCAGCGCAGCTATACGTCAGTCACGCCAGCATCAACACGACGTTGCGCTACGTCGTGGTCGATCCGAAAGAGACCGCATCCACCGTGCGAACCGGTGGAAAACCCTTGCGCTCGGGAAAGCCGGGGAGCTAAACCCCTAACCCGCTGCAACTATTGGGTTGTCGCCGCCCTTGGTAAGGGGGAGGTCGACAGTTCAATCCTGTCCGGCAGCACCAGCGCACCATTGAAATCATTGGTTTTCCGCCACTGCCCGTTCCCCCGGAGCGGCCGCTGCGCGACACGGCACGACACGATTCGACAGAACACGTCAGCAACTGCTGGGGAAGCCTGGGGAAGAGTTCGCGCGACGTTCAGGGTCCGACAGCGTTACGAATCCAGCAGCACAAACCGGCGGCGGTGACAGGGGTCGCGGCCTACCGGAGCTGACGATGCCAGCCTACGTCCACCCTCTCCGCACCTTCGGCGACCTCGCGATCCCATCGGGCCCGTGGCAGCAACTCGTCGATCTCTGCGTCCGGCAGGATCGCGCCGCCGACGAGGCGATCGACCAGATCAAGGCGGCCATGAAGGAGTTCGGCGAGCGGCCGGACCAGATCGAGATCCGTGTCGCCCGCACCCAGGAGGATGCCGATCGGCTCGGCTGGCCCTGCGTCGGCGCGCATGTCGCCGTCGTGCGACGGGTGATCGAGCGGGCGCCGAAGCGCATCGCCGTCGTGCCGGTCTATCCCGGCGAGAGCATGGCGGCCGATGCGGCAGCGGCCCGGCGCACGGCGCACTGAAAACGAAAAAAGCCCGCCGACCCGGTGAAGGGCCGACGGGCGAGTTTGCGAGGGAGGAAGCCCATTCGGGCATGTCGGTACCGGACGGATCCAGTCCCCGACCTCGGGTGCGCCGAGGCGCAGATGGTCAGTCAGCCTTCGTGAAATCCATGTAGAACTTCGTGCCGGGCTCGATCTTCCCGACCAGCGCCGGGTTGGCGATGGTCAGGCTCAAGCTGCCCTGAGGGCTGAACTTGGCATAGGTGTTGTCCTCATCGCTGCCGTCATCCGGATATCGGTCCGAACGGCACACGGCACTCGCCGTGACGACATCGATGCCGCCGGCGTGGCGCTCGACCTTTGACACCTGAAACTTCGCCCGCATGAACGTGGACATTGCTGTCTCTCCTGTTGATGCCCGGAAACCGCCGGGCGCGGATTTCATCCGGCAGTCGACGGCTTGAACACACACCGCACGACACCGCCGCTGATACAGATCCACCAGTCATCATCGATCGACGGATAGAGCCCCTGCCCGACCAGCGAGCGCGGCATCAGGACAACATCGCCGGCGCCGGTCACGATCTCGATCCCGGCCGGGGTCTCACGGAACGTCGTGGCGTGCTCGCGCCGGCAGTCCGATGGCCCGCAGCAGTGGACGCCGTCGCGATCGACGTAGCGCGGCTCTGACATGATCCAGCCGGCATCACCGTGCGCGAGCGCCGCCCCGGCCGACATCGCGGCCATTGCGAGCAGCACCACGGCGACCACCGCCGCCGGTCGTGCCGCCAGCCGCTCGGCACCGCGGCCGAGGCAGATCAGCCACGCCCAGCCGCAGACGAGCCCGGCCAGCGTGAGGAACGTGGCGAGGATCAGCAGGGTGATCGTCATCGCCCGGCATCCCACTTGATCCAGCCCTTGATGATGTTCTCCAGCGCCACGATCGCCGCGCCGAAGCGCAGCCGCTCGGCCGCGAGATCTACGTCGGTCGGATTCTCCGGTGCCATCTCAGGGCGTGGCGGCAGGGTCTTGAGGCTGGCCGGCGCCGGGTCGCGTGGCGCGACGAAAGCCGAGCTCGAGCAGCCCGCCATCGGCAGCGCGCATAGCAGGAGTATCGAGGCTCTTGAGGACAGGCTTTTCACGATAGATGACCTCGGTTCGGGTGGTCACGACGGCGCCGGCGCGGGCGTTCTGGTCGGCGAGCTCGGCGTCGATCGCGGCCGCGAGTGCGCGGTCCCGCTCCTTCTGGGCCAGCACGGCAGCGGCCCGATCAGCCTCGCCTCGCGCGATCTCGGCGCGGAGCGGGGGAGTCTTCCTCGGGCAATGTGCATTCGACAACAAAGTCGGTGAGGACTTGGGCTTTAATTGCGGTCCTTGGGTGAAAGCTAATATCAAATTCGCCCAACTCAATGGCCCGCTTGATAAGCCTTCCCGAAGCATCTGGGTTCTAAAGAATCTGGCGCAAGGGTTGATCGGTGAGAACGGCGATTGGGTACGCCAAGAAATATGGTCGCAGCTTGTGTGCAGCCGTGACTAGGGCCAGGGTGAACTTTTCAGTCTGTGAGTAGCGGAATTCAATCCCTTGTAGTGCTCGGCTCACATAGTAGACCGGCTTCATGACGTAGGGTGCTCGGGGTTACCGATAGATATAGGAGCAAGCGCGCCCCTTTCTGTGGCTTGGAAAGTTTGAGAGGAGAGGCTAAGTACCCTTTCAAGTCTTCAAACGTCTGCTCACATTTCTGGTCCCAGTCGATTTGACCTTTCTTCTTCGGCGCTTGATTTGCTTGCTTGATGAGTCGGAAGAAGGGTAGGCCTCTCTCTGCCGCTCGGGACAGGAACCGGGTTAGTGCAGCAATGCGGCCCATGAGGCACTGTACGTCCCTTACTCATGCCGATCGCTTCATCTCCAGCACTCCTCAGATTTGGTCAGGATTCGCTTCGATCCCCCTGTGGGTTATGAGGAATCCAAGGAATTTACCCGACTTAACTCCAAACGTGCACTTGCTCGGGTTGAGCTTCACGTTGTACCTCCTGAGGGTTGCAAACGTTTCTGCCAGATCAGCAAGGTGCTCGGCCGCCCGGAGGCTCTTGACGAGCATGTCATCAATGTAGACTTCCATGTTGCGACTGATCTGAGCGTCGAACATATGGTAGACCAAGCGCTGGTACGTGGCTCCCACATTCTTCAAGCCGGAAGTCATGCGGGTGTAGCAATATAGGCCATGGTCAGTGACGAACGCCATTTTATCTTGGTCAGGCCCGTGCATGCTTATCTGGTGGTATCCCAAGTAGGCGTCCAGAAAGCTCAGCATTTCATGCTCGGCCATGGCGTCGACCAACTGGTCGATTTAGGGCATGGGGAAGCTGTCTTTGGGCGTAGCATTATTGAGGTCCATGTAGTCGACGTACATCCGCCACTTCCCGTTGCTCTTGGGATCAAGGACTACGTTAGCCACCCAGTCGGGGTACTGGGTAGGTCCCAAGCATAGCTTTTCACTCACCTGCTCCCTAATGATGGCCTGTCGCTCAAGGTTGTAGCATCTCCTACATTGCTAAATCAGACGGCAACTCGGGTCCAGCTTCAGCTGGTGAGTTATTACTTCTGGTGGGATTCCGGACAGCTCATCCTCGGACGAAGCAAACACATCCTGGTTTGCTTCCAAGAAGGCCGCGTAAGCTTCCTTCTCTTGCTCGAATAATGTACCCCCGATCCGAAGCGTTCTGCTCGGGTCCTCCCCCACCTAGATAAGGTACAAATCTTCCAAGGGGGTGCTCATGCTTGGACCCGGATCTTCGGTTCTTGCTTTCTTCTTGGGTAGAGCCCCCTCGACTTGTCGGTCGCGGGTGGAGATCAAGTAGCATCTCCTTAACCCCCTCTAGTCACCCCGGACTTCTCCCACCCCGCGAGGAGTGAGAAACTTTAATTTTTAAAGATACGAGGAGGGGACACCACCGAGGCTTCCGAGGATACCTCGCCCTATGATGGCGCAATACCCGGTCATTCCCGTACTACCGTAAAGTCTGCTAGGAACATCACGTCTTTTAGTATGGTCCTGAACATGATTGGTAACGATATATGCCTTTCTGGGAGGATGGTCGTGCAGAAAAGCCATACAAGGGTGTTTGCAGTGGTGTTATTCATGATAAATTCACACCCATCAGTACCAGGTGTAGACACGCAAATTCTGACATTACCGTGAGTAAATCTCATGTTACATTACGACGCCCCGAAACGACCCGCATAATTAAGTTATTTGATTGATCTCCGATTTTTATCTGATAGTCTCGCCTCACGCAAATCCAAATTGTCAATCCCCCATAATGAATAAGTCATGTTGATGGGCTTTGTTAATGGGCTTCCGGCTGTTCCCTTCCCCGCATAAAATATTAAAAAAAGTGTACGTTAATGGGCTTTGGCCCACCCCTTGTTCACATATCAAACTAATAAAATAATTTCAAAATTGTGTGTTAATGGGCTTGGCCCATTCCCATCCTAAAAATAAATAAACAAAACCAATGGGCTTGGCCCATTCCCATCCTAAAAATAAATAAACAAAACCAATGGGCTTGGCCCATTCCCATCCTAAAAATAATAGGTGTCAACAAGCCCCAACACGAAAAACCTCGATTCTCACAAAAGCTCCTAATCTGAGGGACACAGCTAGATTGTAATCACGCACGACACCTTGCTCCGCATGCCACGCACATCGGTCATCAGAGCAGGCATACACCAAAGGACACAGTCCGACATAACCTTAGTGGCCACAAAACCAACCTTGGCACCGCTGCCACCATCTCACTCACCGAGGACGCACACTCCTTGTCACGAGAAGCAATCCACTGGTTAATGCCCATACTCGGTGGACCAACCATACGCCAGCTTTACTGCTTCCTGACAGATCTCAAGCCCTGCACTTGGGCAACCCACACTGAGCTTCCACTAGCTCACCCCTGGCAAGCCAAACACCATCAGCTCACACAGCCATCTCAACAGTCCGCAACCAGATCATCGACTCCACGCCAAGAATTACCTCACACATGGCAAGCTGATAGCCAGACATGTCACTGTGCCAATTCTGCCAGAAGATAAACTTCTACAAAGCCCAATTCTTATATGGGAGGCATGACACAGAGACGACCATCAAGGCCTCACCGATACACGGCTCTCGCCATTCTCGAACCACAACTACTGTAGCATCTTCTGTCTGTGAAAGACCACCCATTGGTCGCTAGACACTCATCAACGGGAGACCTCTGCTTGCTCAACTTCTTCCTTCTTTTCTTGTCCTCCACCAGATTTGAAGGAAACATTACAACTCTCGAGGCCATCCGCTGACTCTCCACAGACCAACACCACACCTCTAGCCAACTCTCACTCAGACACTGCATCCGATTTCGAACCTCATGCCAACTCTACCCTCTCAGGGGAGTACGGCGAAACCATATGACAGGACCCTGGTGTCTTCGGTCTTTACCTCACTCGACTTAGACTTATAGAGGAGCCATCTTATGCTGGTCTCAGACTAAGGATCAATATTCATACATCGATGTCTCGTTAGAGACTTCCGCACCCAGGTATCGCCCTTCATCCTATCTCATTAATTCCTTCACCTCAAAATGATCCCAAAGAAAGCCTGCCAATCCCGATTCCACTCTCACCACAGGGCCACGTGCTACACAACCTCTTACAACTCACGACACACATCTCTAGGGAAGGGAAGTGCCATCCAAATCCATTATAACCTGGTCGACAATGCCACGACCAAAGCAAATAGGTCCCCCGACAGTACGCATCTCACCATGGTCGATCACTCGGCCAACCCACTGGCTACTCACAGTAACCAGTCGGGACCCACAATCTGTCAGAGATCACTTCTCCAAAACGCAGCCTTATCTGAGAACACAACTTCCAACACTAAAATAGGGTACTCATGCGACACGCTTGCCAACATATTTTCCTGATTCTCCACCCTACCAGTGCCGCAAATCACAATGCCTCAGGCAACGACACAGCAACAACATGTCTCACACAGCTGGAGACAACGCTTACTCGAGATCCTCCATCCCGACAATCCTCTGCACTCTGCAGGCTCTGATCCTCGACACATTGGGGATCACCACACCAGCCACAAATTCTCACGAACACCACCCAACCGGCACTCATCCTTCTGACATGGCGCCAACACACCCTTACACAATAAGGGAATGAGCATAACTCCTCACAGGCAACCACCTTGCCAGAACACGGAACACGTCTCGCACAGACTTCCTGGCACACAAAGGCCAACCAATCTGGACACACAATGCAAGATGGCGAACCTTATCCCAACACGACTCTCTCCAATCGAAGGAGAACCCAACACAACTCTGACCAACGAAAAATCTCCACACTCGACTTGACCTTAAACCTCGTGCACGCTGGGAACAACACCTTCTAGCACCGAAAAAATCATCACTTTCATCAGGTCAGCACCTCTGACACACTCAGTGAGTGTCATGTCAGACTATAATCATGACATCCCTCAATGCAACACCACTACAATTCCTCGAACTGCAACATGTCATGCCAAGAGCCACAACACGAGCCATAATCGGCAATTGCCAACGCTCATCCTCGAGTTCCGAACTCACCGCGAAGCCTTCACATCTCAAGCCAACTCTAGGGCGAACACAACCCATTCGTACGCAGAAGCACATGAGCAAAAACTTACTGGGTCAACCTTGCCCAATCCTGCCTCAAAATCCTAAAAAATAATCGGGACCGACACATCATTTCTGACGCCATAGAGCATAACGAAAACATCAGGCTCGATAATCAGCAACTTAACAGAAGATCCTCCGCTCACCCGAGCGCACCTCTCGATCAGAGCACCCGCTCCGACAAATTTTATTAAGTAGTAACTTTTCAAAATTTGGATGAAGAAAAAAAAGTACAAGTTGAACTCAAAATCGAGAACCCAACTAGTGGACCTAGTGAAGTGAAACTGAATTTTGAGACCCGGCACCAAATTCGCAGGCCTTTCAAATCAGCTGGACCCATTGACATACACAGACGGAGGGGCAGCCGACTTTACAGTGTCGGGTTGTAAGGACGCCCTTAAAAGAGTACCGGTAGTATTGCCCGTGTGTACTGTTCAATGCAGTAGATTTCAAGGAGGCGACAAATAAAAAGAAGACATGCATGCAGTTCATCTCTCTCCCTCTCTCTTTCTGAGGCAGGTTAATTAGATCGAAATGGCGCCGTCCGGGAAAGCCGGTTCTTCACCTTTCTTAATCTCTCTTTTCCATCTATTTCTCCTTTCCCTCCCATCATTCTCTCTCTCTCTCTCTCTCTCTCTCTCCCAGTCTTCCTTTTATTTTTCATATACTATAGGTTAATTATGCCCTCCGTTGTCCATCACCCTCCGGACTTATATATGGTCTGGTAGCCTGGTTACGTACATGCGGACAGTTTGATGGTTCTGCAAGCAACCATCGTGCACGAAGCTCTTCAACTCCACAGAAACTTCACTATAAATGTGTATATACGGAGAGAGAGCGGTCGATCCCCGGTGCAGGTGACAAGAAAGACCCGAGCAACGTTTAGCCGGAAATCCCACCCGTTTTGTCTCGACGGTCGATGCCATCATATCGGATGGGTCGGGCCCCGTGCTGCAACGGCGAGCATGCCGGCCTGAAGAAGGGACCGTGGACCCACGAAGAGGACGAAAAGCTCAGCTCCTTCCTCCTCCTCCATCCGAACACTAGCTGGCGACTGGTGCCGCAGAAAGCCGGTCTGTATTTACATGTATATTCTGCTTCTAAATCACGGTACACGGTATAGCATGCATGCATATATGCACACATTAATTGGTTTGTGGAGCATACATGAGCATTTTTTGCGTTATGCTCCAAAGTGAAATTTCTCGATCGATCGGCATCGTCCAAGGGCCGGGAGAATGCCGAACCCTGTTACTTGTAAGCCTACTGCCAGCTTCCAAGAGATCAGATCTGCACGTACGGTTGCCTAATGCTATATGCAGTTCTGATCCCAATCTTTTCAATCAGAGCTTTTGCGCGAATTTGCACAGATAGATGGTGTTTTGAAGAGGAGACCACATATTGTTCTTGCAGGGTTGATCAGGTGCGGGAAATCTTGCCGGCTGCGATGGATGAACTATCTCCGGCCGGATATAAGGAGGGGCAACTTCACCCAGGAGGAGGAGGACCTGATAATTCAGCTGCACGCCGCAGTAGGCAACAAGTAATATTATTGTTAACTCTCTCGTTCCTTGGATCGTCTAGCTAGAAAAACAAGTGATCGGATCCCTGGCAGTACTTTAAAGGCACTGTGTTACCAGATTCTACAATCTCTCTGGGAGGATCGAATGGCGGCCTCTGATCGGACCATCCAAGGTCTGGTTGGGTGGCCCAATCTGGGTAGAGTGTAGCAAGAGGATGCCCCCGGGCGGTCCCAAGGCCCACTTGGTCCTGCCCCTCAGCCCACACACCCCAGGGCCGATGATCGGAGGTAGCGTGTTTAGGAGTTTGTGGATTTAGGGTCCGACAATGAGTTGGAGGGGTATGGCCACGCCCGACGTGGCTACAGGCCCAATAGGGATGAGGAGGATGGGCGTGTCCTGAGGTTCGTGTGAGCGGATCCTCCCACCTTTAATGGGTCCATAGAACCCAAGGTTTATCTTGATTGGGAGGCTGCCATGGATCATTATTTTGAGTGGTTCGAGATGACGGACCACTGGAGAGTCCGATATGCCAAGATGAAGCTGATTGGTCAGCCACAAATCTATTGGACAAATGTGGAGAGCCTGCTAATGCAGCGACATCAGCCCCAGATTGAGACTTTGGATGATATGAAAGCCAAGCTCAAGCAGAAATATCTCCCTGCCTCCTACCGACAGTGACTTATTGATCGGTGGCAAAGTCTTAGTCAAGGGGATGGGACAGTGGTGGAGTACATCGCTGATTTTGATGAGTACTTCTTACGATGTAGGGTCACGGAGGAGAGTGTCATGACTATCTCTCACTTCCGTCGGGGTCTGCGGTTGCATTATCAGTATGAGTTATTCCACCGCCATGTGAGGACCCTAGAGGAGGCTTATCAGGTTGCTCGTGAGCTAGAGTAATTTGAGTCCGAGTTTCCTTCGGTCCAGTGCCCCAGACCCACATATCATCGGACATTCTGTAGGGTGCTTTAGAAACGGGTCCGGCACTCGGAACAAGGTATATTGTAAACGAGACTTCCCTCTCTGGTGGCAAACTAGGTAGATCTTCAGGAAAAATGTCGAGAAACTCCCGAACGACTTGGATGTCTTCTAGTCTCACCACCTTGGCTTCCGTAGCAGTTACAAATGCCAGGAATGCCTCGCATCCCTTGTTGATAACCTTCTAGGCTCGGAGGGCTGAGATAATTGGGGATCTCTTCCGAGGAGTAATGTAGGTTAACTCCGGGTAGTCTACAAAGGTGACTTTTCCATTCCGGCAGTCTACAGTTGCTCGATGGGTGGATAGCCAATCGGCACCTAGAATGATGTCATACCCTTGTAGATCTAAACATATCAGGTCAGCAGGTAGATTGTGGCCTCTAACCATGACCTTACAATTTGGGTAATGGAATGTGACATCAGACTCATTTCCTAACGGAGTGAAAATTACTAAGTTCATCCACTGTGGTTCCATAGAGAATGATGCAGTAAATTTCTTTGAAATAAAGGAATGAGTTGCATAAGTATCAAACAAAACTTGAACAGACTTGGAACATATAGATAAGGTACCTTCCACTAATCCACCCTCTGTTGGTTCTGTCTCCTGAAGAGCTTGGAGACGGACTTGCTTCTTCGTCGGGCACTTTTCTTCCTTTGTCACTTGTTCAGTTTGATCATTCAGCAAGGATAGTCAGGAATCCTGTGCTCCCGACTTCCACAACTGAGGCACGCTCCCAATTTTCTCTAGCATTCATCGGCCTTATGGCCAGGCTTGTCATAATATTTACAGTTCTCCTTGGTTGGCGTAGTGATGGAGAATGGCTTGGTGTTCTGTTTAGGCTTCTTATCCTTGGAGGGCTCTCCTCCGCCATTGTTGGAGCCTGTATCGGTCCCCTTCTTGTCCTTACCACAGATCTTGTTAGATAATTCTGTGGCGTCTTCAAGTAGTTGGGTATGACAGATTATTTTTGGATATATTTGGATATCCATCGGGGCCAGTTGGGTAATGAACTGGGGCCAAAGCCCATTTAAGAAATGTCGTGCCTTCATCTTCTCTGTACACACCAGGTGAGGTGCGCACCATGATAGATTCGAGAACTGGGCTTCATACTCGGCCACAATCAGGGTTCGCTACTTCAAAGCTTCAAATTTCACTGCCTTTTTCTCTTGGGCGTGGTTGAACAAATACTGATTATTGAAATGGCCAACAAAGTCAGCCCAGGTGATGTCGTCTCCCATCAAAGTGCCTTCTATCGACTCCCACCAGCACCTTGCATCTCGTTCCAGTTGGAACGTAGCTAGTAGGACCTTCTCATCATCCGTGCACTACATGACACAAAATATTCTTTCTATCTCCTTTAGCCAGTTTTTGGCGTCATCCGGGTCGGAGGAGCCGGTGAACTTTGGCGGTTCATATTCCTGAATCCCCTGTGGAGATCTCCCGCTCCACGGTTGGCTCCGCCCTATGCTATTTGTTGTAGCGCTTGGGTAAAGTTTTGGACCATGCATTGCATCTCACGCCATTGAGCACATTCCGCAGCCACAATCCTACAAAGATTTTAATTTTAATTAGTTCGTATTGTTATTTACAAGGTTGGATGTACCTTTACAAGATAGGACATATGTCAGAATAGGATGTTCTTACTATAATTAAATTCCATTGGCTCTACCCAATCTCACGGGTTTAAGAGTTGACCTATCCTTGGACTTGAGGTTACCTAGGAATTTGAAATCTTAGGCTCTGATACCACAAAAACTGTCACGCCCTGAGTGCAGAAGGAACCCGAAGAGCGCGACGAGTTTATAATCATTCATGTCAATCAGAGCGATAAGAATTTCAACAATGATAGAGTGTGCAATAAATAGACATGGTGAGAATTGACCAATACCACAAATCCATAATGTCGACAATATCCATCAACTGATACCAATAAAGTCACTTAACATCAATCCATAACAACAACTAACAGCGGAAGACTGAAAAAATAGTACCCATCAACTAGAGGGCAAAGCCTCATACATCACAACTCAGATTAAATAAGGAAGACATGACAATAACTCAAAGGAAAGACACGATAATGACTCAAGGGAAGACGCGACGCTGCAAGTCCTTTATAGTAATATATTGATTTTCAGACATGATGTGACTTGGGCAGATACTTGAAAGCTCTACTCTCATCACTTTTGGTCATCCCCATCTGGTTGCGAGTCAGAGTCTGAGTTACCTGAAAAATATTGGAAAACACTTGATGAGCGAACGCTCATGCTCTCGTATGAACCTACTACTGACTTTGGTCCATACTTCCTTCTTGAAAGAGTATCCTGTGAAGAGATGGTTCAATTTTTTGTTCTCCTCACATAGGCAGCACAAGGTGGAGATGTCCTATGGGAAACTGGGAATAGATCAATTATATCACATGTCGGTTGTCGGCCATGTGATGTTCTCTAGATCAGTAGTTTCACTTTAAGAGGGCTCTTGAGAGTCCAAATCTGCAAAGCAAAGATCTGCAAAGCAAAGCGGTGTCGCAATCCTCTGTCATAGATGAATGAGTAGGCAGACTTGACTGAGAAGCATTCCTCCTCTCATCTCCACCACCACTTGTCAACTTTGCTAAGGTTCGGGGCATATTCTAAGAGGAATAAAGGGAGTTCCTCCAGTTGATCCATCTCATCAGACCTAAGATTCCTCTTGAAAGTCGGTGCTTATGTTCCTTTTGAAAGTTGTGTCAAAGTTGTGGGCCAGGGGAGGCAACGACGCGACAGAAACCGCGAAGAGATTCGGGAACCTTGCCTCCAGGCTGAAGTCTCCACACTATTTATCTTTCCAAAAGTGGCATCTCTATCCATTCCCCAATCAGACTCTCACACTTGAATTGACGACGTCCCTGCACTGAAGGATGTCTTTCGAGATGGGTGAGATATTGTGTAGAGATGTCGGGGTCATGCCCAAGTCCTTAGCCGTGCAATGATACCTTTGCTTGATGAGTTGTAGCCATAATCCACCATCATCAGCTCCCAGTTTCCACAACTATTTACATAAAAGCACCTGGTTGAAGTCTTTGATATCCTTGATGTCCAGTCCTATCATGTGCTTGCTCTTATAAACTCTACCTAATGACAAATCATGCTAGCCCTAGCTAGTGTCACCATTGTCATGCTAGAAGAATTTTGCTTAGATGGACTCCAGTCTGTTAGCCACTATTTTCGAGATCTTAAAGATGGACATGAAACAAATGGGGAGGTTGTCCAGCATTGATTTGCATAGTACCATTCTCCCCCCGTAGGATAGGAGCCGTGCCTTCCAACTTGCTAGTTTGCACTCGTACTTCTACACCACAACCTGTCAATTCCTGTAGTATAGGGCCCTTGGAGATAACGAAAGAGCCAAGTAGGAGAAAGGAAAGTCTCCATGCTAACAACCCAATATGAAGGCTGCTCTCCCGAGAGGTCGTTCTTACATGTTGACCCCAACAATGTGGCTTATACTGAAATTCACCTTTATCCCACTGCCTTCTTGTAAGAGCTCTAGCATCAACTTGACAACATACAACTGGACCTCGCCCTCTGCTGGGAAAATGATGATATCATCCTCATACTGTAGATGGCTGATGCCCACACTGCTAGGTCTCACCCGGAAACCTGTGATCAGTCCTGCCAATTCAGCCCTCATCCACACCCTACTCAAAATTTGCGCTACCAAAATAAGTAAGACATGGGGTCTCCTTGTCGGAGTCCTCTACCATTATGAAAAGAAGTGGGCTAACTGCTGACAAGAAAAGAGACTGAGGAAACACATGCCCGGATCCACCCAATCCACCTATCATCAAAGCCCATCTTAGCTAGAGCCTCGAACATACATTGCTAATTGGCATGGTCATATGCCTTTTTAAAATCCAACTTCACGACCCCTCTCTTCCTTTGGGTCTTCGTGGCATGCAAACATTCATGTGCAACAAGGAAATTCTCCTTTATGTGTCATCCTTTGATGAAATTCCCTCGGTGCCCACTAACCACCCTTCCAATTACACAGTCTAGTCTCATGGCCAAAAACTTAGTGATGATTTTGTTTGTTCCATTCAACAAATTGATGGGTCTGTAATCTAGGAAGCCTTGTGTCCCTTGCTTCTTGGGGATGAGGACCAAGATGGTTTTGTTGATGCCTCTCCTGTGAGCCCCGCCCTCCTAAAATTCCCCTAATGCCAGAAGGAGGTTGTTCTTGATGATGTCTTGACACTTTTGGAAAAAGGCTATAGGGAAGTTATTCGTTCCCCGAGGCTTTGTCATCTGCAAGGGAGAACACTGCTTTCAGACCTCCTCTTTAGAGAAGTGGCAAGAGAGACCTTCCCCCTCTGTAACAAAAAGTTGAGGAAGTGTTGCATCAAGTTTGACCATCTGATCTTCAGTGAAGAGTTTAGAGAAGAAGTCCCTGGCTTGCACTCTAATCGTCTCATCTCTTATGATGGTCTGCTTACCCACTCTGATAGAGGCAATGTGGTTGGTTCTCTTTCTCCTCGAAGCAATCCTCTGGAAGTAACCAATATTGATGTCCTCCCCCCCCTTCTGAATCCGAGCTTCATACCCATCAATTATTTCTCGCGTGAGAGTTGGAGTGCGTGGCGTGGCGTGGCACTGTGAAGGCGGTTGTTGTTTTCGTTGGAGTGTCAGCGTGGGGCCTATGGAATGAGATAGAGAGCTTCCTTCCCCATTGGTGGTGGCCCCAGTTGCGTTGAGTTGGGCAGAGTTTTTCTGTCAGGAACGAGTCTGCAGTGCTGCGTTCGAGGAATCTATGGCGAGGTCAAGTGGCTGGCGAGGATTGCTCATGGTTAGGTGGCCGTGAGTGTGCTCTGAAGTAGTTATTATCATTTTGGCCACCCCAGCTTGAGGTTTATCCAGTCCCTGAGGTGTCAAGGTCATGGTTTGAGGTAGCAGAGCGGATGCTCTGATCGAGAGTTGTGCTCGGGCGAGTAGAGGATCTGCTTGTGAGCTACTGGTTGTTGAGTATGATTTTCTTGTCGTGCTCTGTGGTATCGGAGATGACATGCCAGTCCTAATTATTCTTGCAGATTTCGAGGTAGGATTGGGCAGAGCTGTCCCAGTGAGTTCTTGGTCCTACACTTCTGCGTATGAATAGGATGTGTTAGCCCTGGATTTGGTTCGAGATTGTGTGGCGGTGGCTTGGTTTGTGGCCCAAATTGTGGAATTTGGGGCCATTGTGTACTGCCTTGGATGCGCCATGCAAGGTGGCAGGTGAGATGTGAAGATTTCGTGATAGATTTGAGATCTAAGGATAAGCTGAGGCAGGTGCCAATCATGGTTCGTGTCATGGCTCTTGGTGTGGTGGTCCACGCGGCAACAACTCAAGAGGTGGATATTTTGAGGATCTGAGAATTGAGAATGGATTTGGTGTTGGCAAGGACAGATTCGAGAGAATGATGTCCGGTGGCTAGAGATGTAGCGGCCTTCGAGCCTGGCATCTTTTATGATTTCTTCACTACTCAATAAGTGTTTCAGCGTGCTAATAGTTCTAGGATCAGAGACAAGCGTAGGTAGGGAGCGTGCGGTAGCAGCTAGGTCAACCATTGTGGCGGAGTGTGTGGTTGGCAATCAGCAGAGGCAGTGCTCGAGGTGTGGTGAGTTGCAGTTCGAGGACTTGCAATGATGGTGCGCCGGGAGTTGCGGTGAGTGTGGTCTAACAGGATATTTGGCGAGTGTTGTCGGAGGAGCTGACCTGATGATGGTGATGATTTTTCCTTGTGCTGGAGCGTGCAGTTCCCAACTTGTGTGAGGTTTGAGGTTAGGTCAAGCATAGAAATCTCTTACTTTGTAGGAGATATGTTGGTTTCTCCTTGGTCAGAGAGGATCACATTTTGCTAAGTTCTAACGTCTGGCATTGCGTGTTTGGATTGGTTGGCCTCTTGTGTGCCATGAAGTGTGTGCGAGAAGTGTTTTGTGTTTTGGCTGTGTGACTGCCCGTGAGAAACGATGCCCATTCCCTTGATGCGTAGGGGTATGTTGGCATTATGATGGAAGGATGAGTGCCAATTGGGCGATGCTTGCGAGAATTCATGGCTGGTGTTGTGATTTCCAATACGTTGTGGATCGGAGCCTACAGAGTCACAAAAGATTGTCAGATCAAGAGAGAGAATCTATGCTCTAGGTTCGAGGTAATTGAGCTTTCCTCACTCTGTTATCCAGAGTTAGCCAGCCGAGTTGAGAATTGTCGGGATGGCAAATCCCGAGATGTCTGTGGTGTCTGTGCACGTGGTGCAGAGTGTGCAGCGGAAGCCTGGTGAGCCCATAACCCACAGGTCCAGGATCGTAGTAATGGTTACTGCGGGCGGATTCCAGAGGATGGGAAGAGCATCGGAGGAGTGTTTCCTCATTATGAGAGTGTCTCTGACTGTGTGAGTTGCCTCGATTGTCGTGCCATTACTTGAGGCATTGTGATTTGTGGCACCGATAGGACAAAGAGTTGGGAAAATATGACAGCAAGTGTGCTGCATGAGTACCCTATTTATGTGTTGGAAGTTGTGTCCTCGGATGGAATCGTGGTTCTAGAGATGTAATCTCTGAGAAATAATTGTGGGTCCCAATTGCTAGCTGTGAGCGGCTGGTGAGACTAGCCAGTGGTCAGCTATGGTAATGTCTAAAGAGGCCCAGTTGAGTCTGAGAATTCAGAATGTTGTGAGAAGGACCCAGCTATGATAAGAATCTGTGATGTTTGGAGATCCGTGTGCATTGGTCGCGGCATTGTCGACCAAGTTGCTATGGTAGCAGGTGGCACTTGTTTATTCTGGAGATATGTGTCGTGATCAGTTGAAATTGTGCCCTGTGGCTCTAACAACAGTTTGAGAGGAGCATACCAATTAAGGAAGTGAAGCGGGAGCTGAATCCAAAGGACCTCAGAACTGCAAAGATGAAATCCCATTCCATTCTGTCATAGGCTTTGGCCATATCTAATTTTAGGATTGCATTATGCCCTCTTACCTTTCTAGAGATATCCACCATCATTTGTCTTGCAATGGCAACATTTTCCAGGATATTGCGGCCTTTGACAAAGGCCCCCTGCTCTTCAGAAATTAAACTTGGCATGATTGGGGCCAAACGCTCTGTGATGATCCGTGAGATAACTTTGTAGGAGAAGTTGCATAGGCTTATCGGCCGGAATTCATTGAAAGACCTCGGCTCCAAGACCTTTGGAACCAAGGCTATAAGAGAGGAGGCTACACTCCGGGGAAGAGGGAAGCCCTTGAAGAAAGACTGGACAGCTGCAATAACATCCGGGCCAATAATGTCCCAAGTGGACGTGTAAAAGAAACCAGAAAAACCATCCGGCCCTGGAGAACTGGCTCCACTGAGAGACCAGACAGCTTTTTTGACTTCCTCCCCATCAGGGACTGAACTAAGAGCTAGATTCTGTTCCTCAGTGATGACTACTGGAATACAATCCAGGAGAGAGGGGTCTATAGAGTGGATCTCAGTAGAGAAAAGTTTAGAGTAGTAAGAAACAGCTTCTTTGCTCAAGATAGACTGATCAGAGCACCAAGACTCAGGCTCTCCCACTCTTAATCGGCTAATATAGTTCCTCCGCCGGTTGTTTTGCACCACTGCATGGTAAAAGGCTGTATTCCTGTCCCCATTATCAATCCAGTCAATCCGGGCCTTTTGATTCCAAAAAACCTCCTCCCTATGAAGAGCTTGATGAAGTCTGGCAGTAGCAGCATTGAGGTTGACTTTGTTACCAAGGGAAGGAGAAGCATCATAAGCAGCCTGTGTAACCACAAGATCTTCTTCTGCCAACTTGACATTGTGAAACACATCACCAAAGACTTCCACATTCCACTTTCGAAGAGAAAGTCTGACTGCCTTTAGCTTAATAGAGAGGCTAACCAAAGCATTTGGATGAAGGGCCTGAGTCTGGAACCAGACATCTGAAACAACCTGCAGGAAGGATTGATGAGAGCACCACATTTTCTGAAACACAAACCTTGCTGGCCCCTGAGAACACAGCCTCATTGACAGCAGTAGAGGGGCATGGTCAGAGGGCCCCCTGGGCAGGTGCTTGACCACAAGCTGGGGTTGGACCAACTGGGAATGGTTGTTAACTAAGACCCGGTCCAATCTTGCTCGAATGTTTGCAGGCCCAACTCTATTGTTAGACCAGGTCACTGCAGGACCAGTAAAACCAACATCTAGAAGACCAGCAGAGCTAAGAAACCCATTAAAGTCTGCCATTGCAGCTAATGAAGGGCAATTACCACCAACCTTTTCCGAAGCCCTCAGAACACAATTGAAGTCCCCTCCCACCAACCAAGGGACAGAGACTGAAGAAGCAAAGGAAGAGAGGTCATCAAACAAACATTGCCTTGACCGGGGATCACAGGCTGCATACACAAATGAGTAAAAAGAGGAAAACACAGTTCCAGACTTTAAACCCAGGGTGATGAACTGGGAAGATGATTGAACAACCTCCAGAGAGTAGCCAGCCTTCCAAAAGACCCAAATTTTAGAGTCAGCTAGAAGATTTCCTGCAAACCTGTCCATCTTAAGAAGCCTGCTAAGCTGGGCAGCTTTATTCAAAGGCTGCTTTGGCTCACAGATAGCGACCAAACTGACCTGATTTAGTTGAACTAAGTGACGAAGACTCCTGCGGGAACCAGGATTCCCTACTCCTCTAATATTCCAGATCAAAACTGGGAACATTATGAGGGAGAATTGGCCTTTCCTTCCTCCGACCTAGCTCGAGATCGTGTTCGAACCCCTCCTTTAGAAGCCCCCTCTCGACCAGCCTTGCGGTCTTGCTTTGAGAGATTGAGTAAGATACTGTCAAGCCCTGCCATATCCGCTACACTTTGACCAACCCTCTGAAGAAACTCCAGCTTAGCCCCCGAATTACTAGGAACCATTTCATCCGAGTTCTTCTCTATGACTTTAGCATGACTGACCTGAGTCAAAGCTATATCAGGACCAGTAACTGGCAATTGCAACTTCGACTGCTGAAGTGCATCAGCTGATGAGAAGCCACAGGGAATCTCCAGTAAAGAATCACCCGGAATAGAGGAGTCCTCCTGCTGACTAGTTGAATCCAGGAAGGGAGACTGGATTTGGTTTGAAGAGAGCTCCTGGCCAGTAGCCAGCTGGGGGCTATCATTTTCACTGACCGAGATTGAATGCTGAGAAGCCACAGGAGCCTGAGCAGGAACTACAACTGACTCAGACAGCTGGGACAGCTTGTCACTAGCCAAGCATCCCAAATTGCCATCCATACCGCCTCGCAAATCACCACCCTGATCCTCTACTTCAGAAACCTGTCGCAGAGCATCAAACATGTTGTCCTGGGAGACATTAGTACAAACAGCTGAGGGGCCAGCCTGCCGTGGTCTATAAAGTCGAGTGGGCAACCTGCCTTCTGGAGCAGGTACTGGGATCAAGGGGGAGCGAACAGCCTTGCCACGCTTCTTTTTACAGTCGACCTCCAGGTGACCAAGCTTATGACAAAAAGAGCACAGAGAAGGAACACGATGGTAATTGACACCCTGCCAAAACCCCTTCCCATCAAGGTCAATCCACAGCCGCTCTCTGCGATTAGCTGATAAATCTAACTCCACACATGCCAGAGCCTCAGAGGTGTCGGACATTGCCAGGGTCCTGTCATGAATACGAAGGACAGTACCAAAATTACCTGCTATTGATCTCATACAATCCTCATGGAACAGATTCGCCGGAAGTGAAGGAAAGCCGATCCAGACCGGAGCTGTATGAGGATCTGCTTCAAAGTCAAAATCTACAGTCCAACGAAAGAAACGAAACAGAAAGCCCCTGATATAGAGATTCTTCTGCAATAACAGCTTCATAAAATCCGCCTCACTTTCAAATCTCAGGAGCAGATGGCGGGGATTGAGCCTGCTGATAACAAAATCAGACGAAAGACCCAGGCGCTGCAACAAGCAGCTCTTGATATCGGGAAAAGCAGGCCGACCATATGAGCACTTGGCAACAATAGCATAGGACAAGGGGAGCATGGAAGCATGAAGATCAGAGCTGGAGAAGAAGACTGTCGGCTCCCCTAGATCTGTAAAACTAGGGCTCTTGATTGGAATTGCTACCTTTGGCTTGCGTTGTTGCGATGCAACCAGAACTTGGGCGAAGGAACGTCGGGGACCTGGCTGGAACGAAGGAGCGGGAGGGGAAACGCCGCCTGGCCTCGCTTCTGCAGAGATGAAATCCCCCTCCACGCCGGCCATAGCCGGCCGGAGGAAAACAAACCAACTAGCGGGAAAGGAACAGAACCAGAGCTTCTCTCTCTAGAGTTTAGAGAGAGACTAGAAATTCCATCTAGTGTGATTGGTCGTGATGGCCGTTGTTTTGTTCTGTGTTTGTTCGTGAGTTGGTCTGTCTTAGGTTTGTGTTCTAGGGCGGTGTCTGTGTGTCGGGGGTTTCTAGATTGGTCGGTTTAGGTGACTGGATGCTGTCTCTTCCTTGATAGCAATAGTTCCCTAATGACTCAATTTGGAACTGCCAGTGTCCTTGTCTTTGGTCGCATAGCGACTGTCCCTTGACTACCGAGTTCACCTAGCGGTTGAGTGGTGGTTCGCTTTGCCCAGAGTGTCATCTTCTGTACTTGTGTATTGTTGTGTGTGTCTGTGTGTGTGTGTCGTGTTTGGTTTCGGTCAACCCGGCGAGACCAGGGATCGACAGGTGACCTTGTCTGTGTCTCGGCAGTTCTGTCCAGCTCGAGATAGTGATATGAATGGCTCGGGGTACTATCCTACCTCAGTTGTGTGTCCAGGTGTGCTGAGGGTTCTTGGTGTCCCCTCGGGTCTCCGTGAGTTGTTTCCTGCGGAGCGTTGTTTCCTCTGGCTTAGGAGTAGACTGATTGGCGACTTGTTCTACTGTCTGTGATGATCTTACCTCTGAGTCGTGAGACTCAAGGATCGTTACATGAGTAGGTCTAGCTACCTTTTCTTGAGTCTATCGATAGTTTCTTGTGCTGCCATTGGTGCTTTGGAGTATGGGTGACAGTGCATGATTAGCCTATCTATACTTAAGCACTCGTGTTTTGAGTCTCTATGTCTTCTGAGCCTCCACTAGTCGTAGCCTTACGGTACGCTTAGGCGTGACGGCTCTTGTAGCGGGGCACTTTCCCGATTTATGATTTTTAAGCTAGTCCCGTGGGCCCCCGGTCCAACCGTAGCGTCCTTCAGAGGGGGAATACTAGCTAGAGGCCTGGCTTAGGCAGTGGGTTAGTGAATGCACACGTGGTCAAGGGCTTTGGACTTGCATCGTTAGACGTGACCCTGACTAGTTACTCGCATTATGGTAATGTTCTGGTTCTAGCAGTGTCTTTGTCTCGGCCTAGTCCTTATGGTAGGTGACGTGGACAAGATGCTAGTAGGCGCGGCATAAGACGTCAGTGGATGCAGCTAGCTGTTCTTCTAGCGGTGAGGCACTCTAGTCACGTGGCACGTGACTATTCACGGTTCTCTTCGCGTTCTTCGCACGTCGTGACCTTTCTAGGTTAACCTTTTCTTGACTTTTCCCGAGGTCAGTGTCCTGTCGCATGCACGACGTTCTAGTCATGTGTGGGGCAGTGTGCATGACGTTCTAGTCGTGTCGTCTGGGTCTAAGTCTGTCTATGTTTTCCTAGGTTTTCTTGTTGTTCTTGCAAGTCTTCACTTTAGGCCTGGCATCTTGTCGGCAGATCGGCAACTCCTGACTCCGTCAGATCAGAGTCTGGCCTTCTGTCATTGCTTGGAGTAGTTCAGGGAGTCGAGGTTAGTTCATCGGTCATGCCTGTTCGGTACGGCTCTTTCCCTTTCCTTTTTAGCTCCCCCAGCTCTTAGCTTGCTCCCTACTCCTACATCCCTTTGTCTATACAAGGTCCGTGCATTAGTGCCTGTTGTCTATAACAATGTTGTTACACTTCTCTTTCACTACATATCTGAGTCAGTATGCATCTACACTTTAGTAGGTACACTTGTGAATGAAATAATACATAGGTCAGTACAAAGGTGCTGACCATATCAGAACCCTTGTACTTAAGGTCTGATCCTCTGAGCGTAGTTCCAGTGGGTCACATTATTGTGCTGACATTTAGTCTTCTGTCAAATAACTACAACGTGTCTAATGAAATGTCTTTTATTTTGTTGGCAAGGACTGTACTGAGAAAAGACTCAGAGAGAACCAGGATAAGACACTCGTGAGTTTTAAGGAAGGCACGTGGTCCCAAATTCATTCACGATAACGATTGGGCACGTGATCCATTGCAAGGCTCGAAACAAGAGATCCTGCCACGTGGAAGTCTAAGACGCAGTAATCATTACACGTGAAAGATTAGGCGGGAAAACGTGGTGTCCACACGCCCATCACCTAAGATCTTTATAAAGGGGGAAGCAGATCGAAAGAGGATGACATACAGAGAAGATCTACAGAAGAACACTAGAGCAGAACTCACCTTCCTCTTGAGAAGAATCACGAGAGCAAGAGCCTGCTGATTCAGAAAGGAAGAGTTAGAAGAAGAGAAAGAGAGAGAGTGAGAAGAATTTTTGAAGCCTTGAGAGAAAGCCAATTTCTGAGTGGTGAAGCTAGAAGGAGCAGTCTGTGTTGAAGAAAAGCATAGTACCGGAGGAGAAGAGAGCTAGCGATCTCCAGTCTCTGTAATTGACTCCTGGATCAAATCTAGAGTCAATTTGCTCTTAGAGCTACATTATTTTCACATTTTACTCTTTTCCTTTGATTCTTGAATTTCGTCAGGCTGTGTGTCAGCGGGTGAGGGTAAAATCTCAGACAGCAAAGCTGTAAGGCTTAGCGGGAGCAAGTTGTGAAGCTTAGCGATCTGGGATTGATTCTCCAAAGCTGTGGATCAGTGATCTATAGGGATTTATTCCCCAAAGCTGCGGATCAGTAGAGTGAAGCTGTGAATCAACAGTAAGCCACACTCAATTTGAGTGTGGGGTGGATGTAGACTTGTGCCAAACCACCTAAAATCTTTGGTGGTCTGTGTGATTAGTTTGTTTCATTCGCATATACGCATGCTTGCTCAGTGTTTGCGCTTTTGATCCACTATCGCGTAGATGATTGCCATGAACTCTTAAGGCTTACATGCATATTTTCTTCTATCCGTTGAATTTATTCTTCCAACATTCATTTTCTTATTCCACATCTTACTTGTTCACTGTAGATAAAGTTTTAGAGGGTAGATCTATTCACCCCTATCTATATGTTAGCATCCATCCAACTCCACAAAAGTAAACAACTCATCGCCGCATGTCTGCGGGTCGGGGGTGGCCCCGACTCGCTGGAGGGTTGCCGCAGGATACAACTAGTGTGTTCGAGCCATGGCTGGGCCCCCGATTTACTGTAGAACAACTGGGATATATGTGCCTGTAAGGTGCTTGAGAAAATTCTCGATATACGTGCATGGGTCGTACATGCGTTGTAAGGGCTCTTGGTGCCCATGGTTGACTAGAAAAAGTCTCCCTTGGACTTTTAAAGGCTGGAGGGCGGCATATTAGGAGAACCCTGGCCTCGTTGCTGAGTGTCATGTGCCGTGGCTTGTGGTCAGGGCACCCCCGTGTTGGCCCGGGTGGCTAGGTTGAGGACAGACAAATCTGCATGCTGGGTGATCAGGGGTGGCTCCAATCAGTTGTTGATGTCACCATGAGCTACTACTAGCTGGTTAGGACCCTTGGTTGGGCCCGGTGTGACATAGAATGGGTTGTGTAAACAATGGATTAAGATTGTTTAGGGAAATTCCCGAGCCCTTATTTCTTGTTATTTTTGCTGGGAATGTGTCTAGGTGCAACAAATGCCCCCCACGGGGTGTGCGTCAGAGGTGGAGACGAGGGCGGATGCCCCATGAGCTCCTCATTTTGTTCCGTTGTAGTTGTATTGAAGTCTTCATATGCACTTTGTGTACATGTGTTTTCTTCATGTGCTAGCTCTTTATGTATTGCCAACACTGTGTATTTACCCCCCCTTTGTGCTTTTGTCTTGCAGATATGCCGAGGTTTAGTAGAGATGACCGGACTCAGAGGCGTGCTGCCTGTAAGGAGGATCACTGGGTGAGGAGGACTAGGCGGCCCTTGCTTCCTGTGGGCCCGCCTATCATGACCACAACCAACATTGGACAACTTGACCCGGGGTGTTCACTAGTTGCCCTAACTAAGTCAACCACGGGCTTTGGAGGCCCGCCGCATGCATATACGGCTCACGCGGGTATGTTCGGCATTCCGTTGAACACCTTGTGGGCGCATATGTTCCAGCCCATCTGCACCAAACCAGGGGCCACCCCATGGTTCCAGCCCCTCCATTGGGTCCTACAACGACCCCCAGCAAGTTGGGCCCAACCCTGACACTCAGACACGTGGCGATGAGCTATCTAATCCTAGCATTCGGGCCGACCCGAGGCTACCATGACAACCCGCCGTACAATGTGGCACACAGCCCGAGGCATGACATACGTCCACAAATGCCTCCCCTTAGCTCCCACGAGCTATCATCATCAACCCAAGGCCCGCCGTGCGGCCCCTCAGCAACCTACTCAAGCCGTTCGGCAATCTGGGGTGTGTCGAGCATCTGCCCGAACACCTTGCGGGCGGCTATGACAGCCTAAAGAATGGCGCCCCCACGGGCCTGTACCAGCCTCCCAGAGATCAAAGTTCATCAAAGGATAGCCCCGAACGATGCAAGAAGACCTTCGGGGGCCATCCCCTGGGGTTACGACCTCCCCCGGGGACAGTTCACCCCAGGGGCAGTCGCACGCCCCAGGGAGTGCGAACCTCCTTGGGGGCCGCACCCTCCCTCTAGCCCGGTGGTCCCACGACCCCACTCAGTTCCGGTTTGTCCCATTTGTGGACCTACGACGCAGTTCGTGTGCCATACCTGTTCGAGGAATCAACGCGCGAAAGCACGGAGTGACAGAACGACGGGTTCACTCTCCGGTGAACCCGCATAAGTCTCAGCTTCCACGTATCCTCCCAGTCAAAATGTCCTTTTCTTCTTAGTTAATTTAGGGAGAAACAAGGGCAAAAATGTAATTTTATAGGGTGGGACCGCTCCCCCTCTCTCTCTTGGCGCCAGTCCACCTAAACCCCCCTAGGGGGGGTTTAGGCAGACCAGCTTGGACCCCTAGGCTAGTCCACCTAAACCCCCCTAGGGGGGGTTCACACAGGTAGAGAGGGGGAGGGGGTCCCCCTCTATAAAATGTAATTTTTACTTCTTTTGGCCCCACCTCGACTTAGTGTGACTGCGAGAAGATGAAGGATACATGGCTTTGAATGGTTGGCTAGATGCTCGTGTGTGTAGATCGAGAAGATTAACCCACGCGCTTCTACGTGATCCTGAGACTTCATCTTCACGAATCCTTCTCTGCATGGGTATGCTGATTGATCCTTGCGCAAGACTAGGACTGGTGAGGGCCGTGGGATCCTTGGGCTGGGAGGAGGGCGCGGCCCCTGGGGAGTTCGCCCTCCCTGGGGCGCGGTCGCACCTTGGGGTGAACTTGCCCCAGGGGTGAGCCGTGGCCACGGCGTTGGCCTTGACGGCCTCCTGAGGCTATTTATCATCGTCTTTTGAAGGACGGGGTACACTGGGATGCTGAGATTGGCCCGTGAAGGCATGTTGTTGTCGTGTCGTAGTTGTCGCTCGCAAGGTGTTCAAGTAAATTCTCGACACACCTCAGGTTGTCGAACGGACTGGGTAACTGGCTAAGGGACCTTAGAATTGGCCTCGGGCTGAGGGTTGGAGTTGGTATAAGTCTGGGGAAGGCACTTTGGGCGTGTGGGCCCTGCCTTGGTGGTATATGTCGTGTTGTAAGGCAGGTTGATAGGATAGCCCCAGGAGCCAAAAGTTCACGGCTCATCACCACGTGTCTGAGGGTCGGGGGTGGCCCCTATTTGCTAGAGGGTCGTTGTAGGACCCGACTAGTGTGTTGGAGCCATAGGTCGGCCCACGGTTTGCTGTAGAATGGCTGGGATGTACACACCCGCAAGGTATTCAGGGAAATGCCTGACACACATTCGTGGGCCGTATATGAGTGCTACAGGCCTCCAAAGCCTGTGGTTGACTTAGCTAGGTCTCCCTTTCACCTTGGAGGGCTGGAGGAAGTCATCTCTGGGGTAGGCCCCGACCTTGTTGCGGGGTGCCACGTGGCGTGGCTTGGAGTCAGGGCACCCCCAGGTTGGCCTGGGTGGCTTGGTAGAAGGCTGGTAAACCCGCGGACTAGGTGATTAGGGTTGACCCTGATCAATCGTTGATGTTGCCGTGGGCCACGGCTAACTAGTTGGGACCCTTGGTCGGGCCCGATGAGCCATAGTAGGGGCCGGGTAGCCCATGCCTTAAAGGTGTTCGAAAAAATTCTCGAGCCCTTACCCCTGCCTGAAGATGTTGACGCCCTCGTCGACTGTCACTTGAATGCCCGAATTACATCTTCAACATGTGATAGGCCACCTCCACTCGGCATCGCCGAGTCACCCCGGGTTTTGGGTTGAGTGTCGGGTGAGTTGGCCGCCAATATCGGCCCGTTTGAGTTGCGAATTGTGCTTGTTTGCCTAAGTCCAAGGTCGTGTCACATCAGATTATGAAGTCCATATTCAAGGGGCAATTGGCCGTATTCTCAAGCTTTTCCAATGACATTTGGCACATTCTATGCAATCTCCCTCAGTTTATCAAGTCGGCCACGTTGACGCCGTGTATTACTCTCCCTCGATTTTGTCATGTTCTTCTATCAAGGGAGTTATACTTCAAGCCCGATTGCCGAGAGGAATTGCCAAACCTTATGGTCCTAGTACTAAGGGGCAAGACTCCATGGTTTGCCATTCATCATTGCGAGGAGTTAGTTGTTCAAGAATGTCCACACGTTGTTAGCACCGGGTGTCTGGGGGCAACCGCCCCCATGAAGCAGCATGTTCATAGCCAGGCTAGCCTGTCTGCCAGGTGGGCCCGTTATTTGAGAAGATATTTCAAGACAAGAAGTCCAAAAGTCCAGGTCTGCGCCAGGCGGGTCCGTGTTCAAGAGATTTCAGCCAAGAAGAGGCGGCGGTGCAAGTTCAAGGGCCGCATGTTGTGCACTTAGGGGTCCACTTCTTCTCCCTCTCCTTTCCATTCATCGTTTCTTCTACTTAGCCCCCACCCTTGGGTGGTGTTTCTTCCCTCTTCTAATCCCGCTTCTATGGTCTTCTCCTCTCTTCTGGGGTCCACGAGCCCCCATTCCTTTTCTTCCCATCCAGAGTCTCCAGATTCTCCTTCCTCTCCCAATCCCAAGCCTCGACCTACGTCATCTCCTCATCTTGATTTTGGGACATATTCTGATTCTCCTTCCCCGGGACTTCTGGGTGTTATCCCTAATTCTTCTTCGACCCCGTCGGATGTCCACAATTATCCTTCCCCGACCCTGTCGGGTGATTCTCATTTCTCTTCTCCGACCACGTCAGATGATTCTTCTTCTCCTCTTTCTACTCACTCCTCTTCACCCTTTTGGGGTCATTGCCCTTTTTCATGCTATTTCTGAGGCTTTAGCCCGCCTTGATCTCAGCTGATCTGGTTTATTCTGTATTTGGTTCCTTATCATCAGGGTCTTGGTGCCTTAACGAGGGAGTTCTAACCCTCATCTCTCTTCCTTTTTATTCCTCTTTGTCCAGCTTGGTGTTTACCGCTCCTCCGTGTTGAGGAATCCAATACTTTGCTCTCCTTTCATCTTTCATCCTATCAAGTAAGGAAATATAAAGCTCGATGATCAAGCTCTCGCTTCAAGATGTTGGTTTCATGATATTGATTTGCAAAGGTATATTTATTTTGTGCAAGAACATGCTATCATTTCTATTACTTATTCATGCACATGCTTATAGTGTCGGTTCCTTCACACGTTTGAGTGACTTAGTTAGTTTGCTTAGTCAAATGAGTTCACTTCTGTAGCACTCTTAGGCTGGTGATAACTCCGCGCTGGGAGTCCAGTTCTTTCCCCGATCATTGAGGGTGACCTTTGGGCATGGATTTTCTGCACACTACATGGCCAACCATAGCCGATCTCTCTAGAGCAACACCATTACTACTTTGGCCATACTCTAGGTATGCACAAAGGCCTTTTCTCTTCTCTGCTCAGTCGAATGCAGGGGTAAGAGATTGATGGATGAGATGACCAACCTAGGTGCTCTCCAATAGAGAGAGGTCTCAAATAGGGACAGTCTTGACTCTCAAAAAGTGAGCGTTCATGTAATATCTGGCCAATAAGGGCTGTCAAGTCAAAGTAAAGAAACAAATCAAAAGTAAAATTATGTGAAAATCAAAGGCATGGCAAGAGTGGCAAAGTCCTGCGGGACGTCATGAGTCCAATCGTACGCGTGCCTAAGGGTCCAAAAATTAAAGACACAAAGTCTTGGCGCAACAAACTATCTCTTTGAGGGGTAGTGCTCTGGGAGGAAGTCGAATCCTGATATTTCTCATCCTACATAAGGCTTATCCCCAATTTTCTTCTGTTTCTCCCTCTTAGGCTTAGTTGAATCCCGACTATGGCCTTAGTTGGGGCACCGTTCTTTAGGGGCGGTTGGTTGTGGTGAGCCACCCTCAAATGCATGCCCTGCTCAAGGGAAGTCTTTAATGAGAGGGGGAGGAATGACTACCCCTAGCCAGTGGTTTGAGCTCGTCTTTGGGTGCTGCATATTGCTAATGTCAAAATCTAAAAAAATTTAAATATTCTCAAAATCTAAAAAGTTAAAATCATTTCAAAATCTAAAAAAAATTATATTTTTTCAAGGGTTTACGCTGACCAAACCCAACCCCTCAACCTAGTCTGCCTAAACCCTTCCCTGCCCCTTCAACTTCCCTATAAATTGCACCCCTTGGAAGCTCAACGGGCACAGATACACACAGGCATGCATGGAAGAACCTATGACCTAACTGCCACACCCTCGGACTTCCGTAGGAATCCGGCAAGGGTCAAGGATGCGAGGAGCTAAGTGTGCGCGTAAGGTTGGCTTGTTGATCGGCTCACATACGCTGAGGGTATGACGTTCGCGCTCCCCTCATACGGCATTTAGCCATCGCACACGAGCCCATATCCATCACACATAAGGCGCTATGATTACGGCGAATACACCCGCCTCTTGGGTCCGCCCGTGTATGACAGCTCATGGTGGCTATGCATATGCCATGGTGCCGCATTTACCTCTGTCACGGAAGTGCGCTCCCATCGCTCGCCCCAAGCATGTCACCGACTGTTCTGACTGATGAATTGAGTTAGCCAGACCATTGGCCCGGGAGTAATATGCCTGGGACCGGCCTCGACTCCCCAGCATGATAACACTCGCCTTCTAAGGCCGGGGCCCGACCACTCATCTCGAGCCTCGTTTGGCCTCCTTCAGGCGCCAGCCCACAACCGCCCCTGCCACCAAGGCAGTCGGGCTCGTCTCGATCTCCTCATTGAGAGCCTCTGTAAAGCACGCGGATATCCATCTTATCCAGCAATGTCCTGGGGACCGACCCGCGTGTCGAAATTGTCCCATGGCGTGTTCCAGTTGTACTTTGGCCTCCTCGGCCCATCTGTAAAGCCCACGCGGCTGTCATGCAACATGAAACCAGTTGAATACATGTACCCCTACTCGGGTCTCAGCTTCTTCCTGCATACGCTCAGCTCATTCAGCCACAGCGGTGCCTCTGGCACCCGACTGCTAGCTACTCCAATTCATGTTGGGGCCCACGACATCTGACCACTCAGCTCCTTCGATCACAACAGTGCCTCGGCATCCGACTGCTAGCTACTCCAGTCACTTCGGGGCACGCGACACCCAACTGCTTAGCTCCTTCAATCACATAGGTGCCCTCGGCACCCGACAGCCAGCTATTCCAGTCACGTCGGGGCCTACGACACCTGACTGCTCAGCTCCTTCAGTCACAAAGGTGCCCGTGGCACCCGACTGCTAGCCACTCCAGCCACATCGGGGACCGCCACACCCGATCGCTCAACAAAGTAGTCACAACGGTGCCCCCGGCACCTGACCGCCAACCAATCTAGTCACACCGGGGCTTGCAGCACCCGATCGCTCAACAACTCAGTGGCAATGGTGCCCCCAGCACCCGACTGCCAGCCACTCCAGTCACACTGGGACCCGCAGCACCCGATCGCTCAATAACTCAGTCATAGCGGTGTCCTCGACACCCGACTGCCAGCCACTCCAGTCACATCGGGGCCCGCGGAACTCGATCGCTCAACAACTCAGTCACAATGGTTCCCCCGCCACCTGGCTGCCAGCCATTCCAGTCACATTGGGGCGTGCAACACCTGATCGCTCAACAACTTCAATTACAACGGTGCCCCCGACACCCGATTGCTCAGCCACTTCAGTCACGATAGTGCCCGCGGCATCCAAATGTCGGGTCCAGATAGGGTCAAGCTAATCTAGCTCTGACCATGGCCAACAACTCTAGTCCCACCAGGGCCCACAGCACCTGGCAATTTAGAGCTCATGGTCACCCCAATCATCGCGATGCTCATGCTGCTCGACCACCTCTATCTCAACAGCGCCCGACTGCTCCAGTCACAAGTGGTGCCTATGCCATTCGGTCGCTTCGGCCTTGGTAACGCCCAACTGCTCCAACACAATGGTGCCCACGACACCCCTACTACCCCGACCTCTACATTGTTTCATGTCGGGAATACACTGTGATGCCCCTCGGTCGGCATTCTGCTAAGTCCCAGATCCTTTGACGGACACTATGTATGAACACAGAACTACCCACACGATAATGCAATGACATGGGGGCCGTCGCGAATGACAAAATTGTCCCATGGCTTGCAAACACTTGTAATTGGTTGATGCCCCCATATAAATGCCTTTCTTGGCATATAAGTCATGTAATATAGTCGAGGAGTGGATCCCCCTCCTTGCCAGAACCAACCTCTCTGCCCCCAGTTATCCCTGTTGTGTTACTGTTGCCCTGTCGCTGTTCTATGGACGAAGCCCTCCCGATGTCGCGGCTCCCAAGGTCCCTGACTCTTTCTTCGACAGTAGAAATGAAGGTGTTCGGGCTCTGC
>JANBPO010000710.1:0-14187 GCA_024336825.1 Amorphophallus titanum | reverse complement strand
TTGAAGACAGCGGTGGCTGTATCGGAGCCAAAGGATCGACGGGGATTTTAGATCCCAGACCTATCCCGCAGCCCTGTGGCTGGACAGATCTGCGCGACCTGGTGAAACAATTTGCTGTGCACAGATCCAGAGGCAGATCGGAACAAAACCAATGCCGTTGAGAAGCAGACTCGAAGGGATACAACATATGTTAATTTCACGGCCATCCAGCAATCAGATTGGAAATGAAAAACTCGGTGCCACAGTTGTTACTTTTGGATCAGATTACAGACAGTTAGGACAGATGGGGATCTGCCTGAGAATGGCCTTTAACTAAATGGAAACCGGTAGAGCTGGATCTTAAGAATTTTATGGGGGATAGAGGGGGATGTGAGGGACGTCCAAATTTTTTTGGTAATTTTCTAAGGTGATTTAAAGGGTGGGAAAAATATATGAACAAGGTACTATCACATAGATCTGCAGAATGGCAGATTGCGCGGATGGAGATAAAAATTGGGAAAATAGGGCAAATGATGGCGGATTGACACGAAATTTAAATTGGGAGGAGGTAACAAAAGGGCGATGATCTCTTAAAATTTGAAGATCATCAGATAACTTGATTGGGAGTACCAACCTTTTCTTTAAGATTCTATCCTGGAGAGCACATGGACTTTTGCTCACCCTGAGGAAACCCTTTTAGATAAGGTCCTCGACAATCCTTTGGAGCTCAGTATGCTCCTTGGGGTTTAATCGGTAATGGGGGAGGTTGGGTCGGGTGGACCCGAGGATAAGGTCAATGACGTGTTGAACATCACGTTAGAAGGCAAGTCCTCAGGGAAGATATCATAGAAGTCCTACAGGATTGTCTGGACTTCTGGTGGGACTGTGACTTGGGACTCCTCGGGGGTGATGGTGACGACAACAGCCCAAACAGGGGGACCCTCGGCAACCTCTCTATTCAGCTCACGAACACCTATGAAATTAAGGCACCTAACTAGGTCATGCTCAGCCTTAGGGGTCTTAGGAATGGATGTGACAGGTGTAGGAGAAGAGGGAATGAGAAGTTTCTCTTTAGACGTGGGGGTGGGGGAATTCTCCTAAATTTTTGGGGATGCAGTGGGAGTGGAGGTGGGACTCTTTGCCGTAGCCACCTTTGGGGGTGTCAGATATAACTGAATCCTCTTCCCATTGTGGGAGAAGGAACACTGATTGGACCGACCGAATGTAGTAAGGTCTACATCATAGATCCATGGTCGTTCTAAGATGATACTCCCGACCTTCATAGGCACTACATCGCATAGGATTTATCCTTGGTAGGACTGGAACTGGATGAGAATGACACATGTAGTGGTGACGGGGATTGAAGTGTCATCGACCCAGGCCACGTTGTATGGCTTAGGGTGAGGGTGTGTAGGTAGATCTAGACGGGAGACAAAGTCTGAAGAGACTGCATTGATACAGCTCCCATTGTCAAAGATCACCTTGCAGGGTTGAGATTTCAGCATGATGTAGGTTTGGAAGATGGAGGTTTGACGCCAGTCGTCCTCCTGGGGGTGTGCTAAGATGCAGCGAACTACACCTAATCTTCCCTGGCTAGAACTCTCGGCGATATCTCCAACCTACATGTACTCAACATGCGTGCTATCAAATCCTACGTCCATTTCCTCAAACTAGGCGATGAGGTCAGGATCGGCCTCATACCTGTCAATATCTTCTCTTTCTTGAGGTGGAAGATCCACAGGCTGGGGGTCAGTGATGACCAAGGCTCGGGTGGGGCAATTGATGACGACATGCCCTAGGTTATGGCACCTAAAGCAACGAACTCCCAAGATAGGGACTGGTTGGGAGGTGCTAGGAAGGACTCCCCTTCCTTTGTCATCTCTCCTATCGGCTGGGTGAGTGTACTCCAGCCTGGGCACAGTAGCAGGTGCAGGTAAGGGGTTTCTTATGACTGGGGCAGCAGGGGCAACGGCCCGAAGTGGGGTAGCAGTAGGGACATAAGAAGTAATGGGGCCAGGCCTCTCAGGGTAGCGAATCATAGGGTTTCGGGGCTCCGGTTGGTGGTAAGTGGAAACCCAAAATGGGACCACTCTTTGAAACCGCTCAACGTCTAGAGCAACTTGGTAGGCGTGCTCGAGGGTGTTAACCTCTCGCAAGAATAGTTCCCTCTAAATACTCTCGTGTAGGCCAGCCCTAAACCGTGAGAGGGTGACAGAGGCATCCTCCATGACTCAACTCCGAAGTAAGAATTTATCAAATTTGTTTCTGCCATTGGTCTAAAAGACGCCGATGGTAGGAGGGTGGCAAATACATTGATATTGTGGGGCGGCGGGATTGCCACCATGTTGCAGGAGAGTTATTGCAACATTTCCTCGAGTATCTCGACGGTTAGCTCCTCCTCTTTGTAGAATAAGGAGAGCTCCTCGGGATTGAAAAGTCTTCACCTTATTCAAGACAACGAGCCATTTCCCGGAGTCATTTCAGAAGGCGGGTTTTCTGCCCAATCTTGTCCCAGGGGATATATTCGTCCGGAGTGACGATCCTGGTGGGACGAGGGGGAGTGTGCTCCTCCAGCTCATCTATGAGCTTTTGAAGTCGCTGCAGAGGAGTCGGCTCCTTAGGGGCCTCCATGGCTGTTGCCTGCTCAGCTTGCTTCTTCAGCCTCCTCTTCAAGTTCTTCCTGCGGTTCTTCTCTTGCTTCTTCTGGCGTGTCGCCTCTTGAGAAGAAATGGGACTTTGCTTTGGTGGTGGGACTGGTTTGCCCCCAGAATTTTACTTTTTACTCCGGACCGGCTCCTTAGGAGCTTTGGTATCGCGGCTCCTTCTGGGGGTGACCTTAGTCCAGTTGGCCTCCTCCGGTTGCACCTGGAAGGTGGCATTGATTGTCTGAGCAATTATCTCTGGCGGCAACTCCTGGAACTCTGTCAGTTTGGAGTGGGGCCCTTGGGGGCATTGTGACTCCGCCGTCTTTGCTTTGACTGGCTCCTTTGCTGGTTCAAGCCGCTGAGGCCTTTATGTGATTGGCGGCCTCGCTAACTTGAAAAGAGCTTTGGCTGGAGGCTCCCTCACCTTCGCCTTGCCTTTTTGGGTTCGGGGCCTTAAGCCTCTCGCACATGGCCTTGCCTTTGGGGTCTAGTTGAGGTATACTGCTGTCCCTGGACTGGCTCGGTCGGGCTAACTGAGAGAAAATCTTGGCCTCTTGCCGAACTTGTTGGAGACTCTTCTTGACGGCCTCTTTAAGACGCCGCATTGTCATAGAGTTCCCTTGAGCATCATTCTCCCCTCTCTAGATGAGGACTTCAATGCAATCTAGCACTTCTGGAGATTGCCGGGTAGGGTGAGACACCCTAGCATGGTATTTGCAATAGCGGGGGTGACTCTTGGCTATCTCGTTTTTGTAAGATGGCAGATCATGTGTCATCACCCGACCGTCCTCCAGGAGCTTGTCAAAGATCTTCTCGGTGTCCTCCTTGGGGAAAGAACACTGATGGGAGGGTCGCCACCGTGGATACCAGAGAGTGGGCTTAGGTGGCTGGCAGCTGACTCCATGGGAACTGACTCCCTCCTCCTGTGACTCCGGGAGTTGGAAAGCTGCTGCAGCATGTATGACATTGACGGAGAAGTGAAGACTCTCTTGCACGTGTGGCTGCGGTGGGTTGACCAAGAATTCCCCCATGTTAACCTTCCCTCGCCAGATCAAGTCCTCGACGAGGTCCTTGAATGGTTGGCAGTTGTGGATGATATGGCCTACCACCTCATGGTATAGGCAATACCCCTGATGAAATGCAGCACCTGGTGCCTGCTCAATAGGTGACGGGCTAATCAATCCTGCCCGTTGGCACGCGAAGAAGATATTCAAGGTCTTCTCGCGAGGCAAGGAGTATAACTTCTCTAGTTGCCCGCCTTCGGGTGTTTGCTCCTCGCCTTCAGATGAATATGAGGATTCCTCAGAGAGCCAGCCCTGCGTGGAGCCCGGCCGGTAGGTGGTACACCTGCCTCCCGTATGTGGGCTGGAGCTAACCCCCTAGCGAATGGGCCAAAGGGGAAAGTGGCCAACTGTTGATCAATGCCCACTAGGAACTGCAACAGCCGCCTCTGCTCCAGTTGCAATTGTCGAATCTCCCATCAGATCTTCCGAATAGTCCTCCGTAGCACTAGACATTCTGGGAGTGAAGGAGGGGCGGTTCTGGGCCCGGTGTTGAACTGTTGGTTTGAAGGCCCGGCCTTGGAGGCGTTGGAGCTCGAAGCCGTTGCCACCATGTAGACCACATTAGCCGACTGGTTCGATCAGCTCCAAGCATGAGGCTGAGGTGGGTTGACTGCGTGACCCAACAAATTTATCAAGCCCTTTTGAATGAGCTCTTCTGCTATGTTCTTAAAGATATAGGAGTCCCCGATAACATGACCCAGCCTCCGGTGGTACACACAATAGGTGGGATCCTCCGCCTTGTCCACCTCTGAGGGCTTTCGTGGATCCGGCAGGGTAATGAGCTATTCCTTCATGCATAGATCAAAGAGCATTTAGTGTGCTCCTTCCTGAAAGAATAGGGCGCCTTCATGCGCTCCGCTAAGAGAGACGCATTTGCCTTGTCATCAGGCTTTGAAAGTACATGGAAATTTGAGATATTATAGTGATCAGAGTCTGTAAGGTCTAGTACAGTCGGTAGCTGGCATAGAGTTTCCTGTTTATTTTTCACTTCGTTTCTCGCGTGAGAGCTTGAGGGCGCGACATTGGCACTATGAACGTGGTTGTTGTTTTCGTCGGAGTGCTAGCGCGGGGTCTGAGGATCGAGGTTGAGAGCTTTCTCCCTCATTGATTGTGGCCTCGGTGGTGCAACGTTGGGTAGAGGTTGCCGATAGGTGCATTACTGCGGTGCTGCGTTCGAGGAATCTGCAGCGCAGTTTGGTGGCTGGTGAGGATTGTCCGTAGATAAGTGGCTATGAGTGTGCTCTGGAGGAGCTGTTATTAATTTTGGCCATCCTAGTTCAAGATTTATCCAGCCCCTGTGACGTTGAGATTGTGGTTCGAGGTGGCAGAGCGGGCGCTCTGGTCAAGAGATGTGCCCAGATGAGCATTGGCAGGCGTCGGTTATGATTCGTGTTGCGGCTCTTGGCGTGGTGGTCTGCGCGGTGGTAGCTCAAGAATGGGTTGGTGTTAGCACAGACAGATTCGAGAGAATGATGTTCGTTGGTTAGAGATGTTGCGGCCTTCGAGCATGGCATTTTGGTGGAATTCTCATCGCTCCTTGGTAAGCATTTGGCGTGTTATTGGTTTTGAGGTCAGAGACATGTGTAAGAGAGGAGCGTGTGGCAGCAGCTAGCTTAACCGCTGTGGTAGAGTGTGCTGTCTATGAGAAGCGTTGCCCATTCCCCGATGTGTAACGGTGTGTTGGTGCTACTCCGAAAGGATACGTGCCAGTTGGGCAGTGTTCGTGAGAGCTTGTGGCTAGTGTTGTGCTTTTCGAGATGTTGTGAATCAGAACTTGCGGCATTGCAGAGGATGTGTTGAGCCTCGAAGGATTAGTTTCTCAGTGTGATATTATCTCGAGTTACGTGAGATGTGTTGTTATCGTGCCGTTACTTGAGGCATTGTGCTTTGTGACACTGGTTGGATGGAGAGTTGGGGAAATATGTTGGCAAGGTTGCCGCATGAGTACCCTATTCTTGTGTTGGAAGCTGTGCCCTTAGATGAGATCGTGCTTCGGAGAAGTGATCTCTGGCAGATTGTGGGTCCTGGTTGGTGGACGTAAGCAACTGGTGAGGTTGACCGAGTGATCGACCATGGTAAGATGTGTATTGCCTGGGGACTCGTGTGCATTGGTCGTGGCGCCATCGACCAACTTGCTGTGGTAGCAAGTTGTGTCCCGTGGCTCTGTGGTAAGAGCAAAATTGAGAGTGGCAGGCATCCTTTTTGAGTGATTAAGATGTGATGAGATTCGATTGGATAATGGACGGTGCCTGTGTGCGAAGGTCTCTGAAGAGACGTTGGTGTTGGAGATGGTGATCCCTAGTCTGTGATCAGCAAGAGAGGATTCCATGTAAGTCTGAGTCCAGTGATGTGAGGATCGAAGGTTGTGGAGTCCTGTTATTTAGTTTCGCTATGCTCCCCTGAGAGGGTAGAGTTGGCATGAGGCTCGAGATCGATTGTGGTGTCCGAGCGAGGTTTGGCTCAAGTTATGGTATTAGTCTGTGGGAGAGTCAGCGGATGGCCTGTCGAGATTTAGAATGTGCCCTTCATATTTGTGCAAGACCAAGGAAGAAGGAAGAAGCTAAGCAAGTCAAGGTTTCCCATTGATGCGTATCTGGTGACCAGTGGGTGGTCTTTCACAGATAAAAGATGCTGGTTGTTGAGACTCGAGAATGACGTGAGTCGTATGCCAGCCTTGGGTGGCTGATCGTGAGGTGTGCTTTTCCCGAAATTGGATCTGGGATTTGCTTGAAGTTTGCCTTCTGGCAAGGGTTGGTCCTATGCTGTTGTAAGCGTTCGGCTTGCCAGGTGTGACTTGGTAGAAGCTCAGTAGTGGTTTCCCCTGGTGCAGGGTGTGAGGTCGATCAGTTGGTTGTGAAGCTGATATTTGGTTGGTCCGCCGAGCATGGGCATTGACCGGTGTTGGTTTCCGTGATGAAGGTTACATTTTCTCGATAAGCGAGATTGTGGCATTACTGTTGTGGTTGGGTTTCGTGTTGGCTGAGGTGACGTCAGACTTGTACTCTTTTGTATGATGCATGTTCTGATGATCGATGTGTCTTGGATTGTGAGCGAGGCATTATCCATGATCATTATCTGACTACGTCCCTCAGGATCGTGATTTTTGCAAGCTTCGAGATTTAGTGGGGCTCTAATTGTGTCGTCAGTTGGTTCTAGCGTTCTCCCCTTGTGGCTTGGTGCTTGAGCCAAAATTAGGCTCAGTCGAGTAGCATTTGGGGCAGGTGTATGTGGTTCGAGTGGAGTGGGAATTTTCTCTGACAGGGGCCACTTGATGCGGCTGTCCTGGAGATATGCCCGTCATGATGATAATTCTTGTGAATTGATGTGTGAAGCCCCCTTTTTGAAGGCTGGAACATCGCGCTGATTCTATTGAGGGGTTTATAAGTGTAGCGTGTGCTGTCGCTCCCATCTTCTGTCACCTATGGCTTTTCTCTCCACCATCCTTGCGTTCTTGAGAGGCTCATGCGCTGCAAGGGCAACTCAGAGGAGCAAAGAGTTACGGTGGCCTTCGTAGAGCTTGCAGAGGTTACGGCGGTGGTGATTGGCCAACTTTTGTTTCCCCCTGAGTCATCTAGCTCAGTGCCTTCTTCTTCCTCTTCCAGCTCTCCTGGTTGCTCTCTGGCAGACCATCATCCCGAGGCCGAGGTGTAAGAGGTTGAGTAGGCTCCTAGGGCTTTTACGGCGCCGGTGAAACCTCTGCGCAGTGAGCTGACTGAGGACGAGGTGAAGCGGCCGGAGAGTCGATATGGGCTACCTTGAAAGTATCATTTTTCTACCGTAGAGCCCCATGAGTCCAATCTGGACACTAGCTCTAGTCTCTTTTGTTCCTTCCTTCTGGCCTGGAAGTGCGGGTTCCGCCTTCCTCTTCATTACTGATGTGAGACGACTACGAGACTCCACTCGAATACTGGGACTCTAAGTGACGACGCGACTCTTTGGGACGATGCAACCAGCAATGACACGTAAGACTCGACACCTAACTAGGTTCCTGATGAGGTGATCGTGCCCCAAATAGAAGTACTTGCTCACAGTTGTCCCCAGCGAGGGAAACGTGTAGATCAGCAAGGTTGAGTAACCGGCTTTGAGTCTGGGGTGGTCGGCTCACTCTCGCACATGGATTGAGTCACGGAACCAATCTCACACTCACAACTCACGACGGTGATTAAATGCGAGCTAGCTAGGAGAGTAAACTAACACCCAAGCAATGGCATCTAGAATGTATACTAGCTAAGTAAAATGACAAAGGATGGGAGGCGAGTGTATCTCCACGCTTGTGGCATGGGGAAGACTTCTCGGCCGAGAATCGTAACCACCGGTACAACAATAATTATTAATTTATAGAATTAATCCTATAGTCCACTCCACGCAGGGAGGTAATAGGCGACATGTGGGGTTAGGGAGCTCCAATCTCAGGTTGGCGGGCAGCAGTCGGTGGCGCTCGGGCGGACGCTGTCGGCCGGTTTAGCACTATTCACTCAGCCTCGCAGGACAACACGTGGAACCCGCTATTGGTACGGTGATGTCCGGGGTGGCTCCTGGCTGCAGTGATGGCCAAGGGCATTCCTGGAGTGCCCTGGGTCGATCCCCGGGAGCGGCGATCACCGGAGAGGAGGCGGGCAATCTCTTGGGAATTACTTCTCAAGGCTGTCCCGCAACTCTGTTTCAGGCCAACTCTGTGTGCTCTGATAAGAACGGCCGGTACACCCAGCCACGATGTCGGATCAAGACGAGGTTAGTGCCATTGCGAAGAGCACTCGAAGAGCTTCGACATAGTATAATTTTAGGACCATCCAATGGTCTGAATGAAAATGACAGGCTCTACAAACTGAGTGATTGTTCTATCCCAAAACTCTGAATCCATAGGGCAGATTGGAACCAGCCTGTTTATGGGCTTTGATTGTAGATCAAATGAAGGAATTAGGACCTGGGATTTTTATGGTGGGTAGAGGGGAGGGATACGGTGACACACATAGTTTTTTTGAAGGATTTTGACCATGTTTTGGTGGTGGGAAAAATCGCCTACCACAGACTATCACGCTGGCCTTCTCACAGGCAGATTGTGAGGGGAACAAACTACTGACTAGGATGGGGGGCAAACGACCTCTGATCGGCGTGAAATTTAAACGGGGAATGTAGGAGACATGGGGGAACCAATCAAAACCACAGCTCGATCCAACGGTCGGATCTGCAATTATGGCCTTCTCTTCAAGCTTTAGATTTGCAGGTCAGAATCCAGGACTCCAGCTCGGAGAAGTGGCTGTGGCAGCTTGATGGCGGCACGAACGGCAGTGGCAGTGGCGGTGATTGATCATAGCATATAGAGGTTGAAGGGGAGAGGGCGATCACTTAGAAATCTAGAGGATTTAGAGTTAGATTTGAAGGGGAAGAGAGGGAGGAAGAAGAACATTCAAGGGGGAGAGAGAGGGGGGGCACCCATGGCATTCTTCCACAATAACTCTTCATTAATTTTTCCTCCCTTCTCCTTCCTCCACAAACCAGCGTGCCCCATCAACCCTAACCCTAGCCACCTTCATCCCACGCCCCAGCCCTCTCTCCCTCTGTAACCCGGGGTCGCCCTCCCCTGTTTCGTGCATCCACGGCATTCCCGGAGTCGCCCGTCGCTGCCTCGACCTCCCGTGGATCAGGAAGACCTCGCTGCTGCTCTCTGCAACCATCCTGCAACAGAGGTCGTGTTTGCAGAGACAACCCCGGCATCCACTGTGTGAACCAGCTGAAGTTGTCTTCTGTGGAGTCATACGTCGTCGAGTCGTCTTCGTTCCAGAAGTGGTCCCGCTGCGATCCAACCTCGGCTTCGTTCGCGTCGCTTATTCTCGTGCAACTGCACCCGACTCGGGTCTGAATCTGAGCACCATTTGGTAGCTGCTCGACCGCCCACCGCTGTGTGATTCAGTCAGAGCTCTCTTCATGAGAGTTCTTCTTCTCCGAAGTGCCGACGAACCAGAGGTGGTCCTGACTAGTTTTGACATCGTCTCCATCTAGGGCGTCCATTCTCCCTCAGTCGCGCCAGACCCAGAGTCCTCTGTTCACCCAGGAGAAGCTACTGTCAAGTCGGCCCCGACACCCCCTCCTCCTATCTGTTTCAGATCGTGCTGTCTTTAGAAAAGTTGTGGCTTCCGACGATAAGAAACCAACGCAAGTGGTTTAGTCTTGATCCGACATCGGCACTGGAAGTTCCACCATGACCATCAGCGTCCTATCCTACTGTACGCCCAGAACCCTGATGCCGGCCACTCCTGCGACCACGTCCAGCCAGGTGATCAGAAGGCCATGATCTTCTGAGGGCTAGTAGATCTCCCAGTCAGCGACGTCCACGACTTCATCCCGTCACGTTTGGAGTTCTGCAGGGTCCTTACCGGCCGACGCACCACAACTGCGCCAATCAGTTCTGCGTGGCAGAACTGCATAGGCCTGCCGTAGCGGCCACTAGCTTCATCCAGCGACATCAGCTAAGTGCCAGACCTTCAGGCGTCCTTCGGCATCCCTCGACCTTCGTCTAGGAGTTGTGATGTGGCACAGCCCTAGTATATAATGACAACCCCTTGGACCTAGACAAGCAAGCATATAATGATGAGCACGGACTCACGCGGACGGTGGGCTATCACGGCGCACACGATCCCCCGGAGGCGACCGGGCGATAATGGCGAGGGTCCGAGGCGGAACCCAATCGTTCTAATGGCCAAGGCTAGCTTAGGCTGACCCCTAAGGGTCTGGGATTCCCAACCAAAGTGGGGGCCGGCACGCCGGGGCGCGGGGTATGGTGGTGGCACTCTCTTGCGGCCGCGGTGGGCACACTAGATGTAGTGTGCGGGTCCGACTCTCAACTCACCGGCCGACGGGCATTCAAGACGATACTAAATAAGCAAAGTGATTAACCATGCAAGGGCAGCAGCGCTCACCTGGCCGGTGTGAAGGCACCGACCCCGTTCGGAGACGTGGGCGAGCGGGGAGGCGAGGGGATGCACCCGCACGCCGCGTCGATGATGCTTGACCTGAAATGGAAGAGACTTACAACACTACACCTCACGTAGGAGGGGGGATCGTGGGGTGGGGGTTACAATCTTACATCCAAAACTACCTCCACACAGGGAGGAGCCTTCAGCCGGCCAAGCAAGGGAGAGGGGGTGAGCTAAAGTCTTCACGCGCCGAGCTCCTAGCCGGTGCTGCCCGGTTCTGGGATCACCGGACAGAAGGATGAAGAACCCGCTGCCACGGGCGCTCCCGGACTCCGATTGGACCGAGACCGGTGCCAAAATACTCGTATCTGGACTAGGATGACGCTTGATTTTTCTGGAACCGTCGGGAGATGGCTGCTGGCCGGGACCGGTCCTGGAACAGGGCTGGTCCGCGCTGGTACAAACTTCTCTCAGGATGCTGCTTCAGGGAGACGGAGGCGCCACGAACTGTACCGAACTCCGATGGAGGCGATTCTGGTGCCGAAACGACCGTGGACAAGTCTTCTTTCAGATGGCACAGACGACAGCCTCTGAAGATGTCGGGGCCGAGCGGGGTGACCAGAAAGGTGGACGTGGGTCTGTTCTGGAACAGAGGAACCAACCTGGCGCAGTCTTGGGAGAAAATTCGTAACTCCTATCTCCGGGATCCAATCGACGTTCCGCTTCTTGGACTTGGAAGAAGACAGGGAGAGGTGACTCCCAGCCAAATTTTACGCCCAGACCTTCTGAAGGGAGGTCGTGGTGGCCGTTTTGCTAGGGCTTAGGTCCGCCACCTGGGAGCTCCTGCGCAGTCGTGGGAGAATCGCCCTCGCGGACAGCCCCGAGCTCGGATGGGGATGAAACCACCGCCCTTGGAAAGCCCTCTGGAAGACCTTTCCAGCAGTGTATGCCTTGTCACCAGAAACGCGGGGAGATGCCGGGGACGACGTGATCTTCAGGCAGCCTGCTGTCTGCCTGCGAACTGCACAGCTGCAGGGATCTTGTGTTGGCCGATGGTGCAAGAAGAGAAGGGTTGCAATGGTAGGGAATGGAGGCTGATGCTACTGGGAGTGGGAGGACGTGGTTAGGGCACTTGGATGGGTGTGGGGGCTGAGGAGGAGAGGGGAGAGTGGGCTAGAGTGGTAGGAGATGGAGGGGGGGAAGTGGGTGTGCACTAGAGAGGGTGGATGGGGGGAAGAGGAATTCAAATTTGAATTGAAGATAGGGAGGGAGTTTAATTGGTGTTTAGGGAAGGGTGAGGATGTCTTGGGAAGAGGAAGGATTCTCTTGGGAAGTGAGAAAGGGTCTTGGGGAGAGGGAAAGGTGCCTAGGGAAGGGTGGAGGAGACCTTGGGAAGGGGGAAGGGTGCCTAGGGAAGGGTGGAGGAGACCTTGGGAAGAGAGAAAGTGTCTTGGGAAGTGGGAGTGGAGGGAGATTTGAATTTGAATTTATCTAGGGAAGTGGGAGGGGAGGGAGATTTGAAATTTGAATTTGCCTTGGGAGGGGGGAGTAGAGAGAGAGAGAGAGAGAGAGAGATTCGGAGAGAGGAGGAGAGCAAGAGGTGAAATTTTGGTGGGAGGAAAAGAGTTGGAGTTTTTCCATTCACTAATGCATCAAGTGTTCCAAATGGGAGGGGGTTGGGTCCTATTTATAGGCACCCAACTCTTTACAAGACCAAATTGCCCTTAGCATTTACACAAAAGACCAAGGCTATCCTAAACAACTATCATGGGCCCAAACTAGGATACAAAAAGCCCAATTAAGCATAATAAGGGAAATAGACTAGCAACCTGACTCAATTACATATGACATGACTCAATAAAATAAAGATACATATGATATGACTCAAATGAAAGGGAAAATGATATGAGACATCATAGATGGACTCCTCAAAATGGTGTCGGCGATCCGAGCCAAAGAGAGCGCCGTGGGATGCCCTCATCACCCCTGCTGCCTTGTTCTTACCTTTTTGCGCCTATTCCACTCCAACCTCTCCATCCCTCTCTCTCACTCTCTCGAAGGGCTCATCGTTAGTTTGTAAGTGTCAAGCATTTTACATTCATTCACATTCATTCACACACACATTCATTTGCAAAAGAAAATCAAAACAAAAAATAAGTTATCTCACTATCATATCATATCATAGACATCCATGTACATGAGTAGCATCTGAGAACACTAGGACTGTCCCTCACGGTCGTCGCTATCCCCTGACCCCTCGTGTCTCTTTGATGGAGGGGCCATCACAGAGCTAGCCTCCTCCCGGTGCTGCCGGCGCCGCTCCTCGTCCTCGTTCCTCCGGCGGCGGGAGGAACTCGTAAAGTAACCACAGTAGGAGCTATGGGTACCATGTATATTGTGTGTGCTGCTGCTCGAAAGCCCACTACGCTCGGGTCTCTGGCTCATCCCCTCCACAGTCCCCTCCAGCTTCACCGTCTGAAGCCGGACTCGCTCCGCCTCCGCTCGGTAGCACTCCGCCTTAGCCCAGATCCGCTCCATCTCCGCAGACCCAGCCTGAAGTCGCTCAAAGTCCGCACGGAGAAGTGCCACCTCAAAAGCATCAGCCGGATGGCTGCACTCCATCTCCTCCCTGAGATGGGCAGCCTCCTCCCGCACTGCTACGCGGCTCCGCTCGAGCTCCTCCTGTAGCTGGGTCAGCTCGGTCGTCTGCGTGTGCACACATCATGGTTAGTTAATCACATTTCATAATCATAATCAACTAGGAAAGCATAGTGCCCACTTACCCTCTCGGTGAGAGCAGCCTCAGCCCTCTCGGCTCGTGCCACCATCCTCGTGAACTCCACGTCCCGCTCAGCATGGTCTGTAGGTGTCTGGGAGGAGGAAGGAGTGTCAGCTCCCTGATGCTGGACCCCCTCAGCTCACTACATTTTAGAAGTCCAAGTTAGCCACATAAGTATAAACATGTGCATAATTAGGTCTCAAGGTTGGCAAAACTCACCAGGAGGTCCAACGCTTGCCGGAGCTCATCTCGCTCCTGGACAGTGGAGTGGAGGAGGCCTTGGAGCTCAGCGATCTGCCCCTGGGGGTCGAGCTGCATATAAAAGTCAAATGTCAGTGCATCATAATCATAAAAGCATATTAGAAAGCATAGAGTTTAGAGTCATACCGGTCGTCGAGGGCCACGGAAGACCTGGTCTCCGTAGCGCTGGGCGTAGGCTGTCAGATAGGCCTCCTTGCTCTCTACTCGGGCGGCTACCACTCGCCCGAGTGCCATCCAGTCCTGGATCTGCTCGACTGCTCGAGCAGTCCAGTCAGTCTCTGTCGCCAGGCCCCGTGCGTGCCGACCGACCCACTCCTTTGGCTTTTCAGGTGCCGAGAAGTCGACCGCTACCTGGTGGACCCCGATGGTCCTCATCACGAGCCAGTGGTAGAGGGGCTCCACTACATTCATGAAGTGGAGCCAGATATCCCTCCCCACGTAAGCCAGGGCCGCCACGACCCATGGCTGGCCCTCGTGCCCCTCACCCTGGTAGGGCATCCACCGGACCTGTCAAATAGGCAAAGTGCATCAGCATACAAAGCATA
>JANBPO010000705.1:0-33089 GCA_024336825.1 Amorphophallus titanum | reverse complement strand
CAGTGGGTTACTCTTTGGCACTATATTATACTCCGTGAGTATAGTCCGTGTTTTCTAGTGTTTTATCGTTTACCCACACTATTTATCAGTGATAGATGAGCCCTCCGCGGGATGTTCCTTCCTTCGGACTGGTGATTTTATCATAGGGACCTCTGTAAGTCTACACGAAGCCTTAGATTCTCTCAAGGCCACCGAGTAGGTTGTACCATTAACACCCATGACACTTTTTGATTGTCATGTCACTCTAAAGAAACATCGTATACCGGCCCTCATGGTATGCTATTTGAATACCTTGAGAACGTTCTTGAGTTAATGGAATGGAAAATCATGCATTTGCTATCACTTAAGGATTATGTGCCTCTAGGTGGACACAGATTCTCTCTACCTTATCATGTACAAAGAACGAGCAACCATGTACATATGAGTGCTTATTCTTGATATCATGGCACCCGCTAGTGAGCCACTTTCACACAGTTTTCAACGAGTATCGTGGTCATACCATTTGGATCGTGGTATGTCCTTACATGAAAATTCTATCCATTGAAATTCTATTCCACAAGATCTACCTTACATTCTTACAAGTTCATTCCTTTGGAATTCTATATTGGCTATAACTATAGTGGTTGTCGAAAATACATGACCCAATGCCTGCGCATATAGGGTCCGATCTAGTCTTGGGAGGAGCACCCGAAAATATTTGTGCCCATGGGAGCCATTATTGATCACAGTGTGGCATTATACCGAAGTGCATGACTTATTTAATTGGCATTCCACGACTCGTGCTTGAATCATACTTGACTTGACATGACATGACTTGTGTGTCCCGAAAAGGGTAATATTTACTTGCGTGATAACATGATAGCCAATTCTTGACATGACTTGATAAACGTACATGCTTGTTCATAATGATACATATTGACATGAAATCTTGAAAAACTTGCTAGTTCACTCAGTTACCTCTTGTTATACTCTCTATAGTGTCATTTCACGCATTCATGCATAGCTATATTGCATTCATGTAACCTGTAATCTACTTAAAGCAAGCTAGCTCTTGAGATATAATTCCTACTGAGCGTTCGCTCACCTCGTGTTTTCCCCTATTTTTCTGGTAATTTCGATGACGAGACTCAATCAGATGGGAATGGACAAGAGTGAATTGTTAGAGCCATTCCAACCATTAAAGCGTTATCTAGTCTTGTCTTTTCTATTTCTTGAGTCAATTCCATTGTAATTTTCTTTTATTGAGTCCTAATTCTTTTACAAAGAAATTGTAATAGAAGTTTTCAAAGTTATGATGAATAAAGGGTTATCGTTACTTTTGCGTACTCTGTCTATGTGTGTCAAATACACTTACGCTCTGATTAACATGATTGAATATAACTCGTCACACACTCCGAGTTCCTTCCGTGCTCGGGACGTGACACATACTGTAAATCTTGATGAACTGTGTTTGACTAAGCCATACATATGTTGAACAGGTATGCTAATCTATTGATGACAAATGGATCACAGATAACAGGTCAATGCACAAGCACGTTACATCGACACAGCAAAAGAAACCATAGTACTGCTTCAAGCTATTAGGTCGAACTAGGACCATTTTTGCCTTGAGGCAACAATGCCAATCAAGTATTCTCCAGACTTCTGCATCGATCCAACCAAGCTCTACCTCAACACAGCAAGATACTACCTAGATGCACTCAACTCGACGTCTGAAAGGGGAACTAGCAATTCGAAGCCAAATGTTCAAAAGCCTCTATCTTCACTTAGTGCATAGACATATCAGATAGCTGCATCGACGCACCAAGACAAAAGCTAGCATTTGAAGATTCTAGCCAAGGATTGTATGTTCACTGCACCGACATATCTGAGGAGTGCATCGATGCACTCAACTCAGAACCAGAAATTGGAAGCCAACAACATCAAAGCATCCAGGTTCTGCCTCGATGCAACAGAATACTGCCTCGATGCATCAGGACAAAATAGAACAAGCTGAGAATATTGCTTGCTGGAGGATGCCTCGACCTCATCTGCTCAACAGGTCGATGCATCAGAAGATTTCAGCACATCTAGTAAAGCACGTGACCTACTTAACGAAATCAAGTGACTTCATATCTCAATCATTGGCACGTGATCCGAAGACACCTGGCACCCTTCCTCTCTCACAAGATTAACCCGCCAGGAGAACAAGATTGATTGGTCAAAAGATTGCTAGCGAAGCTTTCAGACTTTGAAGGAATGTCTGACTACTGCACCTGTATTGGCTTTACCTTCTGGTGAAGGAGGTTTTGGCGTTAACATTAACAGGCACAAATTATTTTAGATTTAATAAGAAATTAATCTGTGTTGAATATATAAGTTAATTATTCCAGGTTTTGGCATCTTGTATGTAGGGCGCTCATAATAAATAGCGACTGTTGAAACAGGCATAGTTTCATTTATATGCACAGTAATTGAACTATATAATTCCTGTGCTCACTAACAAGTCACGTAGAATCTCAAGTTTTAAGCGTCCTGTATGCCAGGCGCAAATATAAATTAGCAGCCTTCTCGATGACCGCAGATTGACTAAGATTAAAATGAAATGAGTAAATCTGGCATAATGCAGGAACAAATAGCGTCTTTAGGTGCAGGTGGTATTTCAAATAGCGGCCACTGATGTGGACGCTAATTCTATTTTAGACAAGAACTTAGAATAGCGATTCCAGAGATGATTCACTACATTAACATGCATGCTTTAACTAGTTTTTAGCTTGTCTAATCGACGTTGGGTCTAAGCATAGAGAAAACCTACCTTTTTGATGATTCTGAAGCTGAACGGTTGAAGGTCCTGTTGTAGAAATGGTGCTCTGTTCCTGCTTCCGCGAACAGAGGATGAAGGGGAAGAAGAAGGAGACATTCCCTCTTGTGGTGTAGGCAGCAGAAAAAAGATGGAAGAAGGGGAAGAAGCTGGCTTTAACTATAGTAGAAGGAAGAGGATGGAGCGCTAGGAAGAAGAGCTTCCACGCCTTCTTCACAGTTGCAGACGATAGGAGGAAAACGGATGAAGAGGAAGGAGACTTCTATCTCCTTGCAACAGGATGAAACGGATGCTAGCAACAGTGGCACAATGGGGAAGAAGAAGGACGCAGGCATCAAAGCGCTTGCACGTTCGACGGTGAGTGATTATATAGAGGTGGAGGCAAAGCAATGCGATATGCCACCTCGCCAACTCTTTCCAGTACTTCGAATGGACTTATAAATCTTGGTGTAAGCTTGCCCTTAACACCGAATCTTCTATTGCAACGACCAGGAGAAACCTTGAGGAAGACATGGTCCCCAACTTGGAACTCTAGGTCTCTTCTTCTGTTGTCAGCATAAGACTTCTGCCTGGACTGAGCTATCTTGAGTCTATCCCTGATGAGTCAAACCTTCTCACTTGTATGTCTAACTATGTCTGGGCCTAATATTTATCTTTCACTGACTTCTTCCCAGCATATGGGTGATCGACAACTCCTGCCATAGAGTGCTTTGAATGGAGCCATTTATATACTGGCCTGGTAGCTGTTGTTGTAAGCAAACTCGGCCAGGGGCAAGTGGTCATGCTAACTTCCACCGAAGTCCATGACACATGCTCTCAACATGTCTTCAACGATTTGATTAGTCCTCTCTGTCTGACCATCTGTTTGGGGATGAAAGGCAGTGCTGAAGTTGAGTTTTGTCCCCAAAGAGTGTTGTAAACCCTTCCAAAAATGTGAGGTGAAACGCGAGTCTCGATCAGACACAATGGTTATAGGTACACCATGTAACCTTACAATCTCCTTGATATATAATACAGCTAGGACATTAATCGACCAACGGCTCTTGATAGGTAGAAAGTGAGCCGATTTGGTGAGATGGTCGATTATTACCTAGATGCCATCATGTCCACCTTGAGACTTAGGCAATCCCATGATGAAATTCATTCCGATATCTTCCTATTTCCACTTGGGAATGTCAAGAGGATGTAACTTACCAGCAGATTTTTGGTGTTCTGCCTTTACTTGCTGGCACATGAGACAGTGGGATACAAAGTCTACTACCTCCCGTTTCATGTTAGACCACCAAAATGTCCTCTTCAAGTCCTTTTACATCTTGGTCGCTCCAGGATGAATAGTGTATCTAGAGCAGTGAGCTTCTTCTAGAATTTTCTTCTTTAATTTCGGACAGTCTGGTACACATATCCTCTCATGAAATAGCAATCTGCCATCAACTGTTGTCTTGAAGTTAGGTCTCTCACCTAGCTTATCTTTTATATCCACAAGTATAGGGTCATCTTCTTGCAATCTCCTGATCTCAAAAAGTAGGTCCAAATGTAAACTCATGTGTGCCAGAGTAATGCACCTCACCTCCTTGTTCATAATTATATCAAGCTCAGCAATTTTCTCTAATAACTTCCATTCCTGAATCATCAAATTGGCCACTACCGCTCTTGGTTTCAACTCAGGGAATCTACTACGGAATTACCCTTGCCAGGGTGGTATTAGATAGTGAAGTCGAAATCCTTGAGGTATTCCAGTCAACGCCTTTGGCTCATATTAAGTTTCTTCTGGGAAAATAGGGATACACCACCAAAAGATGCTGGATGAAGACGTGGCAGCCTCTACAACTCGGGCCTCAACTGCTACCTACGAACTGGCTTGTGCTGAAATTTCATGATGCATTTCTCTCTCTTCCCGTTTCCCTCCCCTTGGTGCCTCTCCCGCGTGAGCCCCTCCCTCCTGTGGGCTGCCCCCAGTTGCTTTGCTTGAGCTCCATCTATGGCCGCCAGTGAGGGGGGAGGCCTTGTGCCTCCCCCCTCCCCCTCTCTTGCTGGTCCTGCTCAGGTCCCTGCCGCCTTGGAGTGCAGTTCATCCAACATCATTGGCGTATGCTCTCCTGTGGTCATCGTGCAAGAGTCTTTGCTTCCTGGTCATAGTCCCCATTCTACTGTGGACGGCTCCACATCCTCCTTGCCTGGCCCGCCTCCCCCTTGTGATGGTTTTGCTGCCCTTAGGGCCCTTGCTCCAGTGGTCCCTCATTGTCCGGGTGCTCAGGGCACTGCAGCTCGCGTGGTGGCTTCTGGTCTATCCATGGGTGTCGATGCTCGTTCTGCTGCCAGCGATGGAGTCTCCACTTGTGATCCTCCAACGTCGCCGCTAGCCACGGCTTCTGCTTCCCACGTTGCTACCACTGCTTCTTTTGCTCTGACGCCTGTCGGCGTGGCGTCGGCGTTCCCTGCATCCTCGTCTCTGTCTTTGGATGTCGGACCTGCACTTGCATCATCCACTCCGGTCGACATCACCGCGACTCACCCACTCCAGGGATGCCACGTCTTTGGATCACTGAACATGCTAGCGGACGTGGCTTATCTAGCTGGGTCTTCCCTTGTTGACCCTTCATCACAGCTGTCTGATGCTCAGTCCCTGGGGCCCACCCGCTCTCGCCACGATGGGACCTTGGGCAAAATCAATGCTCTGTTTCCACTCCAAGGCCCCCCTATTTCAAACAATCCACCCGTCGTGCTGCCTACTTCTAGCCGGCCTCCGTCGCCCAAGCCCTTGGCTGCAACGGTCCTTAACACCCTGCCTCCCCCCCGGTTGCTGGTTACCCCGGCTCTTTCCTTGCTGCCAGTGTGGTGCCTGGCTCTCCTCCGGTGGCGCAAGGGCCCTCCTTTGCCAAGGTGGTGCTACAATCAATCATTCCCCCATCTCTCCCTCTACAAGGGCATGCCCCTGCTTTCACTGCAGCTGGGGAGCCTGCGGTCTTCTTCTCCTCAGAAGAAATACAGATCTCTTGCCAGCCCCTGGACCTCAGTGTTATTACAAGAACACCCCGAGGCCATCCCCCGTTCTAGGAGATCCGGGTGCTCCTCGCCCAGCGGTTCAAGTTCCAGAAGGACTTTGTCCTCAGTGCCTTAGACAATAGGCACCTCCTACTTCTCTTCTCCTCCAGAGAAGATTATCTACAGGTTTTGCTCAAAGGCTCCCTTTTCATCAATGGCAAACTACTCCATTTTTTCAAATGGACGATGGGTTTCTCCAAGGTGGCGGACTCCCTACAAGTCCCAGTTTCGTTGGAAATGCCCAGCCTTCCAGCTAACTTCCACAATGATCCCATGCTCCTCTCCCTAGCTGGCTGCTTTGGAGAGACGGTGAAGGTGGATCGGGATTCCGTCTGCCGCACCCGGTCTAATGCGGCTCCTGTTTGCGTGCTTTTGGACGTCTCCAAACCACCTCCCCGTCACCTGTGGATTGGCACCGGCACCTCAGGCTTCTGGCAGTCCATGGTTTTCCCTCACTTTCCACCCTTCTGCTCCGTCTGCCATCGCCTTGGGCATGCCCCTACTTAATGCAAGATGTCTCCATCTGCTGCTTTCCCTCAGTCGGTTGTTCGCCCTCCTGCGGTCGATGGCTCGCCTAGCGGGTCTTCTAGTTCGCTCCTTCCGCCTGCCCCCCAAACGTCTGGTGTGCACTCTGGGAGCACCCTTGGCCCCCTCCCTTCGGGTTCCCTCATGCTTTCCTCACCTCCGGCCATCTCTGTGTTGGCCTCTGCTGCCCTTTCTGTTGGTCCGCTGTTGCCACCTTCTGCTGTTGCGCCCGCACCTCCATCGCCTGGCCCTGCGCACTATGGATCTGCAAATGCCTCGCCTGTGTTGGAGGAGCACTCCTGGCGTGCTTGGTCCCCCTCCGTCTAGTGTTGCATCGGTCTCTGCTGCTCCGCCCCAATCGTCGCCCTCCTGTTGTGCCGCCCCAATCGGCGCTGGAGTGCTTTCTCCGCCTCCTTCTTTTGCCCTGTGCTCGGATGCCCCTCCTCCTGAGGGCCCTCCGGTCATGGTCGCTCCCCACCGGCATGCTGTGCAGGCGTCCACTCGACCACGTGTGCACACACTGACCCATCGCCTTGAGCCAGGTCTCTAGCTAGTTTTCCCTCCCAGTAGGACGCTACTGGCTATGCGAGAGGGCCCACGAAAACTAGCTTACAAACCGTACAATGGGAACACCCCGCCACCTCTCCCAGGTGGGCCGACACGGACGTCGTCAGACTACGACTAGTAGTTCCATCACAAGGAAAGAGAAAGCTACTCTCTTGGAATATAAAATAATGTAACAGTGTACAAAATACTTTAAACATGGCGCATATGAAACATGAATTGCATTAGAAATTACATACACATGCTTTTGAAATCTCCAGGTATATAACGGATTAGGACCACCCCGTTACATACCATAACGGACCAATATAGGACCGCTATGCTTAACAGAACTCATACAAATCCAAAGTTAAACGGGACTATAACGCACCAGGGTAGGCACGCTATAGGACTATAACGCACTAGAGTAGGGGCGTTAAAGTCAACAGGCACACAACACAACTGATAAGGGCTATAACACACCAAGGGTGGGGCGTTATAGCAATATAACGCGCCTCCCATGGGCCGTTATGCCCACCAAAATGATCAGAATCTACAGTTAAACAGGAGATATGACGCACCTAACCAGGGCCATCATATGGATGTAACGTGTAGGGACAGGGGCGTTAAAGGCTACAGACCTTCAACACACAGACGGGGGCTATAACGCACCAGACCAGGGGTGTTAAAGTCACCCGAACTCGAAAATCCACAAAAAAACTCACAGTTCACGTATGACATAACGCATTCATACTGAGGCGCTAACGGACAATAATGGACCTAGAGGAGTCCGTCACAAGGGGATATAATACACCTCTACAGGCGCGCCAAATGACCATAACGCACCGAGGGCAGGCGCGTTATGTCACCTGGGTTTCGAGACTCCAGAGTTTGGAACCGAAACCCCCTCCCGATCGACCGAAATCGATGGGGGACGCGGGGAAACACAAATCTAAACTATCCTACCATGCCATACCATCATTCAACACCTAAGTTTGCCACTAGAATTAAAAGACAATGCCTATGGAGATGATTTCAAGCATTAAAGACTAAAAATGAACTAAACAGGAACATGCATGAAAAATGAGACAAAGGGCATCAGACCACGACGCATGTGGGACTGGTAGTGTCCTAACGAGGCAAGGAATCCATGCCCTTACCTGGACTACGATGAAACCGACGATTCGATGCCGATCCGACGAGAGGGCGACGCGACCCCTCCCGGCCCGACTCGGCTCCACGCTCCGCGGATTGAGGGAAGATGGGCGTCAACGCGATCCTTGCAACGCGACCAATCCAACGGTACCTCCCTTGCTTTGATCAGCGGCCGTCTGGACCAGAAATTGAAAGAGAAACGTAAAATGAGAAATTAGCCCCCAAATTCCACAAACCAGGGTTTTACATAGAAAATGATAAAAATGGCGACGGATGGCGATGCATGTGGCATCAACGGATTCCTGGCGAGATGAGGAGTCCGTTCCCCTACCTCTTGCACGGCGAAGACCGCGAATCGGTGCAGATCAGGCGATAAGGGCCACACCGTCCTTCTGCTCGCACGCATCTCCACACTCCACGATCCGAGGGATGAAGGGTACCGACGCGATCCTCGCATCGAGCCCGTCCCGTCAGTACCTCCCACGTATCGACTAGGGTCCGTTTGGACGACAAACCGAGTGAAAAGGGGAGAGTGGAGAGAGAATGTGTGAGGGAGAGAGAGAGTGAGGAGAGAGAGGGAGTGACGTGAGATTTTTATAAAATTTGATTTTTCTTATTTTTTTGAAAAATTACCTCAAATTACAATGAAACCTTTAAAAAACTAAAATTATCAATATGCCCATTTTCTTGTAAACAAGTCTGTGCACGTCTGTGCACACCTTCCAACTAAGTCCGTGCACATTGTGCACAATTCATTCTTATAAGTCCGTGCACGTCCATGAATAATATCCGAACATGTTTCGCCAAGTCCGAACATGTTCCACCCATTCACTTGAAGTCCATGCACATGCTTAACCCAAGTCCGTGCATGAACAGTGTCTGCATATAAACCTAATGTTTATTCTATGCTGACTGAGTGTTTGTTTAAAATGACAGGGATTTCATGATTACTTGGAACGTCGATCTGAAAAGGAATTAGGGCACTTGATCCGAGAGTCTAGGTACCTGACACGTGGCACAGAGGCCTGATCAGTTCTGGAAGACTCCCAGGGCTGGAAGCGTGGTCTCCACACTCCATTCTCTCAACAAGCTCATTTTTCTACTCTGCTTGTGAGGGTGCCTACACGACAGTGACTTTCATCCAAGGCCTTTTCATGTTGCTCTTCATTGCCTTTCCGCACGTCTAGGGCACGCAAGTACTTGTCTTCTTGAGCACTGATGGCGGCAAATTCGCTGGGAGCCCGAGCCTCAAGGAACTCACGACGGTTGATGTATTTCAGTAGTAGCAGGACTCGCCGCGACCATTCCTCTAGAGGGTAGCCCAACATCTGTAGTGCCTCGGTCAGCTGCGCCACTATGGTATGTACCCCCCGATATGTAAGGGAAGGATAGGGAAAGATCATCGACCATGATGCCAGCAGCATCTGTCGGACCAGCACATTCGAGGTGGCGTGGCCAATGGAGGGCACGGCCGGAGGGTCAAACTCAACCAAGCTATCCACAACTGCCCATAAATCCACGTCCACTACGCCCGAGGAGGATGGAAGAGTGGAGGCCAGGTCGCTCGAGCACCCGACCTCGATAAACGACTCCCGGCCGGCCATCGCCAGAGGAGTCGACAGAGCTACGACTGAACTACCCGACTCCATCGTCGCGAGGGGCTGCTCCATCTTGCTCTTGGTTGGGGGAAGGGCATAGAGTGGAGCCAAATTAGACGCTACTACTGAAGGACTTGCGGCCCTTTCTGCTAGTGCTCCCTCCTCCCAGGAAATCATGAGGCTTGTTAGCGTCTTCCCTAGAAGCTGGTCCTCCTCGGGTGTCATGAGGGGCCGGGGAGGCAGAAGAGGAACCACGAGTTTTAGCCCATTCCCAGACTGCAGGAGGGACACCAGGCGCTCCACCTCCGATTCTGAGAGCAGTTGCTACTCACCTACCCCTGCGAGGGTGACTGGTTCCCTCCACTTCGCAACAGCCTTGCAGGCTCTAGCAGTGCGTGCCTCGGGGAGCCTTGCCTCCTCCTGAAACACAGAGAATGTGGTTAGCCTTCCATCGATCGAGGCGAGCTACCCCAAATCATGAAGAGATGCAAGAGAGGTCCCGGAGGCCCCGCGTTTACCTCAGTCACCGGAACTATGCTGCTTCCCAGTGCTATTTCTCCCTCCTCCAGAGCCTCACCCATTGGTATCGCGGTCTCCACGGTTGCTTCTTGCTGCAAGACCTCGAACAAGGCCGCCAGTTTCTCCAAGCCGGCATCGCCTCCCCCGGATCGCTCTACTGGTATGTCCGGGACAGGCAACTCCATGGCCTCTGGCTGGATTTGCTCCTATAAGTTAACCGAATGACAAGAGACAAAGATCAGAGGCTGGCCGCAAAGGGGGCCCCATGTGAACATGCTCACACTTACAAAATCCTCACCCGAAGCCACCTCATCGGAAGAGTAGTCATAGTCTACCTTCTCGCTCGAGGAAGACTTGGTCGGGGTATGCTCCTCCCTTGCCGGAGAGGGGGCTCTGGCCTCGGAATCAACCGCCTCCTCTTTGCACAGACTAGGCGACGGTGACTTCCCAGATTTCAGCCTCTTCCTCGAATATGCCTTCGTCAGCTCGGGGATCTTGCAGGCCTACACCCACTCAGGGAGGGGTGCAAGGGGAGCTGCCAAATGAAGGAGCATCTGGGTTAGATGAAAGTCCATGGGCTCCCAACAAATGAAAATGTTAGCCACGCCAGTGGAAGGAATTATCCCGTTCGGTCCTCACGGTCAGAGGCGGTCCGAGGATTGTCTCCTCAATGGAAGGTGCAACCCCAGGTGCGGCAGCTTCGCCTACGTCCAGAGTAGGAGTAGGTACTGGCTCCTCCGCAGGGACTGAAAGAAGAAACCCGTATAAAAGGCCTTATCCCTCCGCCTCCTCTGGCGTTGGAGTTGGAGTGGACGGCAACTCTGACCCGGCCTAGGCCTCACCTACCTCAGGGGTCATCGAAGGCATCAGTTCCTCCGTAGCTGATGGACATAAGCAAAAGCATCCAGGTGTGAGCGGCCCGTTCCGATATGGAAATAAACTTCACCTGAAAGATGCTTTTTGACAGAAGAATCTCACCGGTAGCGGCTCGGCTCGATTTGACCAGCCTCAAATTCCTCAAAAGATGGAACCAGAGGTGGCGGGGGAACGGTTTTGGTAGCCTTGGTGGCCTCCATCTTCCAGCGTTTAGCCTCCCGCCACCCTGCAGCCTTCCCCTCGTCCAGATATTGCCTTACGAGTGATTTTGCCCGGGGCCTCTTTGTGGGTGGAGGCAGAGGGGTTGTAGTCGGTGCTGGCGGCGCCATTTCAAAATGCGTCAACTTTTCTACCTGCCGAAGGAGGTTATGGTAAGTTGCCATCTGTGTGCTTCGCGCTGGGAGCGGAGGCCTATGTGGCCGACATCGGCCAGGCCGACGCCGCCATCCGCCCCTTGCTGGCGGCGCGCGGCATGCGCTCGCTTTGGTTCCGTCATCCCGCCCTGTCCACCGGCAAGACCCGCCAGGCCAAGGCGCGGATCGACGCGTGGCTCGCCGCGCATGGCTACCGCACCGCCCCGGTGACCATCGACGCGTCCGACTGGGAGTTCGCGGAGCCTTACGACGACGCCCTGGCGCGCGGCGACCAGGACGAGGCCCGGCATATCCGAGCGTCCTATCTCGCCTACACCGCCCAGCGCATCGTCTGGGCCCGACGCGCCTCACACGCCCTGTTCCGGCGCGACATCGCCCAGGTCATGCTGCTGCACGACACTCGCCTGAACGCCGACTGCCTGGACCAGGTGCTCGACCTGCTGGCGCGCCAGCACCTGAAGCCGGTCAGCCTGGAGACGGCGATGCGCGACAAGGCCTACCGCACCCCCGACCGCTATGTCGGCGCCGATGGGCCCGACTGGTTCAACCGCTGGGCCGTGGCGCTGCACAAGACAACGCCGGAGGGTGACAACGATCCGCCGGCCGACATCCAGGCGGCCTACGACCGGGTCGACAACGATCGCCAGTGAGGGGCCGCAAGTGAGGGGCGGCCAGTGAGAGGCCGGACGTGACGCGCCGGGTTCAGTCCAGCCGGGTCCAGTCGGAAAAGCTCGCCGCCTGGCCGTGCACTCCATCCACAGCGTCGATCAGGTTCCAGACCGTCGCCCGCTCGATGCGAAAGCGCCGTCCGGTGGCGGAAATCCGCACCCCGGCGTAGTCGCGGATGAAGCCCTGGCGCGCCACGGTGTCCAGCAGACCGGCCCGCTCGGCCCGGTTCGGCGTCTCGGCCGACAGACGCGAAGGCATCCGCACCAGCGCGCGCCAGTCCAGCTCGAACAGGTCCAGCGCCGCCCGGTTGGCCCAGAAGAACAGCGGGTCGGCTTGCGCCCCATGCGCCAGCACCACCGCCGGCAGTCGCCACAAGGCATGAAGTTTAGATATGAAATGTAGCATTTATCGAGCATCCAGAACTGATATGCCAGCAACTGGACCCGTTACAGTCAGAGCTGGTGCAAGCATAGTCCTAAAATTGCCCGAAGTGGAGGTCATATATACTTCATGTTCGATAAACAAGCCCTGTACAAACAACGAGATAGAATATGAAGCCTTGATTATCGGGCTATAAATTGCTCTGTCCATAGAGATCTAGATGCTCGAAGTATTTAGGGACACCATGCTAGTTGTAAAGCAAGTGGAAGGGCAATTCAATGTGCAAAAGTCAGAGCTCTTTCCATACCACCAATTGGTGTTGCATCAGATGGTGAAATTCTACTTCATTGAGGTTAAGCACATCAATCGAGGACAAAATGCTCAGGCAGATGCCCTCGCAAAGCTGGCTAGTTCCATGGCACTCCTGCCGGACGCAAGCCTGAATATAACCATCATCAATAAGCATCAGGTCCCCAGTATGATAGAAGTCTTGGCCACTGAAGAAGAAAATGAAATAGTGACTGTAAAAAAATGTGACAGCCTGATGGGGGAGAGCGCCTCCGACATTGGCTCCAGCACTAGCAGCAACCCAGAGAGAAAGAACAAATAATGAAATTACTCAGAATCAAAGATTCCTATCAGATGAGGAATGGAACCTTGTTCCGAATAATGGCAGATGCTCATAAGAAGATCCTGCTCCGTTGCCTATTTACAGAAGAAGCATGGCAGGTGATGAAGGAAGTTCATGCTGGGTTAGCCAGAGCGCACCGGGTAGGTCCGAAGATGAAAATCAAAATAAAGAAATTGGACAATTATTGGCCCACTATATTTGATGACTGCTGTAAATTTGTCAAGTCATGCCAAAAGTGCCAGGAGCACGCCACCATGCCTCAAAGGCCGCCGATGCCCCTACACCCATCATCCCTAGTTGGCCATTCACCTAGTGGGGCATGGACGTGGTGGGTCCTCTACCCACATCTTCATCAGGGTGCAAATATATTCTGACGGCCACATATTACTTCTCTAGATGGGCAGAAGCTGTGGCGCTAAGGGAAGTGACAGGGGAGTTGGTCGCTAGATTCTTCTGTCAAAATATAATATTCTGATTTGGGATCCCAAACTGAATTATCTCTGACAACGGTAGCCATTTCAAGAACCAGAAGGTGTACAGGGTAGCCGACAAATACAAAATTGATTGGTGGACATCATCCCCCTATAATCCTCAAGCCAACGGGCTTGCAGAGGCACTCAACAAGACCCTCTATACCTTGCTAGTGAAAACCATCAGCTCCAGCAAGAGAGACTGGGAAGAGAAGATGTACGAAGCACTATGGGCATACCGCATAGTCTACAAGACCCCGACTGGCTGCTCACCATTCTCCCTGGTGTACGGGTCAGAGGCAGTGGTGCCAATAGAGCTAGAGGTGCTGTCACTGCGAGTTGCTATCCAGCATGGTTTGGCAAACGGCGAACAGACAAACATAGAAAGAAGACTGGAGGAGCTTACTAAGCTCGAGGAAAAATGCCTCTGGGCGCAACAAAACATCCAACTCTACCAAGTTCACATGGCCCACGCTTTCGACAAGCTGGTCAATGAGCTAGAATTCTGGAAGGGCGACCTGGTCATGGTCAAAAGAAGAGAAGTAATGGCCTCCAACCCCAAAGTGAAGTTGGTTGAAAACTAGGTAGGACCTTATGTTGTCCACCGACTCTATGATGGTGGCGCCTACGTTCTCTTAGACCACAAGGGGTTACTTCAGTTCTCCCCCCTCAATGACAAACACTTGAAGCAGTATCATGCAGCCTCACTGACATTCGAAGAATGACCGAAATGTCACCTGGTCTAGTGGCACTCTGCCATGACCGAGGTCTCCCCTCCCGAACTCCGATGCCAGCAAGACCAGTGATAAAATTTCGTGGATTGGTCCAGGAGGATGAAGAAATTTTGGCAGGAGCCGGGGAAGTCGTCGCCGGCCGCGGTGAAGCTAGAATCAGGGACTCTGCTCTCTGACTCAGACCTTCTCAGCACCGCAGTGTCTAGAAGATGACACCACCACGAACAACCCCAAACTCCAAATTGTGCACGGTCAGTGGCGTTGGAACCATCTACGAGCTGCCTTCGAGGCGAGACCCACAGGGGTGCCAGCCGATGTCGGAGCAGACTGCAGCAATCCGAACACTGATAGGGTATCAGTTCTATCCTAGGGTGGACAGAACTGCACACTCTGAGGAGAATAAGGAGAAGTAATCGCTCCGGTGGCCGAACGGAGCTCCGCTTCTTGGAGGAGATGAGTGCCCGCTAAGCCTGTATGAAAGAATAGAAGGAATAGAATAAAGAAGAACAACAGCTATGCAGCCAGCCCTATTTCCCTTGCGCCCTCAACATTGCACTGTCATTCTCATTGTTGGCTTCTACTGGAATTATTGCACCTGCAAGTAGTCACATTCCTTTTTCTTACTTTTCTCTTATTTTTCCTTTCTCTTAAGCAAACCTATTGTGTGGGGCTTGTCCCTATGCATGTGGTGATGACCTTGCTCCTCATGTGGGGCTTGCCCCTGTGCTTAGCTGCTGCGACAGCGTGTGTGTGTGGTTAACCATCTTTTGGCCAAAGAGTGGTATCCTCTCTGATGAGAATATATGGACACCTAAAGACCTAGATCCCTACAGATGGAGTGTCTGTAAGAGATCTAGAGGGGGGTGAATGGATCTATCACCCTTTTAAAATCGATGCAACTGAAGTAATTACAAAATATAAGATAACTACAGTAGATCAAATAGTATGACTCAGTTGCAAGCAAAATCACACAGAGACAAGGAACTTTTAAGGTGGTTCGATCTCAAACAGGAGATCTACGTCCACCCCACACTCCAATCGGAATGTGGCTTCCTCCGCTGATACACAGCTTAATCCGATGGGCTTCACAGCTTGCCAACAATCCGCTGACTAATAGCTTGTGCTGGGGAATTACAGCTTTACCCGACCAGAGAAACACTTCTCTGCATGCTGAGGAGTTACAGCTTAACCTCCACTAGCTAACAGCTTGAAACAATCGTTTAGAAACAAACAATAAAATCAGAAATCTCAAGAAGGAAATGTAGCTCAATCAATTGAGCAATCTCATCTCTGGTTCTGAACCAAGAGACTAAGGAACAAACTCTCCCAGACAAACACTCAAACACTTCTCATTCAACTCTCCATTTTCTCTCTTCCTCTTCTCACTCTCTCTGTTTCTTTCTTTTCTTCTCTCTGGATCGCACAGGCTCTATATGCTTCTGCTCTTCTGGAAGATGCACAATCAGTCTTCTCTAGGTGGAGAAGTCTTCTTTATATGGCAGTTCCAGATGGGTGGGCGTGTGCTCCATAGATTCCCATCCAAAGCCTTGACCACGTGGCAGCCCTTCAGTTCCCTGCACTCCACGTGTCATGATCCTGGCACTTCCTCCAGCCTTGGATCACGTGCCTCCTTATTGTCCACGAGAGAATATCTGTCACAACATAGAAATAATACTTCAGTTCAGGACAGTTAAAAGAATACTCTAAGGACAGAAGGGAAAATAGCACGGACCTTGTCATGTGCTAAGGTTTAGAAAATATGTTCAGACTTTGTATATGGCAAGGCAGACATACACTAACTTAGCTACAGTGTATGCTCGGACAAGCACCGCTTTTGCTATAGTGTATGTTAGGACCTTATATGGCTAAGGCAGACATACACTAACTTGACTACAGTGTGTACTTGGACATTTATTGAACAACGTGTTCAGACTTTTATTGAACACCGTGTTCGGACTTATATATACATTGTTGAAACACCATGCACATACTTGCTATGAACATGAGACGCATAGTGAGATGCTAAGTGAGAAACGTGCACAGACTTGCTATGAACATGAGACGCACAGTGAGATACTCATTGAGACACTCAGTGAAATCTGCACGGACTTGCACACTGACAAATGAATGAGACGTAAGTTGAGATGCAGACACAGACTCACTAAGACGCTAAGTGAGACGTAAATTGAAATCTGCACAGACTTGAGCACTGACAAATGAATGAGACGCAGACACAATCTACACGGACTTGCGCACTCATAAATGAATGAGACGCAAGTTGAGATGCAGACACAATCTACACGGACTTTGGCGACACAAGAACATGTATGGACTTGAGCACTCAGAAACTTGTATGGACTTTGCAAACAAGAGAAAAACATGTATGGACTTGAGTGTGCAAACATGTATGGACTTGAGCACTCAGACACATGTATGGACTTTGCAAACAAGAGAAAAACATGTATGGACTTGAGCACTCAGAAACATATATGGACTTTGCAAACAAGAGAAAACATGTATGGACTTGAGCACTCAGAAACGTGTATGGACTTTGCAAACAAGAGAAAAACATATATGGACTTGAGTGTGCAGACATGTATGGACTTTATGCTGCCAAGGCATGAAACCTGTATGGACTTTGGATCAGAAGAGAGCAGCGTGCACAGACTTGTCTATGCACGGACTTGACTTTAACCAAATGTGCAAGGACTTCGTTTCTAGAAAACGTGCACGGACTTGTCTCTGCTGCGAGAGAGAGCGAACCGTCCCGTGACCCGACCCGGGCACGAGAGTTGTGAGTTGGCCACCCTTGACTCATTGCCAGTTTCTCAACCGTGCAGGTCTGAACGCTTCCCTCACTAAGGACGAGTGCGAGCTTGCTAGAGTTCCAGGTTGCATATCCAACTCGGCGTCGAGTCCACGTCTTCGTCCCACATCATACTCTGCTCTCGGACCTACCATCAGCACTGGATGAGTTCCCACATCACCGGGTGAGTACATTATTAGAATCAGCTTTGACATTGTTGCAAGAATGGTTATGCGTGAGCTTGTTCTAATAAGATTTTTGCCTTGTGTTTTATAGGTGGTGTGGACCCCATACGCTGGTGAGGATGAAGCCTCTCATCCTTGGGTGAGAGAGGGACGAGCGTGGTTCCGTCGGGACACCATGTTGCTTTGTGTAAACCTTCGAGAGCCCTTGTACCTACGCTTGGTATAGCAGACCTTGGGATGGCATCCGCCTCCTATGGTGATGCCGGCTCAGCATTGATTGGATCGAGGGCGCCGATGAACGACTGTGAGAGACCAGAACTGGGCCTCCCTTTACCGAGCCGAGGCTGAGGCGTTGGAGGAGGGGCCTACTCTAGAGTGGGATCCGACTTTGCAGAACAGCGAGACCTACCTTGCCGACTACAGGGATTGGTACGCGGGGCGTCTCCACCTCGACACTTGGATGGTAACCCTCTTTGACAAGGTGTTAGTCATTGCAATGCATGATATATGACTTTAGATGGAATTTTCTTCATGCAGATGCCAAAGGCGAAGGCTGTCCAGATACTCAAAGAACGGATTGCCATCTTGGATCAGATAGTGGTGAACTTACAGCATGAGATTCGTGAGCTAGTGAGTCAGCAATGATTGATCGGTTGAATTTCAGCATGCTCGGCTGACTACAACCCCTTTTCCTTGCAGCGAGGAGAGTTAGCTTATGTCTGCGAGAGGGCGGGCATGAGCGTAGTGGCCGGGCTCTCGACCCAGGCAGAGAGTAAAGAGGAGCTAGAGGATTGCCTGGCAGGAGCCCTCGAACGGGCCGAGGAGAGAGAGGTCGAGCTGGCCAAGATGGTAATACCTGAATGCCTTTCCTGTTGAGAACAAATCTCTTCTTTATTAATTCATCTTCCTTCAACCTGTGCAAATATGTGTGGATCTCTTGCATCAGAGAGATATGGAGATTGGCCTCGCATTTCGACGCCAATTGGAGACTCGTGTTGAGGAGTTGACACGTCAACCGTGCGAGGTGGAGACCGACGTGTTGCTACTATTGACACCTATTTTTAGCCCATAAGTTGTGTTATTTCTCTTATTCATCATTTTTGATGTTTTGAATTACCCATTATTTTGGAGCTTCTTTTGAAGGATTTCGAGCCCATTTCATTGTTTCTTAGCCTTTGGAATTTAGAGATCATGATTTCTCAGAGCCCTGGGCTTATTTTATACGCTTCCGACCTTCCAAGTCAACTTATGACCCATTTTGGTCAACTTCCATCAAGCATTCAGCTCCTTTCATTGCGCAGTCTTGAACACGGCCCTTTTTCATCCCCTTTTATTCCTCTATTCATTAAGTACCCTTCACAAAAGTTGTTCACTTTTTAAAGCCCTAGATTTTCTTCTTCTACATCATTAGTCAATTCTCCATTGATTTCAAGTTATTTGTATTTTTCCAGTGCATTGTGCTGTTCACCTGTGAACCTAGCATTTTTTCTCTATTCTCACCCTATTTCTCCCTCTTCTGGTCATCTTCGCATCTTCCTTTCTTCATGAAAGTTGTTCACTTTTGTGTTATCTACAATTTCTTCTTCTACCATGTTTGCTAGTTCTACACGATTTTTAAGATATTCTCTTATTTCTAAAGTCACGTGAAATCTGCCTAGAAAATGTTCTCCATCAGCCTAGCGGCCCTGAGAAGGCCACTAGGTGATGGTGGCAGTCTTCCCAAGACTGCTAGGCTCCAAACAGTGCCCGTTTTGTCCCGTTTCATCTCCTGAAGCCTTGCGGTCCTCCCTAGACCATTTGGTGAAGCCTTGCGGTCCTCCCATGATCGTTTTCATCTGTATGCGGTCGTGCGATAGACTGTTTGCCAGACAAAGAAACCTGAACTTTCTGAACTCCTATTTCTTCACCGTGGGACTCTTTGGAGACCTTGTTTGATCTATTTTCTCCAAGAAGAAGCTTCCAGATCGACTCTAATTGATCCAGGACTCTTATCACCACTATTATCTAGAGATTTGTTCATCTAAATCCCCTAAATTGGGTGTACCAACTGGCAGTTACAAACTCGCACACCAGGAACCACGAAAGTAGCCCGAACCACGACCCACTTGAAAAGTAGGGGTGAGCCTCGTGTCACTGGCTCAGTAGATGTCATGTGGATCCCCACTGAAAAACACCCTATAACATGCTAAAACAGCAGGTAAACAATAGGTAAGCAATAGGTAACAACAGTAGTAAAGCAGGAAAAACTAAACTACAATGCTACAAAGACAAGGGAAGTAGGAGTAGGGAGCAGGTATGGAAGAGGGGACGAACCTGTACCATACTAGCAAACAGACAGACTCCATACACAAGCACTCCTGGCCACCCCATCATGGTTACGGCCCTCATAGGATGTCAAGAGACACCCATGGGTTAATGGGCAAACCATGAGGTCAAGCCAAGACAAACAGAAGCACCTAAGGATGACACTTTGGGCGAAGCGAACCATTACTCAACCGCTAGGCAAACCCGGTAGTCACGGAACAGCCGCTATGCAACCAGAGACAAGGATGCAGGAAGTTCTAGATTGAGTCATTAGGGAACTTTCGTAGTCAGGGAAAAGACCGCATCCAGTCACCTAAATCGACCGATCTAGAAACTACCGACACACAGACACCGCCCTAGAACATAAACCTAAGACAGACCGACTCACGAACAGACACAGGACAGAACAACGGCCATCACAGCCACAACAGGACTGTAATGCACCTTTATAGTGGCATTACACTACTCTGATGTGCCAAGGGTGGGGCGTCATGGCAACCGGGCCTAAAGCTACAACTCAGACCACGTGAAGCACCAAGCCAGGCGCGCTACACCACCTAATGCACCAAGAGAGGGGCATCAGGGCCAATGGGCCTAAAGCCTAACACGAACAATGTAACGCACCAGTCCAGGGGCGTTACACAACCTAACGCACATGGGGAGGTCCGTTAGGGCTAACCAACTAACATGATCTTCGAGGTAGACACGATCTTCGAGGAACTGACACCCACAGTCCTCGGAAAGCACCAGAACGTAACGCACCCCCATAGGGGCGTTACAGTCATGTGACAGTCTAGTATTGGTCTGTCACACGACCCCAGCCTCGAAGGACCCAAAATGAATAACGGTTGTGGTGGTCTATCGTAGGACTGTCACACAGTGTGACGGCCTCTGGTAGGACCGTTACACTGAACCGGCGAGAAAAATAGTGGAATGGCTGAATCGGCCCATTCCACGCCCCATTCACGCCGAAGCGTAGGGGAAACAAAGCCATACGACTACAGAAGACATCTGGAAGCTAAAAATGTCACATGCACGCATCCGATCATGAAAACGGAGCAATTTCGACGAATCTACCCAATTCGGGTCACCGGGGTTCCCGGACTCCTACCAGCCCCAAATGACAACCGATCGACACGAAACTGGCGGGTATCGGATCCTGACATGCCGACGGTCATTTTGACAGTAATTATACTGCAAACCGTCACCATTTTTTGACGAACCCTACAAACCCCAAAAATAACGATTTTCCCTAAACTGGCTCGATCTCACTCGATAGGGCACCAAACCACGCACAGAGATAGGGGAAACATGCAGAATGAAGTGGCGATCTGTCTTCCTACCTCCACCGAAGAAATCGCATACCGAAGTGACTACACAGTGCTGAAAAACATCACGCAAATCGCCCAAGTCAACTTTTGAATCAACGAACGGGATCACATGAACGCCACGCCTCCATCATGTGTCTCAGCAGCTTCCCGACGTCGTCAGCTCGCCTGTGGTCACCTCCGTTTGTAGCCAGAGCTGAGGAAATGGGAGAATGAGACAGAATGGGAGAGAGAGTGAGAGAACGTGAGTAAGAGGAGAGAGTGGGTGGGGGGTTAAATGGTTAGGAAATTACGAAATTCTCTAATTTCTAAAAATCTAATTTTTTGACCAAAAATACACTAATTGTCACGCCCTGAACCGATAGCAGCGGAACGTGTAGTTCGGAACGCGGCTGTGTAACAGTCGTGAACAATCAGAGCATACATAAGACATCGGACTTTAGGGCCCATTATCATGGCAAAACCCAACCTTTATTGATATTTCAAATATTCAAATTACAAACTGGACTCCTCTTACATATTGAGAAAAAAAAGGACAAAGTCACTACTAAATTCTATTTGAAATTAAAAGACTCAAAAACAGGGCGAGACTCGAGAGAAAATATAAAACATAGACTCAAATGTATCAAGCTCTCATCACACTTGTCCCTCCCCATCAGATTGACTATCTTCGACGTCATTACCTGAAAAATATTAAAAAGGTGCGGGCAACTGGGAATGGGGGTGAGGGGGAATGGTGAATGGAAATGGGGGTGAGGACAAGTGGCCTGCTAGGGTTGTGAACAGAGGTGGGGGCAAATGGGAATGGGGGTGAGGGCAAATGGCGAATGGAAATGGGGGTGAGGACAAGTGGGTATTAAGATGGGGCTGAGGCTTATATGCTGAACGGCGAACAGTGTTAAATGGGCTGTGTTTGTGGGATGAACAGTTAAATGGGCCAGCATTTAAAGTGCACAATGCAGGCTGGGGCAAGGAAGGTGGGCCCGGGGTGCTCACCTTGGGAGCCCAGGCAATCCCAGCAATCGCCCAACAACAAAGGCCAGAGCATGATGACTTGTGGTCACCATGCCTCGCCTCATCACCTAGGCTAGTACCTCAAGCACCTTCAATAACATAGTTTTTAGTTGAATTCAATGAAGCAATCTGGAAACTAGTACTTCAGTCATCATATTTGCGACCCAGGCATTCACGATCATGAAACTGCTTTTGACATCATTATGAACTGGAATTCCATCATTTTGAGGTTGCTTTAGGAATTAAATGTGAAATGACAAGTATTTTAGGTTTTACAGTTGGCTGCCAACCTGACACAGCCTCTATCCAAAACCTGACACGCAAAAGCTGGAAGGTATGGGGCTGCCTTTGGAAAGATCCCACAGTCCTAGCCTTGCTAGTTGAGTGTTAGGATGTAATTTAAAGCAGACAAAATAAATTAAACTGTAGTTGTAAAGGACTCTTAAGCAAAAAAACAAGTCAAAACAAGCAGATATGAGCATTTTGGAACTCTCCTCATTGTTCAGATATATCTAGCTAGAGTAACTGAGAGTTTGAATACCTAACATTGATTTTACCTCCCTAGGCAAAGTTATCGAGAGCAAATTCTTCACATGAACATGGTAAACCCCTAGAGGAGGGAGCATAACTGTGAAGTATTGTTGCCTTGGACCATCTATCAGATTGACTTCATTATAGTTTATATTATGACTGAAGGTCATGCTTGGTATTGGAACAAGCCTATCCTTACTCTAGTGTTGCTTGGTTTTGGGATAGTGGGGATTACATTGGCAAAGAGTGGAGGAACTTATTCCACTTAATTTGTGGAATGATTATCCCCAGATTTAACACCAACCACACTTAATTTATCATGACACAAAGATGGCAGATTAAGGATAGACACTTGGATTCACTTATGCTTATAACCACATAAGTTATCCCAATACCAAATAAAGTGCAAAAGTGAGGATAACCTTAGTTTAGTTTAGCCCCGGCTTCTCCTAATGCCAAACAGAGTTATTTGTCCCCAAATTTAAATCCAAGATGAGGATAACTGATGCGGAACAATGACGACAGGTTCCACATGGACCGAACCAGACCTCCCTCTTGAGACCTGCTAACCCCTTACGACAGTTGTCCTGGAGCGTTTGTGAACCTGACGAGACGGAGAAAGGGAGAAGAAAGAGGGGATGGGCTGAGGGGTGGCGAGGTGCAGTGTGCAGGTCGCGCTCTGGGAGCACACCGTATGAACTGTGGAGGGAGAGAGAAAATAGAGAGAGGGGGGAAAGAAGAGGTGGCAGACAGGAGAGAGAGAGAAAGAGACGGGAACAGAGGGCGAAGAAGGCTGCGCGTGCAGGGGGAAAGGAAGGTGGTGGCTGAGTCTGCTGGAGGGTAGACGATGTCCTGGTGGGAGGAGGGTGCGTGAGATGGCTGCAGACAGGAGCAGGGCGGCCTGGTATGGTAGGCTCTACTGACGGCTGGGTGGGCAGTGCAGAGAGCGGCGCAGGAGAGGTCATGGGGTGGCCGCAGGCGGCTGCGATTGTTGTCGGTGAAAGGGAGGCCTGTGAGGCACCGTTGGAGGCATGGGCTGTCAGCTGCAGTGGAGGTGGTTGAGGTGGCACAGTGCAGCGAAGCGAGGTGGCTGGCTGGGTGATGGGGGTTCATGGGCTAGGGTTTGAGTGGAAAGGGGATCACAATGGCAGAAGGAGGGGAAAGGAAGAGGATGAAAGGGGGGTGCTGGTGGCTAGGGTTTGGGGGGGTGGACCTGGCCCTCTTAGCCTCCATCTTTAGGGCTCTCTCATCTCTCTCTTAGAGAAGGGGAAAATCACAAAAATTCGCAACCATAATTCTTCATTAATTGAAAAGGATGATTACAACTCTATTTTATGGTGGTTAGGCTAACCCTAACCCTACCATGACACTCTTGGAGTCAAGTACCCCTAGACTCAAGAAAATAGTGCGAATATCACACCAAAATAAAAGAATAGAAAAAGCTTTTTTAGATTTTTTGAAATTTCTATATAAACCCCCCTATTTTCCTTCTTCTCTCCCCATCTCTCATTTCTCTCCCTTTTCTCTCTCTCTTCTCTCCCGCATTCTCTTCTCTCCCTCTCTTCTCCGACGGCCGACGGAGGTGGACGGGGGTGAGGCGGCGATGCTCGGGGGCCGAGGAGCGACAGGCACAGGATGAGGATCGCGATGGTGGAGGTAGTTTGTGGATCCGTGAGCCGGCGGGGTTTCTAGTGACATTTTCGCGATGGATCGGTGTCCTCGGTGCGCGGAATCTTCGGTGGAGGTAGAGGGGCTGATCCTTAGCCCACGTACTTCCATTCCCGTGATTTTGGTAGGCCGTGGTGCGCCGAGTGAGATTATTTGAGCATTTTGGATAAAAGAGTATGTTTTGGGGTGTGAGCCGAATCTAGTGATTTGATCGTGTTTTTAGGGTTTAAATGGGTCCTCTTGGTGCTAGAGAGGTTGGGGACTAGTTTCTCCTTGTTTTCCCTTCACATGGGTGTGAATGGGACATGGAATGAGGGTTTTTACGAAGTTCGCTATTTTCACGCTCGGGATGACGTAGCGGTCCTTCCAGGGATCGCTACCGGATGAGGCGGCCTCCTGGAGACCGCTAGGGGTCCCTTATGTTGGTTCGAGCCATGCGATCGCACGATGGACCGCCACTGAGCTTTGCAGTCTCCACGAGACATCCAGGGTGTGCCTAGCGGTCAGGGCATGGCCATTTGTCTATTTTGTAGTCGTTCAGTGTCCGCCCTGAGCTTTTGATATGGCGGAAGTATTCTCGAGAAATGTGAACACCCGACATGGTAAGCCTCTTGCAAGTCAAGATAATCAGAGCGCAAGACAATCACACATAATGAGACTTAAAAAATAATTGGCTCAAAATTTCAACTTTATTTCATAGTAATAATGATCACAAATGCATAAGATCATGACTTTGGACATTCTTACATCATCTGACTCAAGAAAATAGCAAATTACAACTCGACTAGACTAGACATAAAATGACTAAGGCTTCTCTCATTCCATAATCCGTCAATCTCTCTCGAACCCGCTACTTGCATAATCCGAATCTGATTCACTAGTATTTCCTAAAAAGATTAAAAAAGTAGGGTCATGAGCACACTTGTCCAGTAGGTATCTTTGTATCAACATGAGGGCAATATTTAAGTAGTTAACATTTTTGCTCTAGAAGATGAAGAAATGAAGATATGATAAATCATGCGATTAACTGAAGTAACAAAAGACAAGAGCTATGTAAAGACATGATAATGATAAATCAAGCAAGATTGTATATAGACAAGTTTGGCCTTTCATGAACAAGAAAGTATGAGCATGTAACTAGAAAGTACTTTACGCAACCTTGTAAAGGCTATGTACTAGAAAGTCATTTATCAAGAATGTAAATTTCATCATGAGCCTCGTGGTTTTCACCACATATAAAAAAGGTACTCCCAGCACAATGCGATGCCAGTACTCATCGTACCCCATGATTTATAGTACATTTTCGGCCATCCATCGAGGGGGCTAGTATCGAGCCCTTGGACACTGTCCGTGCCCACCCTTGCATCTTCAAGTTATACATCAAGCTACTTCCACGAGATAACAATAATTTTAGCTAGTAATTTCAATTTCAACAAAGTTCATGTGATAAAGTATCCAAGGTATAGAATGCTTAAAGCTTGAATATGGGATTTCAAGAAATGACTTAGAAAGGATATTCTATTACGGTATCATTCCGGCAGCATAACGGTGTATTAATTTAATTCCATAACTTTATTAACCTATTAATCACCAGTTCAGATTATGTAGATAATTCTAAGATCATTCAGAATATCAAGGAAACCAACCTCAAGGGTTAAACCTCGGGTTAGACAGAACAGGAACCTTGCGGTCGTTTACTGGGCCGTTTCATGAAGAAAGCGGTCTAGTTCTGGACCGTTTAGAATGGACCGAATCCAGAGTAATGGGGATGGACTCAGAGATGTATAAGAGGTCTTAGGTCTGACCGTTAGTGGGCCTTAACGGTCGTATTCTAGATCGTTTATGAAACAAAACTCTAAAATTCAATGGTAGTGCTTTCTAGACAAGTTGGGCTTTAACGGTACAACTAGCTCGACGTCCTAGTGGGAATCCCAGGCTCGCAGAGACTTACGGAGGCCTTGAAATAAGATCACCTAGTCTGATAGAAGTAATATCCAACGGAGAGGCTTTCAAGTCCAAGATGGTGTGCCTATAAGTGCAAAGAGTGTAACTAATGGCCACATACCGACTCATAGTTGTCATCATTAAAAAGGGGGAGAATATTGGGCATGTGTGGAACATACTTGATTCTATTGTTTTGATGATGTCTGAGCATGAATCATTGATGAGTCCTACATGGATTTAATGATACCAACATGTATAAGTTTTAGGTCAAAGCCAGCACTGGCATGGGAATGGTCTCATGAAGATGAGTAGTGTGAAGATGTCATGCTATGATGTCAAGTGATATGATGCATTGAAGCACTAGGGCGAGGTTGATTCCAAGTCACATAAATGTAAATGAATCATTGGCAGCCAAGGCCAAGAGTTAGCAATCAAGGTAGGTGATGAAAAGTTAAGAAATTGATGATTGCATAGAAATCGAGGTAATATGATGCACAGAAATCAAGGCAGGGGATGAAAGCTAAATTCTATTCGTTGCATGGAAAATAAGGCAGGTGATATAAAAAGAAAGGAATTTAAAAGAGAAATCCAAAAGAAGTTCACGGGTGAACAAGGGTGGTGTCGACCTCAAGGTGCTATAGTGTCGACCTCACCAAGCCCGTAAGGCAGTTTTCTCAAGGGTGGTGTCGACCTCACAAAGCTATGGTGTTGACCTCACAAAGCTATGGTGTCCACCTCACAGAGCTGTGGTGTTGACCTCACAGAGCAGTGGTGTTGACCTCACAGAGTAGTAGTGTCAACCTTGCCAACTTCAGAAGCCATCCATCTGATGAAGTTTTCAAAGTGGTGTCGACCTCACTGTCTCAGCAGGTCGGCCTCACACTCATTCCAGAAGTCATTATAAACCAGATTTTGTGAAGCAATGTCAACACTACTATCTCAACAGGTCAACCTCACTGAAGGAAAACTCAAAAGGTCTCTATCAGATCTGTCTTTTCAAAAATCATCCAGAGACTAAAATATTCAGGCATAAACCCCCAAATACACACCTTTTTAGGTCTATAAGAAGGCTCCTAGGTCAGAGGTTCTACCACCTCTTTATGACACCTCGGAACATCTTTTTGAAGTGGACCATGTCAGGGACCAAATATGTGAAAGTCCCTTCTGCGAGGAAAATTGTCTCATCTGTCCTAAGAAAGGACATGCCAGGTGGATGGCATCTCTCTAAACTCTAGACAAAGTCATTCTCCCTACCTCAAGATGTCAAAAGGGACATCCTTCCCTGCTATGCCAGCCTATGAAGCTTAAGGATGTTGCAGACACATTTATTCTCAGTCTAAAAATCTGATTTACTCCTCTCACCGTCCTATTGTTTGAGAAGCAATACCAACTCAGAGTCAACCTTCTGCAGAATATTTACTTCATCTAAGAAGAGATTTTTGGAGGGAAAATAGACCTCCCAACTGGTCCCTTTTGACCAATGGGTCAAGTTTTACTCTGCTAAAAAAAGGTATGTGGTTAAAGAAAATTGTTTGAATTTGAACAAGACTTCTTGAAGGGAAAATCCTCCACCAGCTCTCTATAAGTAAGAAGCTTCTATTGAAGAAGCTGTTGCTGCAGCCCTTAGAAGAAAGCCACGCCCTTGAGTATTCAAGAGGATATCTGTGAGTAGAAGAAAAGGGGAGTGTATGCAGCCAAACTCTAGTTCCACATAGGCTAGTGTTGTAAAGAGGAGAACAAAAAGAAGAGAGAGAGGAGAGCGACCAGCATTACAGTTCGCCAGCATCTGAGAAAGGAGAGTTCAGATTGAACTAGTGTTCAGATCTGCACATAGTGCTTCCAGACTTGTTCTGAAGCCACAGAGTGTTTTCCTTGGTTTTGTTATTTGTTCTTCTTTGTACTCTCATATCTCTGAACCGTGTGTTGTTGTGCTTAAAGCAGTGTGTCTGGTGCTCTGTTCAGAGATCGGAGATAGGTCTTAGGCTGAGTCTAGCCGTGTGTACTTGGGGTTGTGTCCCCGCGTGTTCTTGACTGCACTTGCAGCGTGTTACTTGTTTTCTTTTGTATGTGTGTAGGTGTATGGGGCGTCGTCCCCTTGTGCTGCAGTCCTGTAGCGTGAGGACCTTGTCCTCGTGAGAACTTGGTTCTCATGTGTGTGTGTGGGGTTCGTCCCCGTAAGCTATGTATCAGTGTGTGTGTTGGGGACTTATTCCTGTGCTGCATTTGTAACGTGTGGAAAAGTCTCACCAGGTTCAGTGAGAGGTGGACGAAGGTTGCCCGGTTGCAACCGAACCACCTTAAAAATCTCTGTGCAATGGGTTGCTATTTGTGTGCTTTCTCCATATCCTCTACCCCCATTCACAGGGTCTCATGAGTTCCAACATATTCGATTCTATCTGATTTCCATCGCATAATCTAAAGACTTCTAAGGACTGACAACTTGGCTTACAAAGCCTTATAATTGCAAACCTATTTACGTAAGGACATAACTGCAAACTAAAGGACATAAATGTAACCAAAAATACTAATGTCTGAGGTCGATTCCCATCAGGAACAATGTCAGAACTCTTCCCAGATAGAGGAAGGTGCCAGATCTCGACACCGAATGTACAAGGAGGCCAGAACGACGAACCACCCCTGCTGAAGAGGAGGAGCCCCCTCTGGAAGGGCCGGGGTCGGAGCATCCTCTCCAGTCATCCCCAAGCTCAGGATGACGACGCTCGGCTCGGCCCTGGTCCACACCTCAACACCCTCCTCCTCACCGTGCACTCCGTCAGCCTCGATTGAGACCTCGGAGGCAACCTCCTCCCCCTGTGCTCCTATGGGTTCAGAGGAAACCCCCTCAACTGCCACGGGCACCTCTGGCTCGGTCCGTAGGTGGCTCGGGTAATGAACACCCTCAGTTGGGAACTCCTCGATCGGGTGGGAAGTCTTCACCTTCTTCAACTGCCTCTTCTAGTGGTCAAAGCCTTCATTGAGGATAGCAGCATCCGCTCCCTGGCATCCTTCTGCTTGGACCCTCGGCGCTCTGGGACATCATCCTGAGCAATTTGCTTGCCCTTATCCATGGCGGAAGAAGGACCCACGGCAGTTTGAGGCACGCTCAGAGTAGTCGTCTCCTCCAGCTCGACGACCCCCTGCTCTAATGGTTGTTGTAAACCTTGTTTTGATGTTTTGATGATGGCCAACAGTCTTGGTTTGTTGATGGCCAACTCTTATGTCTTGTTCAGAGTTCTTTTACATTAGCTTTGTTGAGTCAGAGTTTCCCTTCAGAAAGTCCGTACATGGTCCGTGCACAGCCCACCGTATAGCATGTCTAAAGTCCGTGCATGTACAGTGTCTCCACATAAGTCCATACATGTATAAAGTCCATGCATATTTTAGACTTAGACATTTTGCTGACTGAGTTTCATAACAACCCCGTGCATGAACAATCTCTGCAATGAAAGTTCCTGCATGTTTTACGCTGAGTCTATGCGTGAACAGTCATGCCTTCAGCTAGTCCGTGCATGCTTTCACATAGTCCGTGGAAGCCAAACCCTGTGCATGTTTGGTTTTTAACATGAAGTTCAAGCATGCCTTCACACGGTCCGTGGAAGCCTAACCCCGTGCATATTCTGCTTTTAACACAAAGTCCATGCACTTTGTGTTGATGTCCGTGCACATCAAACCTTGTGCATATTATGGACTTAGACTGTTTGCTGTTGGGTTGCATGATCTATTAAGTCTGTGCATATCTTGTCTTTGCATGCATTGTAAAAGAGTCAAAGTTCATGCACTTTGTGTTGAGCCTCACCCCGAGCATCTTATGCCTATGCACATTAAACACTGTGCATGTTTCTTACTGTCATAAAGTCCTTGCACGGTGTCATAAAGTTCTTGCACTCCTTCACAGAGTCTGTGCTTGTTAAACCCCGTGCAGACTTTTCTGTTGACTAACAAGTCTGTGCTCATTGCGCCAAGTCCGAGCACATTTGTTTAAGGTCCGAGCATGGTGAAGTCCGTGCATCTTTGTACACACAAAGTCCATGCACACCTGTCTTCAGTAAAGTCCAAGCACAGACAAGTCTGTGCATCTTTTCCTTGCAAGAAAATCATCAAGTCTGTGCATGCTTTACCTCTGGTTTAAACCCTGTGCATATTTTCCTTTGGCTAGACACAAGTCCATGCGTCTTTTCCATATACGCACCAGAACCCCGTGCACATCTTTAGTCTCGCACATTTTGTCTGCAATAAAGCCCGTGCACTTTTTGTTCACTGTTCATCAAAGTTGGAGCATACACTGTTGTAGAGTCAGTGTATGTCCTTTTGATATCTGAGCACATAACAACCCCGTGCATATTTTCTAGTTAGGGCAAGTCTGAGCGGGTCTGTACTGAGACTGCCTTAGCTACAGTAAGTCCGAGCAGATCCCTTTGCAGCCAGTTCACTCATACTCCGTGCATACCCCATGCATCTTTTTCTGTCTAATATACTTTGAACTAAACTTATGTTTGTTTCTGTGATAACAGGTAATGTTTCGTGGAAAACAAGGGTGGCACGTGATCCAAGATTAGATGCAGTGCTAGGATCGCGACACGTGTAAGTGAATGGCAAGATGCTGCCACGTATGAAGATTTTATGGAGGGATTTCGTGGAAGACACACGCCCTTTCTGCTGCTGGTATAAAAGAAAGCTTTCTCCTTCCTGGAGAAGATTGATCCCCGATTTTTGATAAATCCTGCGGAACTCCGCTGTGGACAAATCGAGTCGTTCACCCAGGCGAGAGTGGTACCGTTGCGATCGGTGCGTTCCGAGGATCGCGAAACGTGATTTTCTATTTTTTGATACCTTTCAGAAAATTTAGATTTTCTATAAAATCCCCTATTTCTTTTCTTTTTTCCTTCTTCTTCTTCCTTCTTCTTCTTCTTCTTCCTCCCGTGACCGCGCCCCCTCTCCCTCCCTCTCCCATTCGACTGCGGCGATCTCCCTTCCGGTTGCAGACGGCGGCGGGGCGACGGCACGACGACGTGGGTAACGGCGAGGCGATCACGTGGGCGTACGGCGTGCGGCGTGCGTGGGAAGCGTGAAGGCTCGAGGTTCTTGATGGCGTTCTTCATGGATTGAGTTCGGACCAGCGCGCCTCAACACAGAATGAAGGTAGGGTGACGTTCCCTAGCTCATTGCCTTTCATTCCCGCAGTTTGTAGGCCGAGGCGAGGTCGAGCGTGGGTGATTTCGCGTCAGCAACGGGAAACCATGTCACGGGGAGAGTTCGCTCGATCCACCATTTTACGCCGCGAATCCGTGTTTTAGGGGCGTAGAACCATGCTAGGGGGCTTTGGGGTCATTTTCCCTTCATTTCCCCCTCCGTGGGGCGTGTATGGGGCCGAAATGGGTGAAATCCGACGGGTTCGTTATTTTCGTGCCGGTGAGGGTTGTGCGGTCGAACCAGCACCTGCACATCCCCATGTGTGGCCCCGTGGGGACCACACTTTGGCTCGGAGTGCTGCGGACTTGTGCGGCCTATCGTGGGACCGCACGCCCCCTATGTGCGGCCCCATGTCGACCGCCCATCCCTTGAGATTTGGACCATTACTTGTGACCGTTGCACAGTGCACTGGGTTGTGCGGCCAGGGTTTGACCGCATGACCTTTCGTGCGGCCAAGGTCTGGCCGTACGTCACCTAGTGCTGTTGGCAGGTTGTGCGGCCTGGGTTGGACCGCACAAGCCTGGTGCGGTAATGTCCTAGCCACCCTTCCCTTGTGCAGCTAGGGCCCAGCCGCACTTGTGTTTTTACCGTTGGAGGAGGTACGGCCATGTTGGACCGTCCATCCCCCTGGTGCGGCTGAGGGTCAGCCGTTCGTCTTTGTGCGGCCCTGGCCTGACCGCCCTTCGGCGGGCAAGTGCAGCCAGTGGTGCGACCGCTCATCCCATGAGCGGCCCGAGACCAACCGCGCATCCCGTGAATTTCTGACCGTTGTTTGTTACCGTTACGCAGTGTTCGGGGTCAGCGGCTAGGGGATAGCCGTGTGTCCCCGTGAGCGACCACGTTCTGGCCGTTCGTCCCATCGTACCGTTGGTGGATGAGCGGCCCAGGTGGGTCCGCCCATGCCTTTGAACGGCGAGGTTCTAGCCGCCCTTCCCTTGAGCGGCTAGTGTCCGGCCGTTCGTGTTTCTTGCCGTTGGGTTGATGAACGGCCAGGTTGGACCGTCCTTCTCCCACGCGCGGCTACAGCTTAGCCGTGCATCATTGAGCGGCCGATGATGGACCGTTTATCGTCTGAGGCCTAGCCGGTGGATTCTTTCGTGCCGATTCGAGTCCCGGGTGAGCGAACCTTGATCCACGTGCTGACCTGTGGTCTGACTGATGCTAGGCATCATGTGGGGATCATGTGTGGGGGTGCCGTGGGGGGTCCCGGGATGTGGCATCTTCGGCTTACGTCATCATGAGTCGGTGTTGTACGAGGAGTGATCCTTATATTTGTCTACCTCCGGAGTCATTTTTCGTAACTTGTGAGTCCGTTCTTCCGGTGACACGTTCACTAGTCGTAGCCTTCTTCTAGTGGGTGTCTGAGTCTCGCGCCCGGGACATTGTAGCTAAACACCTATGACGTGGTGTAAGATGTCAGGGGACGCATCCAGTCGTTCTTCTAGTGGGTGGTGCTCCTGTCCACTGGCAGGCATGGACTCGAGTTTTATGGACCGAGGTTCAGTAGTGCGGTACTGTTAGAATAGATGATTTTTTCATTTATTTATTCCCACTTGTTGGTTCTACTGTACTCCTGCTAGGTAGGGTAATTTCCTGCTTTCTTGCTTCCTTCTTTATTTTTCATGCGAGATAGGGTTCGATGGATCTCTACTGAGCCTGTGAAATGAGGTTCATCCCCTGCGTGTTTTCACCGTGTTTCAGGCGAGGTCGGTACTTCAGGTGGCGCAGCAGGTGTTCAGCGTGGTTCCAGTAGCCGAGGTTAGTGCCAGTTACCAGAGTCGGGGTATGCCCCGTGTACTTGT
>JANBPO010000696.1:0-11898 GCA_024336825.1 Amorphophallus titanum | reverse complement strand
GGTTGAAGTTTTCTAATTGCTAATCCGAAGTACAACATGTCTGGAAATCAACATATTTTAACACTTTCTACTATTGCATTCTAATATTTCACGTTGGGGCGTGACAGTCACAACATTTTGCTCGGGCCTCCAACCCCGAGTTCCAGCCAAGCCGGCACTTGACACGAGTTTTTGCCCCCAGGTACCCAGCTCCTCTGCACCTCGCCCGGGTCCTCAGCCCCGAGCCCCAGTCAAGCCAGTCTCTCACGCAGTCTCTCAGCTTTGAGTCCTAGCCAAGCCATCACTTAGTGTGGGTTCTCAACCTTGAGTTCGAGGCCCCTCAGCATCTAGCCTGGGGGCACAACCCTGGGGCTTTCCAAGGTTGGCCCCCAGTGTGGACTGCCTGCATCGGGTCCCTGGCCTCCCTACTTTGCCGTGGAATTTTCCCCCTACTATCCATCAACGCTGACTCCCAACACAAGTCTTCCTCTATGGAATACGACAACTTTAATGCCCACTGTGGGTCCTTTGTCTCACACTCCAGCTCTACCAACAATCGATACAGGTTCATGACCTCAGGTTGCTGGCACCCCAGCACCTTCTGCAATGTTGGTTCTCAGTGTATGAGCATCACCTCGAGCATCGGCAACACTTTTATCAGCTCGGGCAAGAGCGTACGCCCGAGTCACCCAGCCACAGGCTCCCGATACGGACTTCATGTCCCGAGGGCCAACCCCAGCATTCTCGGCTGACGGCCTCGTGCCACCAACAATGGGAGATCGGGTCTTCTCGGTCTACCACCTCGACACAGGATCTTCCTCGGCTCCCCAAAATAAGCATCACCACGGTCACAAAGGCAGGCGACTCACCGCTGCAACCAGCAATTCTGGAAAGATTGTCCTTGCCGACGATCTGTGGATTTGTCTCGACGTGGGTGAACCAATCATACCTTGGGGACGGACCATCCCTACGGTCCCCACTACCAACCACTTCAGCCTCCTGCGACAAATGTGAGAGGATAAAGTGAAACTTAGAGAAGCAGGCACCTCGGCGACAGCCCGGAGGCACCCGCACCAGTCTAATGTACAAGCTCCCAAGTCTCGTCGAAGGAACAACGACAAGGGAGACCAGTAGCTAAACTTAAGAAGCATCTGGGTTACCCTAGAAGAAGCCCAAGCTGTTCGGAGGGCATGCACTAGAAACCCCCTTCAAGCGCTCAGGCGCGTCGTTAGGCAAGACACAACCGATTCCACAAAGGCACTGTCCGACAATGCCCAGTCACCCAATGTCCATCATCCAAATAGGCAGAAACAAAGATGGGGTCGTTCTAGGTCCCGCCAACATTCAGCCCCGAGCTCTCCTCGGGTCGATCCCCCAATAAAGGCTCCACTACAACAAACCTCAGTCTTCGACAGACTAGGCGCACCCATCCGACCTGAGAAGCATTCCCAGAGGAAGCAGGCAATCTAGTTCATCAACGACGCGGCTAGGGTGTTCGCATGTTATGCCACCAGACACCTGCTCGAGACTCAATCTGATGATTTGAACTAGTCCCTGGCTCAGCTTAGGAGGCCTCGTCATCAGACTCAGCCTCCGACCCCGATAGGTCACGTTGGCACTTCCGTTGGACCTCCGGCATCGGAATGAGTAGAAGAAGTTCTAGTTGAGGACCGTGCCGCTCCTGTCAATGCGGATCCAGTTCACAATGATCCTCCAGCGAATGAGGTTCAAGAGGTAACTCTCGAGACTCTCATGAAGGAGAACTAGCACTTGAAAGCCCTCCTATAGGACCTTCTTCAGGAACGAGACCTTCACCATCAGCCACCTGCTAGGCCTCTGGCCGAAGCACTGGCCCCACCAGCTGGGCACAATGATGCCAACGCCTCAGCAGTGGCTTCCCGAACCCCAACTGTCACGCCCCGAGTGCAGAAGATTACCTGGAGGTCGTGAAGAGTTTAATCAATCTTGTCAATCAGAGCGTTAGTGTACTCGACACCAAGACAAAGTGCGCAAATATAGCAATAACCCAATCCTTTATTAAATCATAAAAGTAATTCCAATACAACTTCCAAAGACTAAATTACAATGATAGACTCAAGAAATAAAAAGACAAGACTGGACGACTCTTGGACACGGATGTAGCTCTAAACTCTTCACTCTTGGCATTCCCCATCCGTATGAACCTTGTCATCGGACTTACCTGAAAAGAGGGAAAAAACACTATATGAGTGAATGCTCAGTAGGTAATATTTCTCAAGAACTAGCTTGCTTTAAGTAAATTACTAATTTCATGAATGCAGTATAGCTATGCGTCACCCGACCCCGGTTAACCCACCCTAACCCACCTTAACCCGTTATCAAAGTGGCCCTTAGTGTTTTTGTATTCTTCTTCCCTTAGTCTTTGTCTTTCATTGCATCATCATAGCCTATTTCCCCCTTCTTCTTCCACATTCTTCTGCACTTACATCACGTTTTTAAACATCCTCCTACTATTTTCACACCCCACAGGGGTTAAAAATCACCAACCCCCTAGGTATTCACCCTTCCTTTTATGCATATTAGTTCCATTGCTTTATAGATATTGCACTTGTCCAGGGCTAATTGGGTTCTTTTATTTGTGTCTACATTCTTTTGCAGGTCTACAGAGTTCATTACACGAGGCCCAACCCTTCTGGCCGACTAGGAGAGGTGGAGATTCAAGTTCCACGTTATAGCTTTCTAGGCACGCCTAGCTACTGTCGACAGACCATTTTTGTTCCTTTGCGGTCTATCGGGCGACCGTTTCTATTCGCCTTGCAGTCCCTTCAAGATCATTTTTCACGTTTGCACCTAGTTTTCTCTCTCGCGGGCGAGTGTGCTTCACTTGGATTCTTTTCAACATATGTAGTGTAGTTTGGCTGCATTACCTGCTTTGGTGGCAATCACATCTTTCTTTCCTGAGTATTTGTCATCATATTCTTCTACCTCTTTTATTTTCCTTGCTTTCTTTTAGTTGCTCCACACCCACGGTGTGTGTTTAGTTTTATTCCTCCTTTGCTCCACGCCCACGACGTGTGTTTAGTTTTTCTTTATCTTACACTACTAAGATGACATGCCCACATGCTTCATGTTTGATGTTGTTGGTTGCTTGAGTTTGCACATATCACCTATTCACACCTCCATATCTCACACACCACAGCACACCCACCTTCACAATAACTACACTCTTGATTTTTTGGCAATCACGGTGGGACATCTAGTGCTAATCGTGTTGAGTTATTCTTTGACCTACTCTTCTCTATTTTTCCCAGTTGCCCCTATGTTTTCCTCAATTTTCCCATTTATTTCCTGTTGTTTCCTGCTCTCTGGTTCCCTAGCGGTCTCCCCCCAGCCGTTTGTGGCTTAAAAGTGGTCTAGCAGTGGACCATCTTATCTGATTAGCGGTCCTTCGGTGATCATTTCTCCAATTATAGGTACGCATCTCAAGATTATTGTTATTTCTACATTTTTTGTTGATTCCTGTTATTCCTCGATGCTACCTGGTCTCCTCCATTGTTGTAGCATATATCTATAACATTGTTTGCATATTGTTTGTTAGCTTTTAGGTTAGAAATTACATGCACTCCGATACACATAGGATCATTCATCTTGCATATCGTAGTTGCATTCCTACCTTGGTGTGCGATCCTCTCGCCTCCATATTCCTTGGAGTCGAGTAGGTTATCACATCCAGGACCTCCATAAGTCCCCGCAAGCCGTGGATTCTCACACGGACACCAAGCCGATTGTACCTTTGCCACCCCGTGTCTAGGTTACATAAGTAAGGGAGAGTTTACACCTAGAGTCAACCAAGTCCCCACTATCCTTTTCTATTAAAAACCTATTGTTAGAGAGAACATTTTATTGAAATCACTAAGGTTCTAAAGCAGAAACAATTAAAAATTTATGCATCATTATAACTTGGTTGACTTTGGTTGCCTTCTCATCCCCTCTTTGTTTGCATATTCCCTTTGTTAGGGTCATTTTGTCTAGTTTCTTATTGGTGGTTGTTTGTGTTGTTTTCATTCTTAGGTGCCACAGTGCATGTGGAGTTGCTTCAAATCCTTAGGTTCACCTCCTAGGGGCAATTCCTCCTTCACACCCTATCTCAATCCCTTATTCGACTCCACCATGTCTTCTTATGATTTCCCCTATTCCCATGAGGAATCTCTCCCTTAGGGACTCCTAGAGGACCCGCCTAGGATCATGCCTCTTCAGTCCGGAGAAGGATCCACCCCTCCTCCATCCTCTGCTCCCATGGAGGGTGGTCAGCCCTCTATTTCAGCTCCATCCTCCAACAATCCCACCAGTCACATTCTCCAAATGATGGCCCAGTTGGATCCGGCCCAACTCCAGGCCCTCTACCAGACCTTGCAAGGGTCAGGTGCCCCGTCCCCCATAATTTCACAAGGTTTGTCAGCTACTTTTGTCTCTCAGTCTTGGGTTGATGGGCCTGGAGCTCCACTAGCACCTATTGATCTTACCCCGGTCCAGCCTAAGATCCTTCGTTTCTCTAGTCTGGAAGCAGACCAGTCCTCTGGTTTGGTCCCTCAACCTCTTGATAAAGGAAAGACCCTTCTTCCCTTCTCTATCAAGGTCGATCCTTATAGGCCCATTCCCTCGGCACCATAAACTTTTGTGGCTCCAGCTGATTTTGCTCACTCGTAGCAAGGGGCGACCCCATCTTATTCTAGTTTGGGTCATCCTTCAGACCAATATTCTTCTTATGGGCCTCCCCCTCCTTCCATCTATCCTACAGCTCCTCGCTATGAGCCCGCTCCTTTCACTCCACCTACCATGTCTCGAGAGTAGGAACTTCTTGATAACTGGGTTGCCATGTAGTAACAGCTCGACTTTCTTCAAAATGGGTTGGCACACAATCCTTGGCGGATGTTCCCGTTCTTAGCTTTCACAATATTTGATTCTCTCCTCAATCCCAACTCCCCACATACGGCAAGTATGATGGGAATAGTAATCTGTATGTTCATGTGAGGGATTTCATGTATGAATCGACACAGTTTCACTATGATGATCACCTGATGGCATATTTGTTCCGCCGATCATTGGATGGAGTCACACTAGAGTGGTTTTATGCATTGTCACTAGAGGATGCTAAAAGTTTCAAAATTGTTAAAGAAAAGTTTATTCAGAGATTTCAGGACCGCGTCGGCCTGGAGTATTCTTTTATAGATCTAGTTGTCGAGAAGATGAAAGCTAATGAGGACTTCGCTACTTATGCTGATAGATGGAGGCAGATGACTGCCCGTGTGCCCGGTCACATTTCGGAGGAGGAGAAGGTCAAGTTTCTTATTTCCAATGATACCCCTACTTTCCGCAACATCTTGGCCATGAATGATATCGCCAATATGCACTAGTTATATAGCCGGGCGAGGTTCATCCAGACCCAATTCAAGGACTCCCCCATTCATTCTCTTTTTGAGGCCCAGAAGCCCAAATATAATAGAAAGTCTCATGGGCTAGTTACCAAAGGGGTCCAAACTAATGAACAAGTGCAAGTCGTTGCTTTCCCTTTTCCTAACCAATCTGCTCCACCCCACTTCCGACAACCTCCACGTAACCCTCAGTTCCCCGCTCCACAAAATCCCCAGCCGCCTTTCCCTACTCCACAAAATGCCCAACCTTCCTTTCCCGCTCCCCAGCAACTACAACAACCCCCGCAATACCACAATGCTCCACCTCCTAATGGCTATGCACCCAAGCGCCCAGCTCCAAAAAGGGCCCAATATCCTCCTTTTTCCAAGACCCCCCTGGACATATTTTTGGCCCTCATGTCTATTGGTGCACTTTTGCTTCCTTCGGAATGGCCCAATTGGAATCCGACTGTTGTTTAATCCAGATATTGTATATTCCACCAGCAACTCAGGCACACCACAGAGAACTGTTTCCAATTTAGAGATTTTTTCTATGATTTACATGAAGGGCAGCACATCGATTGGGCTGAAATGCACAAGGTCATTACGGAGATCAAAGAAAATAGAAGGCAGGCGTCGAGGCAGCAAGTGCAGCAGCAAGCACCACAGCCACAGTCGTAGCAGTAGCAGCGTGCGCAAGATATGGGGATCCACCAAAATCTCATACCAAATCATCAGCCCACTCCACAGCCTCAACCATCGGCACCGGCTAAGGTCAACCTTGTTTAGCACCTAGCACCCAATGCCTAGTGGTCATATGATGATGAATCTCTCATCCAAAGGCTCATGGCCCTCCACCATACCTACCGTAACCCTCCCCCACCTTCTACTCCCATTATTCTACCGCCACACCATCAAGCCACCGTCACCGCACCAACCACGCCTATTCCCCATAAACCCCTCATCTTACCGCCTACCTCTCTCATTATTTTGCCCATCCTTGCTCTTCTGCAAGTTTGCCTTCCACCCATCCTCACTCCCCCGCAAGTGCACACTCCGCCTATTATTACCACCATGCCTTCTAATCCTCCACTAGTCATCCTCCCAATCAGACCCATCCACACCACCACTACTCCCATTACCCCTGCTACTACCACCACACTTACCCCTACACTGCTTATCCACCCCACCGGGCCCATTAAGCCACTTACTGTGAGCCCATCTGATGTCGTGCCGGCCCAGAACCTTGCCCTACAGAGTAAGCATTTGTTCCATTGGAACTATCCTACCACTGGTGCACCTGCATCCAATCCCCAGTCCTCGCAATAGGCTGCTGACCAAGAAGAGGCAGATCCGCTGTCGGGTACCCAATATGATCTGCTACATCATCTAGATAGGATATCCACCAAGATTTCAATTTTAGAATTGATTAAGCAGTCTAAGCTTTACCAAGATGCACTACGGGATTTTCTGCAAAAGGTCATCATCAGTGAAGATATGGTAGTGGATAACTTACCAACCGCCCTGGCTACAGTTTCCAAGGGGCCAGCTATCACATTTTCAGAGACCGAGCTAGCACCTCCCGAGACTTGTCAAATGCCGTTATGCATTTCTATTATCTTGAACAAAGTAAGTATAGATGCGGCTTTAGTGGACACTGGGGCTTCTATCAATGTTTGTCCCCTAAGCACTCTAAGGGCATGCAATACTTCAGAAGATCTGTTAAGACCTACCCCGACTACCATTGCAGCATATGATAATTCAAGGAGGCTGTGTCATGGGGTGGTCACTATCCAAGCTGAGCTTGGGCCGTGGACAATGCCGATTGAATTCTATGTGCTCAACATCGACCCTATGTTCAAGGCTATTCTTGGTCCTCTGTGGATTGATAAGCTTAGTGCCGTACCCTCCACTGCTCATCAATGCCTTCAATTCCCTTTTCAAGGGAGCATGTTAACAAACAGATTTAAAATAGAAGACACCCACTGAGAGATACTCAGAAAACAATCGCAGAACCCAGACTAACACCCAATGCAGCAGGATCCTTAGTAGACGTTAGATTTGGATACTCAGAGAACCGCTCTGATATCACTTGATGGGAGTGAAGTGAAGGATTCAGAAGGGGGGGTTGAATGAATCCCCTTATAAAACTTTGCTCGATTGAAACTGAATGCCTGATTCACACTGAACCTATAATACTTACAGAATTAAACACACAATTGTTCAGTAACGATGGTGTTCTAATGAGATTCTCACTCAAACACTTAATTAGTTGATCTTATGAGAATCTCACTGAACACTTAACGAGCTCAACCAAACAGCTTACTTTAACAAGAAGTAGGAACCAGACAATAGAAGATTGAAACACAAACTCAAACAGATGGTCAGCGAATACAATGAACACTCAGCCACTCAGAGACATCAATAAAACTTGAACAGGTTAGATGAATAGGTCTAAGCATTCATTTAGGAACAAGGTTTAATAGATATGCAATTAAAGAGCAAACCTAAGCATGCATCTAGCAAAATCAGAATAAGCATTCAAACCACAATACACTAGGAGTTTTAGGTGGTTTGGTCCTCCAGACCTACGTCCACCCCACACTCAAACCAGAGTGTGACTTTACTATTGCGCCTTACAGCTGCGTCCGCTGAGCATTACAGCTTGACTTACAAACGCTGCCTAACAGCTTGACCGAGGGAGACAAATCCCTAAACCTGATCTTGCTACCCACAAGATCAGCACCCTAGCTCTGCTACCCACAGAACTATACCCGGAGATGAATCTCCCTTCCTCCAAGCCAGAGGGAACCCCAGGTGACACCAAGTCACCTGAAACCAGAGACACAAAGTCTCTCTTCCTCCACCAAGGAGGGAACCCCAAGTGACACAGTCACTTGCAAACCGGAGTCACAAAGACTCCCTTCTCCTAAATCAATAGGAGGGACTCGACCCCAAACCAAAGGACCAGAAGAACCAAGAGGAAAACGGAAAACAACAAAAGAAAATAGAAGTTGGAATGAACAGTATCGAAAAGCTACAAACGATGAAGCACAACAAATGTGACTCTTACGGAGGTGACTGGATTGGATCTGATCCAGAGTCCAGTAAAGATAAATCTTCTGCTGAGCCTTTTCTTCCTCTTCTCGAACTCTCTATCTCTCTCTTCCTTTCTTCCTCTTCTTCTACTTTCTTTTCTCTCACAGACCTCTCATGCATTCTGCTCTCTAATTCACTATCTCTCTCTTCAATCTCTCTTTCTTGCTATCTTTCTCTTCTTCTTCTTCTTCTCTTCGCTTCTCTGTGCTCCTCTCTCACTCTTATTCTTTTCTTGATCGAGTGGGCTCTTTCTCTTCAGTCCTCCTCTCTTCTTTTCCACCTCACTCAGACGTTTGTTCAGCAGGGCTTTCTCTCTTCGGCAACTTTATCGTACGAGCTCCACCTCTATATATATGGGCAGACTTGAGGGATTGGAGTGTGGAGACCATGCTTCCCACCCAAAAGCTTTTCCATGTGTCAGCATCTAAGGCTGGAAGCCTCCTCGGATCACGTGTCCTTCCATCTGTCCCTCGAAACATTATCTGTAAACACAAAAGCAGTCATTAGTTTAGTTGTCAATGTACTGGATAGAAGAAAGACGCACGGAGTATGTTTGGAACATTTAGACAGGCTGCTATAGTACCTGCTCGAACTTGCTGCAGCTAAGGCAGTCATAACACAGACCTGCTCGGACTTACTCCAACATGCAATGAACTAAAATGTGCATGGGCAAAAGGAATATGCACGGACTCTATATGACCCAAGAGAAAAACTGCACAAAGTCTATCAAAAAAGATGCACAGAGTACCACTGTGCATGCACGTGGTTACAAGACCCAAAACATGCATGGGGTATGGAAATATGCACGGCCTTACTTGTGCACAACTAAAAATGCACGGACTTCTCAAACATGCATGGACACATATTTTAACAAACGCACAAGCTAGCTAAAAATATGCACAGGGTTTGACGTGCACGGACATTGTGAAGGCATGCATGGACTTGGGATATAACCCAATCAACAATACACTAAGTCCAACATGTGCACGGGGTTTGGCTTCCACGGACCATATGAAGGCGTGCACGGACTTTGTGTTAAAAACAAAACATGCACGGGGTTTGTCTTCCATGGACTACATGAAGGCTTGCAAGGACTTAGTGAAGGCATGACTGTTCATGCTCGGACTCTGCCTTCCTTCTCTCTCTCCCCTCACTCTCATTTCTCTCTTTTCTCCCTCTCTCTTCTCACGCTCTCTCCTCTCTCCCTCTCTTCTCTGACGGCCGACGGAGGTGGATGGGGGCGAGACGACGAGGATCGTGGGGCGTGGGGTGGCGAGGATGGAGCGAGGATCGAGGTGGAGGCGCGGCGTTCGTCGTTCTCGAGCTCGGGGTGCCGACGGTGGTTCGCGGGGAGTTTCACGATGGAACGGCGTCCACGGCGCGTGAAATCTTCGGTGGAGGTAGGGGGACAGATCCTTAACCCTTGTACTTTCATTCCCGTGGTTTTGGTAGGCCGTGGTGAACCGAGCGGGATTATTTCCGCATTTTGGGGGAAATGTGTGATTTTTTGGTGTGAGCCGGATCTAGAGTTTTGGTCACATTTTTGGGGTCTAAATGGATCCTCTCGGTGCTAGAGAGGTTGGGGACTAGTTTTCCCTTATTTTCCCCTTCACATGGGTGTAAACGGGACGTGGAATGGACTTTCCCGCCGTATTCGTTGTTTTCGCGCTCGGGACGGCCTAGCGGTCCTTCCAGGGACCGCTAGGGCATGAGGCGGTCATGTGAAGGCCGCTAAGATTCCCGTATGTCGGTTCTACCCTTGCGGTCACGCGATGGACCGCCAGGTGGGCTTAGCGGTCTGGTGAAGACCGCTAGGCAGTGTCATGCGGTGCGGGGGTGACCGTTTTCCAGTTTACAGTCGTTTTGAGGTCAGTGGGGTAGCGGTCTTGCGATTGACCGCTAGGCATAGCCTAGCGGTCAGGCAGACGACCGCCACCCTACTTCGCGGTCCGGGAGTGATCGCTTGCGGTTCAAATGTTTTGGGGCCCTTGCGGTCTTGGCTGGACCGCTAGGTCGGGTCTTGCGGTGCGGAGGAGACCGCTAGGCTCCCTAACGGTCCAGAGAGGACCGCTAGGCGATTCTTCGAGCCCGCCGTGTCCGTTTTGCGTTGTGTTGGTCTCCGATCGGTCCGGTGAGACCCAATGACCGACCTATGACCCCGTGAGTGTCCCGGACACCCCGTGAGGACCGTGACTGTGTTTTTGGGTGTCCGGAAGTACCGTGTTACCTCGATTAGCGTGTCGTGGGTCTTAGGGGTCCGGGTGACCCCTTGTGTGTTCCGAACTTTCGTGTTTGCGTTAGATCGAGTCGCCGTGAGTCGGTACGAGTGCGATGGGCCTTCCCTGCACATCGTGGGTTTCTCCAGAAGGTGGTTTCCGAGTGGGCTATGTGTATGACCTTGGACTGCGAGTCCAGTTGACCAGTCTGGGACTGGAAGTTTTCTGGCCTTGGACTGCGAGTCCAGTTGACCAGCCTGGGACTGGAAGTTTTCTGTGTGTCCAGTAGATGAGAGATCCACTCGGCGGCTTGTGAGCTGCCTTGAGAATCGTGTCATCGTGGTTTCAGACCTAGGGATTAGGCCAGATTGACGGCGCTATGCCGTCACGTACAACGGTCTTGATCCGAGTCTCGTGACTTAAGGACCGTTGGGTTATTAGGTCTAGTGGGCTGTCCAGAATCTGGTGGCCGCGAGCCGCCTGTTTCCTCGCGTTACTCGAGATGGGTGCGTGCGTGATTTTCAGTGTTCACGTTTTGTGAGCCCTCACTAGTCGTAGCTTTCCTCCGCACTTGGGTGCGAACCCACTTGGGAGTGGTGGAGAGCGTGACCCGAGTGAGATGGTTTTACGTTGGTTACCGTAGGGCCCCTTGCCTTTGCAGCCTGAGTCCGACTGGGGGGAAAACCAGCTGAGGACCCGACCTAGAGCACATGCTCTGTGTGTACATGCGTAGCTGGGGGCAAAGGACACGCGTTGATGAGCGCGACCCCAGCTAGTCTTTGTTCTGTGTTACTAGTACGGTGTCTCAGTTCCCACTGGGCCAGAGGGAGACACCTGAGGCGCGGACTAAAACGTCAGTGGACACATCCGGCCTTGCTTCTGGTGGGCGGTACTCTCGTCATGTGACGTGAGTTGTCGTGTCGCGGGTTTCTGTTTTCCGTCTGCGAGACGGGGTTTCGTGTGTAGTTCCGGTCGTTCTCCCGGAGTTGAGGTCTAGGGTTTCCAGTGAACGTCACCGAAGGCTTCTCCCTAGACGGCGTAGAGTTCACGACGGCGAGGTCGTGACTGCGTTTTCGGACAGCATGGTTTCGAAGTGGGCCTTTGTGTGTGAGCACAGGCCTCCACGAGAGGTGTCGTGGTGTTTTTCTCATAGCGTGACTAGGGTGGTTAGTGGTCCGGTGGTCCCCCGATTGAGGGATCAAGGTGTTAGTTCC
>JANBPO010000691.1:273812-319701 GCA_024336825.1 Amorphophallus titanum | reverse complement strand
GGGCCAACTATAATATACACCGGGTTCGCGACCAACCCACACTACATAGCATTTATACCTTCCCATTTTCTGAACCTAAATTCCCTACACTTTCAGAATAAAAAATGACAATTTGGTTGGCAGGAAGTAGGATTAATAAAAATAGAATGCAGAGAATAACTGCGGAGGAGCCTTAAGAACTTAAAATAGAAGAGTGGGTGTCGATTTAACATACGCCCCCTCGGGAGTAGAAAAAATGGGAACGTGGGGAACCCTAGCCGAACGATCATCGCTCGATTGGAGCATATTGCAGAGGTGATTGGACAAGGGAAGGTGTAGGCATAATTAAGTTCTCCAACCACCCTTCTGACCTTACAATCTACCGTGATGGTCACCATTGACGTTGGCCCCGGGAATGCACATCCACTGTGATGGCAAAGGCAACAAGCTACACCAAGACTGGCGTAGTGAAGCGGCAGCGAGAGTGCAAGGGCGGAGCACGGAGTCAAGGGTTTCGCGAGTGGAGAAAGGAGGATGATTATAATTGCTAAACCTCGCAATGGCTTCGGGCCTCAGATATCCTTTTCTGCGTATTCATGGGAAACCCGGTGTTACGCAACCCACATAGGGTACCTCGATTTATACAGCAGTTTGACGACAGGTCAGTGGCGACAGCGAGTATAAGGGTGGCAAATAGTTGCCTAGTGTTGACAAATGCCCGATAGCAGTGACAAATAGCTGTCTAAGTCTAAAAAATAGCTTGCAACGTTAAAATTATGAAAACCTAAGAACGTCGATGCATAAAGCAAAGGTAGTGGGTAAGGGTAAAAAATACCCTATCAGTGACGACAACTAGACTACAGAGTAGACAAATACACTAGTAAGGGTGAAAAATAGATCCTAGAGCTAACAAATGAACAGTCATGAAGTCTCCAGCCAAGCTCAACTTTTTGTTGAACAGTCATGAAGTCCCAATCAAAGTAACACTACTAGAGTACATTATTTGTGTAGTCTGCTGGCGTAGTGCCTGGTTGAGGATGATGCTGCTAGTTGAGGATGATGCTGCTATTGAGGAAGCGGAACATTGGAGCAACAAGAAGGGAAAACTCCTGGTTGAACCATCTTCCCTTGCTCGGCGTAAAGGCCGCACCAACCAGCCAGACGGCCACGCCCGCAAAGTGGAAGAAGGGAAAACTCCTCCCACACCTTTGGATGTCCCGTCCCGCCAGCCAAGGTGGGGACCGCCTTGTCACACGCCAGCCATGTTTGCAGACTGGATAGCAGGGTCTACTACCCCATCCACCACCCTCTTTGGGCAGGAGAGCACACTCCTCAACTCGGGGAGGCTACTCATCACATACCTACAATCACAAAAGGTAATCACAATGATGCAACAAGAGAACGGCGAGAGAAGCAGTATTGAAGACAAAGGTAGTAAAATGAACCAGTCCAAAGGCAGATACGCCGACAACAGCCTAACTGCCCGTCTGTGAAGAGGTCTCCACCAGGTTGAAGAGTTGCCCCTATTGGCCCAGCCATGACGCCCGATGTACCCTTCTGTCGGGCCTCCCCTCGCTTCTACCTCCCTCCTAAGGTAGTGTCGATGGCAGTCATACGCTGGCCACTGATTGCTAACAGTTCTCATACGCTAGCCACCGATTGCTAACAATTCTCCTATGCCGAGGTTGCGGGAGCACAGAGCAACCCTACAACTACCTGTGCCTTCATCCTCTGAGTCGCCCTCCATGCCACCCCCCAGAAAAGGAGAGGGAAGAAGTCATGGGGGAAGATTTGAGCAGTAAAGACGTCCTTCGGGACCTTTTTATAGGTCGAAAGGAGAGCCCGGCTCCAATTGAACCTTGTTCTTCAAATAATGAAGTGACAAGTCGGGACGCGTGAGTGAAGTACACGATGGCCCTCCCGTCGGGACACGCGAGGTGACAAGTCATACCAAGCATGAAAAATCGAAAAGATGTCAGTGCCGGGCCAGCTATAATATACACCGGGTTTGCGACCAACTAGTTGCCTAGTGCTGACAGATGCCGGATAGTAGTGAGAAATAGCTGCCTAAGTCTGGAAAATAGCTTGCAGTGCTAAAATTACAAAAACCTAATAACGTCGATGCATGAAGCAAAGGCAGTGTATAAGGGTGAAAAATATTCTATCAGTGACGACAAGTAGATCTGCAGAGTAGACAAATACAAGGGTAGGGGTGAAAAATAGATCCTGGAGGTAACAAATGAAAAGCAGAAGTAGCAGAAAGGAGGAGCCAAATTCACAAGAGGACAAAAATATGAATAGTGTATCAATATGGGAGGAGGTCTCCTGGGCTTCAAAATGGCGACGTATCATCTCATTTGATCCCAATCGATTCCACCTTCGTCATTCATATCTTAAATGTAGTCTTTGAAATGAAAGTAATTTTCCACCATATGGCCTGGCTGCCTATGGAAAACACAATACCTGGAAGTGTACATGCGGTGGCCATATGGGTCTTTCTTTAGGCAGGGTGAGTGCATTAGCAGCCATGAGAGCATTAAAGATGTCCTGTAGTGTTTTCGGCAATGGTGGGTAGTGAGCTCTCTTAGGGCCAATCGACCTTCTCTGTTGTTGTGGAAGGCCGTAGTTTCCCGGGAGTGGAACCTGATGGTACTGAGGTGGTGGTTGCTGTTGTTGCTGGGGGCAAAAGAGTTGAGGCATATTGTTCTGAGGGAAGCTATTTTGTGGGGGCAGATGATAGGGTTGCTGACCATGTTGGTTCGGTCGAAAAGTGAGTTGTGGGGTTTGTGGAGGCCTAGGGTTGCCAATTGATTGGGGCCGCCAACCGCACTCACTTGCTCATTTGTGACGACCCCTTCTGTCACTCCACCTTGGACACCAATGTTTGTCTTCCTAAACACCTTGGGCTTTGGCGGCTTGAACATATGCATGAGAGAGGAATCTTTCAGCTGTGTTTGAATATATCGAACCCTCTCGTATAGCTCTTCCATCATGGTGAGCTTGTTCATGGCCATGATATGCCTAAATTGGGGTGTGGCATTAGACACAATCATTTTAACATGCTCTGGCTCTGAGAGGGCCTGGAAAATAATCCCCCCTTACCCCATCACCCTAGGCCGCCTTCCTCTCCAACCTCCCCATTCCACTTCTCTCTAGTGCACACCCATCCCAGCACTTCTTTCCAACAACTCTAGCTCACCCCACCCCCTCCACCTCTGTCCCCTCAGCCCTCCAAGAGACCCCAGTCACGTCCTCCCACTCCCATAACCATTAGCCATCAACCCCTTGCTGTGTAGCCTCCCCTTCCTACTCCATTGGTCACCACAAGGTTGCAGCTCTGGTGGTAGGTCACTAGCAGACTGTAAGGGGTCTGGAAACTATAGTTTCTCTGGCACTTCCCCAACTCTTATGGTGGCAGACCATATACCATAGGAAAGGTCATCCAGACGGCTTTCCAAGCGTGGTGGTTTCATCTTCGTCCGAGCTCTGAGCTATCTGCGAGAGCGATTCTTCCCCGACTACGCAACAACTCTTAGGTAGCTAACCAGAGCCGTATAGAAGCTTCCACCACGACCACTCCCTGGTAGATCTGGACGTGAAACATAGCTGAGAGCAATTTCTACTAGTCCTATATCAACCCCAAGAAGCGGAACAAATTTCGGACCCCGGCATCAGAAGTTCCAAATTTTCTACCAAAGTCACGCCAGGTTGGTTCCTCTATTCTTGAGCGGATCCGCCTCCACTCTTATGGCCAGTACGATCAACCCCGATGTCCTCTGAGGTTTCCGTCAGTCCCATCTGAAAGAAGACTTGTCCGCGATCGTCACGGTACTAGCCCCGCCTCCATCCGAGTTTAGGACTGCCCGTGGCGCCTCCATCTTCCACCAGTAACACTATAGGAGTAGTCAGCACCAGTACTGTCCGGCCCTGTTCCAAGACATGCACTAGCTAGCGACCATATCAAGGTTAATCTAGAAAATTCGAGCGTCTTCCTAGGCCAGATAAGAGTGTTTTGGCTATGGTCTTGGTCCATTTGGAGTTCGGGAGCATCTGTGGTGGCGTACTCTTCGACCGACTATCCTGTGATTCCAGAAGCTGGCAGCACCGACGAGGAGTCCGACACATCTAGTTTCTTGCTCCGTCCCCTCCCCTCGCTTGGCCGGCTGAAGGCCCCTCCCTGCGTGGAGGTAGTATTTTGGTTGTAAGCACTTAACCCCCACCCCAAGATCCCCCTCCTGCGTGAGGTGTAGTGCTGTAGCTATCTTTATTTTCAGGTCAAGCGCCATCGCCGCGGCGTGCGGGTGCGTACCCACGCCTCCCCGCTCGCCCTCGTCTCCGATTGGGATCGGTGTTTTCACACCGGTCAGGTAGGCGACTGCTACCCCTTGGCTGGTTACACGCTTTGCTGATTTCGTATTGTCTTGAATGCCCGTCGGACGGTGAGCCGAGAGCCGAACTTGCACACAACTTCTAGTGTGCCCACCGCGAAAAGCGAGAGAGTGCCACCCCAAACCCACGCCCCGACGTGCTGGCCCCCACTTGAAGTTGGGAATCCCAGACCCTTAGGGGTCAGCCTAAGCTAGCCAAGACCCTTAGAACGTGTGAGTCGGCCGCCAAATACGGCCCGTTTCGGTTCGCTATTGTGCTTGCTAGTAGGTCCTAGCTTGTGTCACATCACTCAGCCAGAGCCAACTTTAGATATCGATCCTCCTTATCTGAAGAAGCTGAAATCTTGGACCAGTGCCGAAGTAGTGACCTATTTAGAGGCTCGAAAAGCTGTGAAGCGTTGCTCACCTAAGGCCGAACCAAAGCTACCTGAAATCAGCAAAGATGACTTTATGAAGACACTTCGAGGGCTATGCCATGTAAGCAGTGAGTGAGTAGTCCTTCAGTAGCTTCCTCTGCCAGTGGAGGAGCCTGTCCCTTCTGTGGCCGAATGGCATTCAGAGAATGGTAGTCTTTACCCTTACAGGACCTTCATTAGAGGGGAAGACCGGCAGGATACAATTTATAGCAATACCCCCTGGTTATTTGCATTGCTTCGTTCTCACGAGCTTTCAGTAGGTGGCCCGAGCGAAGTCATTCTAGGCCAGCCTCTTCTGCTCTCCTTCAAATATGCTGATAGATGGGGACTGGACCATCTTGGATTGTATTGTCATTTGTCTTCTCGCAGCCATTCGGACTTTGCATCGCTGGCCGAGCAAAGCGAGACGATAGGAGATATATGTTGGCTCATTTGTGAGGCAGCCTTGAGAGATAAAGTGCCTTCACTGTTCTATTGGCCTCTTTCCCCTTTATATTCGGGGCCAACAGTTATCTTCCATTTTTTTATTTTAGTCTTCCAGTCTGTTTCTCCTTTTCTTGCAATGTATGTTATTCTCACCCTTGTGCATGTGCAGTCTGACTCACTTCAGAGGAGACCCGACACTTCAGGGAGTTGATAATAAGAGCTCGAAAGTTGACGTACTTTGAGATTCCTGAGGCGGCTCCAACTACGACACCATTGCCCCCTGGTGATTCACGAAAGCGAACAAGGTCTCAAGTGAGGGAGGCTGTTAGTAAGGCAAAGGAGGCGGTTACTAGGGTGACACGGGCCCGACGAAGGAAAGCTACAGAGTCAGAACTGGCAATTGTTCCCCCGCCCGTGGTGTCATTTGAAGAATTTGAGGCTTCTCAAGTGCAGATGCCTGCGACGAAAGGTATATTCTTCCTTCTTTTGCACCTCATTTCTGCTCTGGCCTCATTAGCTAACAATTCTTCTTTACAGCTGCTGCCACTCCTACTGTAGTGGTTGCACACGAGGTTGCCACCCCTGCGGTAGCTGGAGATAGAGGAGAGGGAATGCCCATAGCTCCCATCGAGGGGGATTTGCCTTCTCCCACGCCCAGCCATGAAATGGAAGGTAATCTATGGTTCATTCATAAGCTTCCCACAGCCCATTATGTCTTCAGCTTACATGAATGTTCTTCATTCGAGCTTTAGTTGATGTCCGAGCGCCTTCACCTCCTACTGTTGGGGCTGCTAAAGGTGTTTCTGTTGGGGAGGAGACCATTCCAGGGAGTGAGCCCACTCCCGAAGCTCATTTAGTTGCCACTCCTACTGCGAAACTAACCGAGTGAGTTCCTGTTGAGGGAGATGCTCCCCCCGTGGGTCATGAAGCTGAAGAACCGTCCACTCCGAAGGGGGAGAGTCAGGCACCAGCATAGAGCTCTTCCTCAATAGAGCAGGTAGACTATAGCAGTGGTTCCAGTGATGAGGAGTTTCCCACCGTGGAGATGGAAATCGAAGATGCTAGGGGATCTTCTGCTTATGAGAGTGATTACACCACCTTCAGCCCGCCCATGCTGGCATGGAGTAGCTTCGGGCTGCCTGGTCCCTTTATAGGGGAAGGCGTCGGGTTGACAGAGGTGGTGGTCTCTGTTGCAGGAGCCTTAAGTTTGGTGCCGACAGAGGTAAGAGATCCCCTACCAATTTCGCCTCCTGGCACTTCTTATTAGTTTACATGCTGGATTTCTGAAGCATGTGTTATCTATCTCATCTTGCTGGCTTCAGCTATGCAGGCCGAAGTAACCCTACTGGCCATGACCGTGAAGATACCTCTTCCACCTTGGGGTGCAGACCAACTGACATTTCTGCCTGTCCTGCAGCCTATAGCTCTGTGATACCCCAAAGATTTTGTTTCAGCAACGAGCTTGGAGGCATCGGGGGCAATTGTCAGACCTATTTAGCCGATTGCGGCTTTGGAACCCCTGCCGGTCATTGTTGGCGGAGAATTACTCCCAGGAGGAAAAAATATTTCTGAGATAGAAGCAGGAGAAATTGTGGAAGAAGCGGCTGAGGTCTCCATGGCATTAACCCTTGCCGTAGAGTCAGTGCTAGCAGAAGCTGGTCAGGCCGGGGATGAATGTCAAACATCCTCTATTATCGAAGCTCAAAGCACAGCTCTGTTGCCATAGGTTGGGAGAGAGGTTGTAGCTATCGAGACTTCCTCTACTGTGCTAGTCACCGAAACTGATTCTAGTGTGGGTGCCCTACAGGACATGCCATCATCATCTTCCGAACCGAGCAACAACATCTGGGCTGCAGTCGATAGTCGAGTAGAGTTCCAACTTCCTGATACGCCATCACTTGGCTTGCAGTCATCAAACGATCTAGTATGGCAGTATCTGGAGACGTTGTGACAGACTGTAGCAACCCGCCTGGATCTGACTTATGAGCAACTGAGGGGTCTGGTAGAGCACCTTTCCCACACATTGCTGGCTTTTGGCTGCCCCATGGAAGACTGGATGCAGTGAGTGATCCTGCTCTTGAAGCAAGTGAATAGAAGGGAGTTCCTCGGCCAAGGTGTAGCTAATCAGCTGACGACCATAAAGTTTGAGCGGGTGGAGTGCCGAGCCACTCTTACATCTCTGAGAGGAACCACCCAGCAGATGCGGGATGCCGCCAATGTCTCTACCCAGCACCAGACTTCCTTGACTGCTAGGATAGCTGAGCTTCGCGCTGAGCTCTCCCGAGCCAAAACAGAGCTGGAACTAGCTAAGCAGCAGGAAGTCCAAAGTATAGAGGAGGCGGAGTTGGCAGAGGGACATGCCACCTCTCTCGAAGAGAAGTTAATGCAGTTGCAAACCGCAGAGTCTCGCCTACAGGAGCTCGTTCGTCACCCTTCCTTGGGGATATTGGAGTTCGAGAACATTTTCTGACGCTTGCTGTGGTAGCTTTTTATTTTCTTATATTTCGTTGAACTTCCATATATCTCGAGGGATGCCCCAAATACCATGTATTTTGCCCTTTCATGTAAATGAAACATCTTCATTATCTGTTCAGCACATTTGCCACTGATTCACAGCTTCATTCTCCTTCTCCTTTTTGCTAATTTATTTAGCCCAGATATACGAGTTGCTAAGGTAGGAGAGCGCTCATGCCTTCAGCGAAGGTATGAGGAGTTCGCTCCACCATAGCGCAACTGTTCCCAAGGCCTAACTTTAGCTAGGATTGGTCGAATACCTGAGGGTAAAGGTGTAGCGGCTGCTAGGGCCAGAGGGTAAAGTTAGAAAGTCTATTTGCAGACCTCGCCGATGGTGATGAAGTTTTTAAGTAACATTCTTGTCGGTGAGCTTGAATGCCAAAGACAAGGAGCATGTTCATTCCTTGACAGGGGCGAAAGGCCCGAGTCAGGGGTAGGTTCATTGATTTCTGTGAATAACAAAGAAAGTTGAGGGTAGGTTTGTTCATCGACATGGGTTAAATGTCGAAGCAAGAGGTTTGTTTATTAACGGGGATGGAAGGTCCGAGCCGATGGTTCATTGATCGATTTTGCCAATGATGATGAAAATCGTCGGTGATTTTGTTCATCGACATGGGTTAAATGCCGAAGCAAGACATTTGTTTATCGACAGGGATGGAAGGTCCGTGCCGATGGTTCATTGATCAATTTTATCGTTGACGATGAAAATCGCCGGTGGTTTTGTTCATCGACATGGGTTAAATGCCGAATCAAGATATTCGTTTATCGGTGGGGACGGAAGGTCCAAGCCGATGATTCATTGATTGATTTCACTGATGATGATGAAAATCGATGCTAGGATTTGTTCATCGGCATAGGCTAAATGCCAAAAAGGGTTTTGTTATTGACGGGGACGGAAGGTCCGAGCTGATGGTTTATGTTGATCAATTTCACCGATGATGACGAAAATTGACGGTAAGATTTATTCATCAGCATAGGCTAAATGCCGAAGCAAAAGGTTCGTTATAACATAGGCGTAAGGCTTATGCCGGTGGTATGTTACTTGCCGGTCGCACGTAGGAATTCTTGTGAGACCTGAATGGTGAATGAGATAATAACATCACTTCCATCATCATTTCATTCAATCATTTTTTTATTCATCATTATTTTTTATCACATTACCGACCTAAGTGTCCTTTTGGGTTTTCACTGAAGTCGGCCCCCTCTTGCTTTTGCCCACGTGCCCTTTCGGGTTTTCACATGGCGGGGTGCCCAATTTTACTTGCGACACCCTTTTAGGTATTCGCCACAGTCAGGTTATAGCCATTTTTGTCCTTACTCAGCGTGGCTGGGTAAGGCCGGCGAGGCACCTCTATTTTAAGCCTCATTTGCTTCTTTTTTTTTGACTTGATTTATAGAACTGATGCCAGAACGGGCAGAGATTTGTTCGTTTGCATTGGCTGAGTGCCGAAGCAAAGATAGATTTATTCATTAATGGGGATGAAAGATCTGAGTTAGTGGAAAGCTGACCGATCTTGTCAATGATGACAAGGGTCAGAGGTGATTTGTTCACCGACATTGGTTAAATGCCGAAGCAAAGATATGTTTGTTCATTAACGAGGACGAAGGGTCCAGGTTAAGGGAATGTCGACCGATCTTGTCGATGATGACAAAGGTTCATAGCGGTTTGTTCATCAACATTAGTTAGATGTCGAAGTAAAGATATGTTTATTCATTAACGAGGACGAAAGGACCAGGTTAAGGGAATGTTGACCAATCTTGCCGATGATGACAAGGGTCAATAGCGATTTGTTCATTGACATTAGTTAAATGCTGAAGCAAAGATGGGTTTATTCATTAACAAAGATGAAAGGTCTAGGTTAAGGGAATGTTGACCGATCTTGTCGCCAAAGTAGGAGGCCCGGCGGCCTCTCTTGGGTTCTAATTGTGCGTTAATCCTATTTTTCAGGAACTAAGAGAAAAATGACGACTGGATTCGCATCCCTTCACTTCGGCCAGCAGGTCGTGGACGTACATGTACGTGAGGGTTACCTGTCGGTGCCCGTCACATTTGGGTCCTTCCCCGCCACTGTTGGACTGCCCAGCTGTCTGGGCCTTGTCTTCGTCGATCTGTTGAAAACTGACAGGCCGCAACCCAAGGCCGTTGTCGATATCGCAAAGAGAGCCACTGGTCCAAGGAAGGACCGTCTTACAACGACTACCCCGGTAGTCGTCTCATGCTTCGTCCATCATGAGGCAAAGAAGAGCACTGCCCCTGCCACTGCTGGGAAAAGAAGGGGAGCTGACAGAAGAGGTCGGTTCGCTACTGCGAATCGCAGAATGTCAAATTCCGGGAAGACCATGATGGTAGGAAGCATCAGGGTCAACCTCAATGGTCGCTCAAGAGACGTCAGGCCGGACGTGACCTTCCCGGCAGTTTCGACTGATAACAGATTCCAAGTCTTGGCCACTAGGAGGGCCGAGATGGAGGCAAGAGAAAGAGAGCTGTTGGCACCCAGGCCGACTAGATTCAAACAGATCTGGAGGCCAAAGGGGATTCAGAGTCGGGTCCCGACTCAAGCTGAAGATGACACCGCTGTCCGCCTCAGAGTAGAGGGCAGAAGAGAAGAAAATGCGCAAGCGAGAAACACCGCTGCCCGCCTTAGAACAGGGGGCAAGAGATGGATAAGAAAGGAATGTGCTGCTGTTGACCACCCACGGGTCGAAAGGAGGAATTCCCGGCCGGGGTGGATGCCTGCTGCTGCCAGTTACTGTACCGATGGGAGCAGAAGAATTGAAAGGAAAGAGAAAATCAGAACAAGAGAGCCGGTCTCTGCCGCCGTGCAAAAGAGACCCGGGGCCTGTGCCAGGCAGGCCGACATCTTCAAATATTCTAAGGCTAAATACGCCGCTGCTCGCATGACGAGAGTGGCTTACCAGCCGAAGACTGAGGAAGAGCTGTCGCCCCGATCAGAGTTGCACGGGCACAGTCAAGAAGAAATGAATCGGGTAATCCAGGATTACTTCCATTACCTGGGAAATTCCTCACTGGGACAGAGGAGATTGTCTCGTGCCTTGGGCACATTGCAGAAAGAAGGAGAAAAAGCTTCACAAGATGCAATGTTCGAAGCCTCTCCCTCCGACCTCGGTGGTTATGAAAAAGACCATGAGGCCATATATGAAGAAAACCATCTGCAAATGAAAGAGAAAGAAGGAAGGATTTCAGTTTTTGACCGCCTTAAATATCCGGAGCAGCCGGGAAGAAGGGTTCAAAGACAGAAGGGAAAAATGAAAGTCTTCGCTTGCAATATGGCCGGAAGACATGATGCATTGCCAACCCAGCCAGAGGAACTGATAAAACTGGCAGCCAGACCCGGTGCTGTTACCAGAAGAAGTCAGGCAGCCAAGGATAAAGTGATGCTTTCTGATAAAATGCCAAAGGTCGCCACAATGACAGTAAATGTGGTGACCGCAGAAGATGAAGACAACCCCTTCATTGATGTCGCTGAAGGGACCTCGGGAGATATACCGATCCCGTCAACCCTGGATCCCATGATCCAGATGATGTTCAGAAAGTACCAGCAAGAGATTGATTCTCTCAGAAGACAGCTAAATGAGAGGAATGAAGGTACATCAGTCTCCAGACATCCAGAGCCTGCAGGGCAAACCTCCAGCTCAGCAGAAGTGGCCGCCCCATCAAATCTACTGCCAGTTGATAAGGGCAAGATGCCAAGTCAACCTGCTTTACCTCAAGCAATGGTTCAGCCTTCTGTCTCTCAGACACAGCCTCCTGTGCCTGCTTTACATGCAACAATCATGACAACTCCTTTCAGCCAGCAGCCAGCTCACTTCTATCCGGAGGGCATAGATCCGGCAGTAGCCAACAAGCTGATGATAGAAAAGATTGTTGAGCTGAAACTATCTGAAAAGGTAGGGGATGACTCCGGCACTTATGATGTCTACAAGGTGCCGTACCCTGCACATTATGCTGCAAAGAGACTGCCACCAGGCGTCACCAAGCCGCCAAAGTTCGAAAAATTCAACGGCAAAGGTTCTCCCAAGGAACACGTAGCCTATTACACTACAGTTATGGGCGACCTGGCAGCTGATGAGGCATACCTATTAAAATTCTTCGGCTCATCCCTCACAGGCTTGGCCTTTGAATGGTACTCCAGCCTACCAGCCGGGTCAGTACTTCGGGCTTCTAGCCGGTGCTGCCCGGTTCTGGAATCACAGGACAGATGGATGAAGAACCCGCTGCCACGGACACTCCTAGACTCCAAATGGACCGAGACCAGAGCTGAAATACTCCTATCTGGCCTAGGAAGAAGCTTGATTTTTCTGGTCCAACCTTGAATCTGTTGCTGGATGGGACAGGACTTGGAACAGCGTTAGACAGCACTGGTACAGACTGCTCACAGGGTGTCACTGCTGGAAGACGAAGGCGCCACAGATCGTCCCGAACTCGGATGGAGGCGGGGCAGGTACCGAAACCACCATGGACGAGTCTTCTTTAAGATGAAACTGATGGCAGCCTATGAAGATGTCGGGGATGATCGTGATGTCCAGAAAGGTGGAAGTGGTCCGTTCAGGAACAGCAGAACCAACCTAGCGTGACTTCGGGAGAAAATTCAAAACTTCCGGTGCCGGGATCTGATCGACGTTTCGCTTCTTGGGGTTGAAAGAGGACTTGGAGAAGTGACTCTCATCCAAGTTTCACGTCCAGATCTTGCAGGTAGTGGTCGGGGTGGGCGTTCTTCTAGGGCTCAGGTTCCCTGCTTGGGAGCTCTTGCGCAGTCGGGGGAGAATCGCTCTCGCGGACAGCTCCAAGCTCGGATGAAGACGAGCCCACCGCCCTTCAAAGGCTCTCTGGAAGACCTTTCCAGTGGTATATGACTTTTTTTTATATAAATCTAAGTCATCAAGGAACATAATGGAGAGCACACCCCCTTTCCATAGGAAGGGAATGAACCCACTCCACCTTAGTCACAAGATGCTCGCTTTTATTGATTTTGGTAAAGCTTTGTACAATTCAAGAAGGCCAAGGCCTCAAAGACTAAAAACCAAAGCCTATACAAATGGCTACGAAGCAATAAAAAAAATCACATCTTCAGTCCTCCAACACAGTCATCTGCTATATCCGATCATCCCCATGCATGCAAACGGCTCCCTGTTGAATAGCTCTTTGCCTGAAATTGTGAGTCCCCTTGGAGGGACATACCCTTTGGCCACTAGAGGAAGATCCTGCCGGAAACAGAAAAAGCACTCCCTCACACAGTATGATCCTTATATACATTCCTTTTTCTAAAATTGGGTAGACCACATGCATCTGCTAATGCATAACCCTTGGCAATCTTTGGAATATCTTGAAAAGAAGTGAACTCTTGATTGTACCCAGACTGAACTGCATGATTGGCTAAGGCATCTGCTAGCTGATTCCCTTCACGAAATGTATGTTTGATAGGGCAGTGAAAAAAATCAAACAACTGTTTGAGCGCATCCCACCACGGCAATAGTGACCAGGGAGGCTTTTGTTTGGACTGCAACAACATAACTAGAACCATAGAGTCAGTATAAATGACAGAAATTGGAATGCTATTCACTAGTGCAAGACGAAGACCATCTAATAAAGCACGGCCTTCGGCAACAGTGTTGCTACCGATGTCATAGTAATAAGAAAAACCCAATTTCAGTTGGCCCCGAAAATCCCTAAAGCAGCCACCACCGCCAGAGGGGCCTGGATTTCCTTTGCTAGCTCCGTCTACATTCAAAGTGATGTTGGTTTCAGCAGGTTGCCATCGGACAATTAGGAAAACAGGGCTTGGAAAATTTACCACCAGACCAAATAGATGAAGCTTGGAACAGAAAGCTCTGCTAATTTCCTGCTTGAATTGAATAGGCTTTAAGATAATCCGAAGATCTTCTGTTAGCAGCTCCACCTGTTTATCCAGATTTTTCCAGCAATTTTCTAGTTTTGCTGAGCATCTAGTTTTCCATATATACCAAAGAATTAATTCAAGAACAAGGAATGCAATAAAGTCCATAGGGCGGCTCAGAACCACCTCATTCATAGCTGTGCTGATTCTAGTTCTGATATCAGATATATCTAACCACGAAGTAGGCATCAGAACTGAAAAGGCTGACCAGAAATACTGAGCCATCTCTCCTCTCAAAAATAAGTGATTCATATCCTCAGCAAAGTGAAGGTCACGACAGCAAACACATTTTGATGCTAAATGCACTCCACAAATTTGAACCTGAGAGTCCACTGGAACAGCCCTCTTCATCAACTTCCAACAAAATAAAGAAGCTCTTATAGGAAACTTTGAATGCCATATATTACTAAAGGAGCTGAATGGAACAGAGTCTGAATCCATCAAATGCAAATAAGTCGAACTGGTACTAAAAGTACCAGAATTAGTCAAAGTCCACACTGGTATATCTTCTCTCTGATATAAATTGAAATTCCTAGCTTTGTCCAGTAAGTTTTCTTCAGCGTTTGAGAGGGACCTCGTGTTGACACGAGGTTCCCTCTCACTGTTTCTTCTGCCAAGCTTTACTGGTTTTCTTCGGATCTCCTCCCGCCGATCATGGTCGGTGAGGGGGAGGATCGCCCGGCTGATGCAAGAACTGAAGACATCGCTTCTTCAGTTGCAGATCGTAGATCTTTTGCGCAGGTGTTGCTGAATGCCCGTGCCTCGCCGAAGGTTTCTTTCAAGGTCAAACCCCCGGAGTTCACAGAGAAGGGGGAGCCTGCGGTTTTCTTCTCTTCTGCGGAGATTCAAGCCTCTTGTGAGCATTTGCAGTTCGCTGCTGTAGCAAAATGCTCGTATGGACGCCCTTCGATCCCGGACATTCGTGCTTTTTTGATTCATTCATTCCATACAAAATCTGACTGTGTGATTAGTCGTCTGAATTCCAGACATCTTTTATTTCGTTTCTCCTGTGAAGAGGATCTGTTGAAAGTGCTGATCCAAAAGAATGTATACATTCGGGGGTTTCTCTTCCGGTTTTTTAGATGGACGAGAGATTTCCAGTTTAATTCAGACCCTTCCACTATTCCAGTCTGGATTGGTCTCCCCGCTCTACCGGTTAACTTTTTCCATGAGGATATGCTCCGGTCAATCGCTGGAAACTTAGGAGGAGTGCTTCAGATCCACGATGCAACACTGGCGATGACAGAAACTTCGGAAGCTTTAGTATGTATTGAGCTGGATCTTAACATGCCAAGGAGGGAACGAATCTGGATTGGGGTTGAAGATGGCGGATTCTGGCAACAGGTCAGCTACCATAGAGTTCCTCATTTCTGTTCTTTTTGTCACAAGATAGGCCACACGGTGCAACAGTGTAAAGCGAAATTGCGTAAAGCTTCGGTCCGTGTTCCGAAGAAAGTAGAACAGACAGATAATGGACAGAAGAGCAGGCAAATTTACAAGCCTAAGGAAATTTTTCTTGGGGGGAAGCAACCAGTTGAGAATGGTAATCGGTTCTCCTCCCTAATTCAGCTCGGTGATGGCTGTGAAGCCGATACTCCCTCTCTTTGTGACAGTACCACAAGCCAGGTTCAAGGGGGGCGTGGTCTGCTGGATGTTTGTGATATTGTCTCAGAGGCTCCTCAGCCTGTTGCAATTTCACTGCGGAAGGAGAAGGTGGATTGTTCCTATTCTGTTTGTGATCAAGGCCTTGATAGGCATAATACTAAAGAAAAGGATAACCCTGTCTCCCAGTTGTCTCAGAGAGAAAATTCAAGAATGTTATCTTTAGGAAAGCCAAGTCAGAACTATCCCCAATCACAAGTTTTTGCTGAGGAATGTAACACATCTGGGGTGTTGTTCAGTGATACTCGCCTCACTAGGGCGAAAGCCAAGGCTATTGTTTCCCATCATCTGCTCCCCATCATTGATGAATAATACAGCATTAATTTGGAATGTCCGAGGTATAGGGAATACAGCTACCGTTAATTGCTTGAAACAGCTAATTCAAGTCCATAAGCTTTCTCTGGTGGCCATCTCAGAACCAAGGGTTCCGTTCAGTCATGCTTCCAAAGTGGCCCGTAGAATCAGACTTCCCAAGGTGATTGGAAACAGTGATAATAATTCCAAAATATGGATATTTCATAGCAATGATGTAGAGTTGCAAGTGGTTGAGAGGCATCCTCAGTATCTCACAGTAGCTTACATTCTCAATAACAGCATATGCTCTTACATCACAGTGGTATATGCCTCCTGTGATATGGTAACTCGTCGGGAATTGTTTGACTCTCTTATGCAATTTTGTTATCAGGTTCATGTTCCTTGGCTTGTCGGGGGAGATTTCAATTGCATTGTTTCTCCTATAGAGAAACTGGGTGGAGCCTTCTCTTCTTCTATTGCAATGACAGATTTCCAGGGCTTCATGTCAGCAACAGGATTAGCTGATGCTGGTTACATTGGCTCTCCTTTTACATGGACAAATAATCAAGTGGGTCTTTCTCATATTAAAGCAAGGTTGGATAGGGTTTTATTAGACTCTCACTGGGTTAGGTCTGCAAATTCTTTGGCTGTGAAGCATTTGATAAGGGGGCCATCAGACCATGCCCCTCTACTACTTTCTATTCTTCCTGTTTCTTCTGCTCCTGGTCGTTTCATCTATCAACAGATGTGGCAATGCCATGGGGATTTTAAAAAATTTGTCAAGGATCTATGGAACTTACAATCTCCACCGGAACCTCACCCTTTCTTCTACTTCCAGTTTAAGCTCAAAAGATTGAGGATGGCTCTGCGACTGTGGAACAAAGAAGATTTGCTTTCTTGAAATCAAACTGGTCATCTTATCGCTTCTCTCTTTATGTCTGCCTTGGTGGCACAGCAACATAATCTATATATATGCTTTTGCATATGTAATCCTGGAATAGCTGTGAGGTCCACGAATAGTTGATTAACAGGGTGTTTGATTACTGTATTACATGCCTCTATTAGTAGCAATTTTGAATTTTGATATTCCCACTGGTAGTAGCTCTTTGGTTATGTTATGCCAATTTTGATATTCATGTATTAGAAGAATGTAATGTTAGAGCAAATTCAATACATGTCCAAACACGTATTGAAAACACTATTTATTCAGATTCTAGAGTCACCAGACTCCCTGTCTGCTCTCTCCACCACCCCTAACAACCTCCTCCTTTAGCTGCCCCCTTTCATGGTCCTCCTATATGAATTACAATATTGATATTCTAAGCTCAAAAAATATCGGTAACAGAACTACTTCTATATCAAAAGTAATTCTCTAACCAAAACAGAGCATAATTTTTTTTATGAGGACCTAATTCGGTGATTCTTCTGCTGATACACTGGCTTTTCAGTCCAACTTGGCGGCGCTTATGGCATCCTTCATTATGCATAGGCCGCTTCAGAGGTCTCCATTTATCCAAGCTGCTCTGAAGACAGTATGTAAATCTACCAACATTTCGATCTTGCTATCTTTTCTGTAGTTTGCCTTCTCCTTATCAGTTAGCAAAGAATTCTTGGTTGACAGTGCAATTATTTTTTGTACACTTCAACAATGTGATTCTTTTCTTAGATAGTTTGAACTAATGAAAACTGGCTTCTGTTTCCCACTGATTTAGCTTGAGAGCATCGAGGCACTTAACCAGTTCATCATGAAGCATCGAAAGGACTATGTAGACTTGCACCGCACAACTGAACAAGAACGAGACAGCATTGAACATGAAGTAAGAATTCATTTGACCAGGGTCTAGATTATTGCTGTGCTTCACCCTTTTTTGGTTTCTCACTGTACACTAGATGTACAGTTCAATGAGATAACAGTTAGTAGCCACGTCATTTTTTCTATCTTTCCATTGTTGAGCATCAAATATCATAGAATATGTTGTAGGGTACTCTTAACTTCCAAGAGATGGCCACTGATTATGGAATTCTTGTCCAATATTAGGATCATCCTCTCTGTCCTTTTTATCTAATAACAATCTGTCACAGCCATGAGAATTATCATAAGTGATTCTTTAGCTTAAGAGAGAAGTTCACTAAAGGATTATTGGAATTACTGCTTACAACTCACAGCCTATTTTGTTTCAAAATGAAAGTTAGATATTCAAACATTACTGTATTCTCTTTCTGTATACAATAATGCCAATATGCTTGTAAGTAATGAACTTCTTGTTAATCCTTGGGGCAGGATCTTGATAATGGTGCTTGATTCCAATGACAATCTTCTCCTTCTCTTGACTTTATCAGACGGAACCTGTTTTAGTGCAATTTTATTATTCAGTTGTTAGTCAGTAAAGTCACTAGGAGATAGTTCAATTGTGTATTGTGGTGACCTACCTTGTATACATCTTTGTTTCTGCAGCTCAACATTTCAATTCCTCAATCACCTTCCAAAAAACATTTCAACTCCTCAATGTATGTTGGACATGCTGTACTAAATGGGGATACAATCTTCAGTTTTTACATTTTTCTAGACTATTTTGGAGATATATTTGAATGCTGTCTTTCAATATATTTCCTTTTTTTCCTTTCTTCATATGGTGAAGTAACCTTGTTGCTTGCTGTTGTTATGTTAAAGCATGTCATTTATATTGAGGCCGACATGTCTGTTCTATATATAAACTCCCCTCCCTACTTTTGTTACTTGTTCTCATGTTTCTTTTCCCATTTAGGTTAGTGTCTTTGTAAAGACCTGCAAAGACCAGATTGATATTCTTAAAAACAAGATAGCTGATGAAAATAATGAAAAGTCAAAGTCCTGGCTGGGCATCCGGGATAGCAATTCTCATGCCGACATCGTGGCTCACAAGCATGGAGTGGTATGAATATTGAATTACATGTGTTTGAATTTTTTAGAATACAAAAAATTCTGATATCCTTTTATGTTATTTAATAAGAATATATCCTCCTTTATAACATTTAAAAGCAACCTCTAGATGTAATCTAGTTATTGTAAATGATTTTTACATATAAATCAATGTTATAATTAATTATTTCAGATGGACAGGCATTGACAGAGTGACTACATGTTTTCTGTCTTTCATGTGTTAAATTTGTCTACCAAATGGACGGTCATCTTTCCCTGTTATGTAATTTTATTTTTCTTTGGCTTAATTTCATGTGTACCTTCCTTACATACAAAATATCAAACTTATCATCTTTGGTTGTCAAATATCATATGTACCATCATCACTAATCAAAATATTCAAAAATACCACTAAATGATGAAACTACCCCTAACGTTCATATCAACCCCAAGTCTCTCCACACATATCTTGAGGGCATTTTTCTCATTTAGTGGCATTTGTGAAACTTTTAGTTAATAATGATGGTATATATAATATTTGACAACTAAAGATGGTAATTTTGATATTTGCATGTAAGGAAGGTATATATGAAATTAACCCATTTGCTTTAGAAGGAAGGTCTCGTGCTTATTTTGACTGTATCAGCTGCCTTTATTTTTCAATAAATTTGGTGGTACAGTCCACCTTCCCTTCAAAAAAAATCAGCTTCGGTTGTGCATGTGGCATGCTTGTCTGAACCATGGTTTGCCATACCGTATCGACTCTGTCTGGTACGGCCGTATCACATCATACCAGGGCTAACCCAAGCCTCAATACAAAGTGTGTGACTTGGCTGAGACAGCCTCCACTGTAAAACTCAGCTGAGTTGGTCCAACTCGGACTGTATCATATCATACCAGGGCCAAGTCAATCCAGATCACCGATCTCGCAAACCTTGGTCTGAACTGCAAATTTGTGAATTAGGACTCATCCCACACATCCCATAAGTTCAGGAAATGTTCAGCAAGTCAAATACATGGGTCAATAATTGCATTTGTCAAGATTATGTGTAATTTTCTATTTGACCAGTAGTCACTTGATCATTAGCAAGAACAGATTCACAGAGATTACATAGAAAATAGCACAGCAATCTTTAAAATTTTAAAGATTCCTCCCCAAAATAGGAACCATAACATATATGCTAGGTTGGTAGGATGATGATGATGATGATGAATGGAAGGATGCACTTCTGTAGTGACAATCTTTTTGTGGTCAAAACTTACAGAAACCAATCATTCCATTATACACCAATTACACACAGACTTTACATGGCAAAATGCCAACAGCTTTAATCTTGGGAACAAAACCTCCAGCTTCAGGAAACATCCAGTACCATGCTCAGAAAACAACTAGCTTTAGTGAAGAATATCAGCTCCATGACAAGCAAATAACCGTGCATCTATAAATAAAACAAAGAAATGAGGTGAACTCTATGAAACTAGAATTCTTTTGTAATTTGGATTATTTAAGGTCATCCATCCATACAATGCCTCAATGTTTTTATCAAATGACATTAACAACAAATTGCAGGAACATATTATCATACAGTGACATAATATCCATACATTATTGATTAACACAATAGAGTAGTCACAAATAATAAATGGAATTAGCACATACAGGATTATAGAATAAAATAATAGAAATTATAGCATGAAAGTTCACCTTTTCAAATTCTGTCTCTAGGACATTTTTGTGGTATAATGGTTCACTGGCTTCAGAAGCTATTCCCAATGGATGCCCAAGTGACTCCCGCGTCTTAACCCAAAGCTGAGCACATTGACGAGCTAAACTGCTTGGTGAAAATATTTATGGTTCGTTAAAAATATTTTTTGATGGTGAAAGGTTCAGTAAATACATTAAATACCAACTTTCTTTGGTAACACAAAACATGGCAGATCCAATCTAGAAAGGATATACTTCCATTGCATGCTTGAAGTGGTGAAGCAGATCAGTCTCCGAACTGTCCGTGTTGGCAGAGATACAATACTCCAAAGGGCTGGCAGCTGGTTGGAGGGAATAAAATGCAGACACCAAGGTACAAATAACCCAAATTCAAACCACACCTGGGTGAGTGGAGTTGCAAGACCCTCCACCACCACCAACCGACACTCCATGCAGAGGAAGAGAAAAAAATGAAGGAAAAAGAGGACTCCATACAAAATGCCACACACATTAACAGATGTATACTCTGAAGAATAGATGATAATGAGATAATGGATGAACCCTGCCACAGAGCAGTGACCTAAACTCCTATCTTGCCCGAAAGGCCACCATCTAACCTCCATTACACTAGATTTGGTTTGGAAGCCCCAGCTATTATGCACTGTGGAAAGAGATTATATAGCAGAAACATTATCACAGGGAGCACATAGTTTACTTGCAAAACAGGAACATGTCTTTTATGAGCCCTCTGTGAAAAGGAATTGCACAAGCAGGGAAATGGGTTGAGCATTGCATCATGACAAAGGTTGGAAATGGTGAACATATATATTTTTAGCATGACAAATGGATTTGGAGATCCTCTAGTCTCTCTCTCTCTATCCTTGGGGCGGATCCCCCTCTCTCTCCTCTTCTCTCTCTAGGGGGCGCACCCCTCTCTCTGGTCCTTTCCTTCCGAGATTCCCAGAGCTTCTCTTTTTAGGGAGTCTAGAGAGAGAATTTCTTCTGACTGCCCCTACAATGTATTAGATGCTGAACTTCACCTGTTACATGGTATCACCGTGACCAAGAGTTTTGACTATGGCATAGATGACAGAAAGTACATTTTTCCATAAACCAGTGTTAGTTTAACATCCAACAAATTCGTGTCTGGCTATCTCTTGCATAATCATTGAAAAGCCGCAGAAGGCGCTGGTCCTGGAGAAGGCATTTTAGATCTGGCAGACAGGTAATCTCCGAAGTACAATTTTTCACAAAGTACTGTATATTTTAGGTGAAGTCCTTTACCTGCTTCAAGATGTTCCAAGTGACTTGCAAACATGCTGATGAGAGGTTTGGCAGTTGATAAATGTGAGTAATAGCTAGTGAGGAGATGAAATGAAATGTATTGAGTTGAAAGAAATCCTTCTTTAGTGACTACATATCTCCGGATATGATTATTAAAGTAAACTCCTTAAGGATGCACAGCGATGCTGAATTATTGCTGATGTAGTATTTTACAGCGTGATTTTCCCTTAAAGACCAGATGCAAGTTTTACATGCGGTAATGTCTGCTGATGTAGTGTTCTTTTAGGTGAAAACTCTTGGTAGTGTCTTCTCTGAAAATAGCCTGTAGATTGTTTTTATTGTAATTCTCTTATTGCTCTAGGTTATATAGCTTCATTTAGTTATTTAGTATATGCTAGTAATTTATGGAAAGGGGAGAAACTGTAATGTCTTCTAAACCTTGTATGCTTGGGTTTGTGCAGAGGTTTCATCTGGTCCATCAGGTGTGACATCTGAAACCATCGAGAGAGCATTTCTGCAAACAGAGGAGGGTTTTACTACCCTTGTTTCTGAGCTATGGGACTCTCGGCCTGAGATAGCAACTACAGGCTCATGTTGTCTTGTTGGCATAATCTGCCACCAGACTCTTTATGTGGCAAATCTAGGAGATTCACGGGTTGTTCTGGGTAAAAGAGTTGGTAATACAGGTGAAGTTGCTGCCATACAGTTGTCTACTGAACACAATGTTAATGTGGAGGCTGTGAGGCAGGAGCTAAAAGCACAACACCCTGATGATCCACAAATTGTTGTGCTCAAGCATGGAGTTTGGAGAATTAAAGGCATTATTCAGGTTACCATTTTGGACTCTTGCTGTTTTATTGGAATTTCTTTGGCTGAATCCTTTCCCATTTATATATATTCTACAGTCCTTAGACTGAATTTTTTATGCAATCTGAACCTCTGGCCTGTGCTATTTTAGTTTTTCTTTCCCATGGATTGAATGGTGTCTACCATTGACATGGTGTTGCATCACCTTTATCTGATGTTGAAATGAGTACAATTGAAATTGTAGTTGAGCACTTCCGTATTTTAGCTTATCAATGGAGACTAAATTTAAGCTCATTCAAGTCCTTTAGAAGATCCTTGTTCGATTCCGTCATATATTTCGTGGTACCATCCACGTTTCAAAATATTAATAATAATAACTTCAATTCTGTTTTATACAAATAACTGAAATGCAATATTGGTGGGATTAGTGAAAGGTTTCATAACTGGATGTGCATCACCCTTCTTTTCTGGCAGATTGAATTCACTTTCTGCTCATTTTCTTGATAAAAACCTTCTGTATTAAATGTCATTGAGCAATGACATCAGTGTAGTTAAACTCTTGGCAAGTTCTAAATGCTGAAGATCCTTACGCATAGTAATTTATCCTGTCAAATCACTTCTCATAAATCAAGAGCTTGAACGATGGTGGCGGCAATGCTGGAACTGGAAGTACACATGCCCATTTCCTAACATACCTTTTAGAACTTTATCATCTTCCATCTTGAGGACCTTGGTCCATTAAGGGATTGTGAATCCAACAATAATTTTTTGGAAGGTAGCCAAAAGGCCACAATTCATTAATGATAAGAAGGAAACATAAATGCAGAGTACATATAAAGCAAAAACCCAGAAAGCTCTACCAAGAAGGTAGTGTCATGATGGATGAAATTAAACCCCCCCTCCCTTCTAACAGAGGCAAGGACATCCAGGAGTTATACAGTCAATTACAATATCATTTTTTCCTCCCTCCCAATTTGGAAGTAGACTCGAGTTGATAGCATTGGTGCCGGAAGCAGACAAATACCAGTCCTGGATACTCTTAATGCAGCTTCTGATAATGGTCGGAACCACATGTTGGACAAATCGGCAGGTGAGTCGGGTGACCACCTGGACATTAAATCAATCGACGGGCAGCGCCCACATGGACAGTTGATAATGAGAAATTCAATCAGCTTCTCTGGCCTAAAGGGAGGCTAGAATGTTGAAGGATTAATAAGAAGAGGTGGATAATGAGGAATAAAGCTAAGTTGTTGGAGGGTGGTTTTTATTGGAGAAGGAGACCAAGTAAAAAGAATAGGTGAGCTCACCCTTTATCGCAGATGGTAACCTGGCCCCTTCGACTTCCACTGCACAAGTCAAACCTCCTGATTCTTCTGATAATCTAGCTCATAAAATAATCTGGCAAATGCTCGGCTGAAATCGAGCATGCCATCAATGGGCCCCTTTAGCAATAGAGGCGGACTAGCAACTGTACAAGTTGTGCTTCGCTTTTCTAACTGAGCTGGCTGCGGCTGTAATGTTCCTGGCTACAGAGGGCCCATAACAAAATGCTGGAGATAGTCCCAAGTAAGTGGTCCTAAGTCACCTATCATTGATAATGCAGACTCTCGGTAGCCGAGACCACATCTACTCTCCTTTCTATCTTTGGGCACGAGCTTAGTTCGCCCTTGGAGTTGCATCCCGAGGCCTCTCCCTAGTTGGTAGCCTAACTTCAAAATAATAGACCAGCCTTTAGAATCTTAGATCTTGGGCTTCTCTTTGATGTTAACAGGTGCAGTAATGGGCTTGCAGGGTGCATAAGCCCAAGGAAAGTCCAGATCCAAGACTGAGATAACAGGTCGATTGCTGGGCCATAGTGTGGGCAGAATCTTCTCTGAGATAGCCTTGACAGACTGGGCCGTAGATAAGCTTTTCACTTTGACCACCCTCCCTTGGAAAGGGAATTTGAGACACTGATGCGCGATGGATGGTACAGCACTGAGGGTATCAATCCACGGACGACCCAAGATAGCCTTGAACATAGGGTCGATATCCAGCACATAGAATTCAATGGGCATAGTGAGAGGCCCAAGTTCAGCTTGAATAGTAACAACCCCGTGACATGCTCTTCTTAAATTGTCTTATGCAGCAATTGTAGTCGGGGTGGGCCGGAGAAGTTCTTCTGAGAGATTACAGGCACTGAGGGTGCTCAGCGGGCAAACATTGATAGAGGCCCCCGTGTTAACTAATGTCGTGTCCACACTGACCTTGTTCAAGATGATAGTGATGCAAAATGACATTTGCCGAGCTTCTGGTGGTGCTAGCTCAGTTTCAGAGAAGGTGATTGCTGGTCCTTTGGAGATTGTTGCCAATGCTGTTGGAAGACTATCAACAACCACGTCTTTATTAACCATCACCTTTTGAAGAAAATTCTGTAATGCATCTTGGTGAAGGGCAGATCTCTTAATAAGTTCCAGCACAGATATCTTGGCGGGCACTCCATCTAGATGATGTAGCAGGTCATATTGAGTACCTGGCAATGGCCCAGTCTCTTCCTATTGATCAGTAGCTGGCTGAGAAGACTGGGGATTCAAAGTAGAAGCATAATTTCTTTGGAACAAACGTCTACTCCGTAGGGTAAGATTTTGTGTCGGCACGACATCCGATGACGATATAATGGGCCCGGTGGGGGAGATGAGAGGTGTAGGAGGAGGTAGGGGAGAGATGATAAGGTTGGAAGATGTGATAGGTGATGGTTTGGTGGCCGGCGTGGTGTTAATAGCCGTAGTGGTTGATGGAGGTGGAAAGGCTAGCGGAGGTGTAGGCGGAAGGTTGGTGGGAGGTATGGTGATGGTAGCGGGAGTGATGAGCAATGGGTGAGATGGAGGCGCGGAGATAGATGCTGGCGTGGGAGTATGGGGGATAGTAAATGGGCGGGTGGAGGAGAGGCTTGGTGTGCAGGTGTAAGGATAGTGGAAGCGGGGGAAGGTAAAGGGTAGTGATGGCGGAAGGCCATGATTTGTGGAGTGGAACCATCATCGTCAAAAGACCACCCGGCGTCGGGAGCTGGGGGTTGAACTACATTAACCTGAGCCGGTGCTGGCGGCTGAGGCTGCGGAGCGGGAGGGTGGTTCGGCATTGGGTTCTGATGGATCCCCAAGTCTTGAACCGGCTGTTGTTGCTGTTGTGGCTACTGCTGTGGTGGCGATGCTTGTTGCTGCTGCACTTGTTGCCTCGACGCTTGCCTTCTTTTCTCTTTAATTTCAACAATAGCCTTGTGTATCTCTGCCCAATCAACACGGTGCCCTTCATGGAGGTCATACACCAAATCTCCAAACTGAAAACATCCTTCAATTGTATGCCCCGGCTGCCTGTGGAACATACAATACTTTGTCTGATCAATGGCCGAATTCCATGTGGGCCATTCTGGAGGAAGCTATATAGCACTGACTGGCATGAGAGCCCAAAAGATGTCGGCGAGAGTTTCTGGTAGAGGAAGATATTGGGCTCTCTTTGGAGCCGGGCGTTTGTTATTGTAGCTGTTAGGGGGAGGGACGTTGTGGTATTGTGGAGATTGCGGAGGTTGTGGTGGTGTAGCAAAGGTGTTTTGTGGAGCGGCAAAAGTGAGCGGAGGGTTTTGTGGAATGGAGTAGGCAGGCAAAGGGTTTTGTGGAGTGGAGTAGGCAGGCGAAGGGTTTTGTTGAGTGGGTTGGTTGTTGCGAGGGTGTTGGGAGAAGCGGATTTGGTTGTTTAGGTTGGTGGAAGAGAAGGTAATGGCTTGGACTTGCTCGTTCGTCTGGACTCCCTCGGTAATGGGCCCTTGAGGTTTTTTGTTATATTTGGACTTTTGGGCCTCAAAAAGTGAATGAATGGGAGAGTCCTTGAACTGGGTTTGGATTAACCGTGCTCGGCTATACAGTTGGTGCATATTGGCTATATCATTCATAGCCAGGATGTTACGGAAGGTCGGAGTAGCATTAGAAATAAGTAACTTGACCTTCTCTTCCTCCGGGATATGGCCTGGCACCCTGGCGGCCATCTGCCTCCATCTATCTGCGTATGTAGCAAACTCCTCATCGGGTTTCATTTTCTCGGCCACCAAATCTGTAAAGGAGTATTCTGGGCCGACTCGGTCTTGAAACCGCTGAATAAACTTGTCTTTCACTACCTTGAAGCTCTCTGCATCTTCTAATGGCAAAGAATAGAACCATTCTAGTGCAACCCCATCTAATGATCGGCAAAATAAATACGCCATAAGGCCATTATCATACTGAAATTGGGCCGATTCATATAAGAAGTCCCTTACATGGATAAAGGGATTGCCGTTCCCATCATATTTCCAGTAATTAGGGAGCTCGGACTGTGGGGGAAATCAGATATTCTGAAAGTTTGGAACAGGAACATCTGCCAAGGATTGTGGGCCAACCCGCTTTTGAAGGAAGTCGAGTTGTTATTGCATGGCAGCCCATTTGTCAAGGAGTTCCTGCTCCCTGGATGGGGTAGGAGTAGTGAAAGAAGAGGGTTGAAACTGAGAAGTGGAAGGATACGCAGTTGGAGGAGGGAGAGGCCCATAGGAAGGGGCAGAAGGATAAGGAGCTAGATGGGGAGGGAGCCCATAAGATAGATATTGGGTCGATAGATGGCCCAAACTAGAATGAACTTGGGCTGCCCCTTGCTGAGGGCGTATAAAGTACGCTGGGCCCACAAGGACTTGTGGCACTGATGGTCCAGACATAGAATGATCCGCTTGAATAGAAGAAGGGAAAATGGACTTTCCCTTATCAGAAGATTGTTGGGCCAAACCAGAGGACTGGCCCGTTTCCAAGCTAGAGAAGGTGATGGCCCTAGGTTGGACTAGAGTGAGATCAATTGGATTGGGATGAATGGCGGGCCCATCAACCCTAGGCTGAGCAATGGAGGCATTAGACAGGCCTTGCGTAATCATGAGAGGTGGGGTATTGGACCCCTGCATAGCCTGATAAACAGCCTGAAGTTGGGCCGGATCCAACTGGGCCATCATTTGAAGAATAGAATTAGCAGACGGAGGATAAGGAGATGGGGTAGATTGGGCGCCCTCCATAGGGATGGAGGACGGAGGAGGAGCAGACCCCTCTCCGGATGGGAATGAGATGATCCTAGAAGGATCTTCCAAAAGTTGATGCGGGACGAGACAGCGAACTTGGGACTCTAGCTCGCGGGTGTCCCTAAGCGAGGGAAACATGGGACCGTGTGCGGTTGAGGAACCGGCATTGAGTCTCGGGTATCGACTTTTCCACGTGTACTCGGATTGAGTCACGGGATGGGTTTCACTCTCTCGCTCGTAGTGGTGATTGAATTGATATAGCGAGCTAAATTATCCTAGCATGCTCTCTAGCAGCGGCATATAAACTATATACAAGTAAAGCAAGATGCTGAGTAAGGAGCGAACACGATACCTCCATGCTCCAGGCATGGGGACGACGACCCCGGCCAAGTACGATAACTCCCAGTAAATATAATTAATCAATAATTATAAAACTACAAATCACTACCCACTCTACGCAGGGAGGTAAAGGGCTACAAGTGGGGCCCGGGACGACCGTTCATGGGTTGATGGGCAGTAATTTGAGCCGCTCTGATGGTAGCGTTCGTCGGCAACTGTGGGGCCCGCATCCTGGCTGGTGGGATGAATGGGCCAGGAGAGGTACTACTGCGGCGGTGACTCCTGGAGGGACGGTCCCCTGGATGGAAGTGTGCTGGTTGTCCTGTGGAAGGCAAGGCGGCCGGCCGGGTGATCTACGTGGCTTGCTATCCATAGACTGGATCTTCTATTTCTGCAGTGCGCGACCCGACGAGAACACCTGCTGCGATCAGCCCCGACATCGGATCGACGCGAGACCAGCGCCGTTGGAAATCACTTTCAAAGAGATATGACCCCAGGCCAGAGAAAGAATTTTGAATGTCTCTGTAACCCCCTTGGTCGATTTTACAACTTGCTGGTTCACAGAACCAGATCTGGCAGGACAGATTTAGATCTGCCTGAGAACATGAGTTGACCGGAGGGAAGACAGTGGATCTGGAGGCTGAGATTTTTATGGGAGATAGAGGCAGAAGCATGGAAAATGTGAGTATATACCATTCGCAAAGTGTCATGATGGTGGACAAGTTTATCCAGGATTGATCGCATACAGTCTTCTTCTATTACCTCTCGGCTTCTTAGTAGTACCGACTGATTGTAATGGTGAATATCTACAGGATCACTCTCAAAGAAATATTGCTGAATGGGACTCAGGGGAATGGTTCCTCTCACTTCTCCCTGATCTATGGAACGACTTACTATTTTTACAAATGACTTAAGCTCTTCCAAAACAGAATGCAACAGAATAGAAAAAGCAGCTGAAAAGTCACGTGTAACTTGTTGTGGACCACGATATGAGAGATTCCATCTATTGGCATGTGCGGATTTCAAAGTTTTACTACTGGTGGGCCATGTATATATTGAACTATCCTCTCTGCATGCCTAATCAGAAAACACAAAGGAACTTGACAAGAATACTGAGGCTATTTATTAGTTACAAGAGAAGAAATATGAACTTTCATGTCTTCAATCTTAGGAAACTAATAATAGGAACTGTCTTCCCCAGAGAGTTCCCTTCCCACATATGAACTTCCTGGTCTTTACATTATTCTTGTTGATACATTTCCCTCATTATTATTTTCCTTCTTGCCTCTTTTCTTTGTTGCCTTCTCCACAGCCATTGAAAAAAGATTCTTTTTACACTTAATAAAGAAAATATAATTTTTCTATTCTTGGAGATTGTGCCACATGTGCTAACACATTAGAGGAGGAACCACCATAGGCACTGCATCCCAATGTTTCACCAATACCCTGCCTTCCCCACAACACACAACACACACACACACACACACACACACACACACAGAGTACATGGGATGGACCTGCTAAATCAGAAATTATTTTCTGATAAAAACAACTCAGTTTCAGTTACCTTGTGAATTGAAGGCATGGACTACAGAAAAACGATGTTGATTTCTATTATATATCAAGGCCTCTTCAGCAGGTCCTGGTACTCTTCGCCCATAGTCTACAGCCTTATCAACCACAACAAAGTGATCATCACAACTGAAGTAAGTTGTTGAATCTGCTGGCCTAACCAACAAATTGCAAGTACAAATAATAAACAAGGAATGCTTGCATCTAGGGATAGCAAAAGCAATGGGTCTTGAATTCAAATTGCTAATGTGCTATAAGTTTCTTCTGTATGAAATTATACATGTCTCAGTTTGATGAGCAGGCAAACATGATAGATGATTTTGGATGTTGTTTATGCAAGAAATCAACTGTAGAAGATGCATGACTGAGATAGAACAAAAAAATGCACGACTGAGATAGAAACAATTTTGCAGTAGTGTCCTGATGTTCAACCTTACAGCTCTATGTATGGTTTAATTGTCTTTGTCGAGTATGGTGGTTTCTATAGCTTTTATTGAATGACGTATTTTCCTTCTTCTATGGGAAGCAATGTGTGCTGTTTATTTGTCCTTTGTATCCAACAGACAACAGATTTTCTAGCCCATTATGACGATGTAATGCCCTCCTCCAATTGTGGTGGTTGAATCACTGATTTTTAGTACACGGTATTGTGTAGAAACATGAGCCACTTTCATTCAGTATGGAGGAAAGTCTAAGCATATTTTGCAAAACTGACCATGTGAATTAACTGATGTATGGTTGGAAATTAGATTTGCCATATTATTAGATGGAAATCAAAATGCAGAGCAATATTAGTTATTGTATCATGTATTAGGTTCGAGAAGCTTAAAAGTTCCAATGAACTTTACTCACTGTTAGTTTTGATCCTCTCATGAACTTTCAATATTGCAGCATCAAGAATATTACAGGAAAAGTGATGATCTGGAAGTATAATCAGAACAACTGATGGCAAAAAAGGGATGAAACCTATAAAAAAGTGCAGAATCATCAAGCATTGTTCATTGTTCTAAAACTCTGGTTTATCCACTCTCATGCTTGATAAGCTGAACTTATGAAGTGAATCAGGTTTTGTTGGTGTTTTTCTCATACACATCATTGATCCTTTTTTTGTGAACTGCAAGACATTTCAGATCATACATCAGTAAAGGCTTACTTCTTCATGTACTGGGGCTAATCGAGAAAATTCAGCAGCCTTTGATCATACATCAGTAAAGGCTTATTTCATTCACTTTCTCAAACATGCTCCCATAGGAAATTTAGAGCTTTTTACAGAGTTGGATACTAACAACTATGCTGAACTTTAAAATACTATAAGTGCATTCTGCAAAAACATGAATCCAAGTCCAAGGCACATGTCATATAAGTGATCCTATAGGATATTTAAGAACTCTTTAAGACATTGTGATCCACCGCTGCAACCGCCCCCGAGAAGGATAAGGGTAACTATCGCCACTACACGCCCCTGACGGCTCCACCGGACCAGATACTAATGAAGATCCGCGAGGAGCCATTCCCCAAGTGGCCTCCTCGGATGAAGTCCGATCCGAGCACGAGGAGCAAGAAGAAGTACTGCCTCTTCCATCGCGACCATGGCCATGACACCGTCGATTGCATTAACCTCAAGGACGCCATTGAGGACCTCGTCCGAAGGGGACTCCTCGACAAGTTCCTCGCCAAGGCGGCAGAACGGCGACAGAAGACGCCCCTACCAATCGACAACCAGCCCAATGGGAAAGAGATCATGATGATCTCCAGAGGACTGGCCGCCAGGGGAGATAGCGTAAGCAGGAGGCGACAGTATGCGACGGTGGTCCGCGCCACGGGCCAAGGCGATGACACTTCACGCGGGGATTCCACCCCAGGCCGTCTAGGAGACCCCATTATCTTCTCCGATGACGACCTAGATGGGGTAACCATGCCCCACGCCGATGCTTTGGTGGTCTCAGCCACCATTAATCAATGTACTATGCGTTGTATCTTAGTTGACAATGGAAGCGGACCCGATGTTATTACATATGACTGCCTTGTTCTCATGGGTGTGGATATGTCCCGGCTGATGCCATTAAACATGCCGCTATATGGATTCTCAGGAGCGACCATCTGCTCGAAAGGACGCATCTCACTCCCGATCACGTTCGGGACTGCTCCGAAAGAGGTAACCTTCCTCGCCGACTTCACTATGGTTCGTGCGATGACATGGTACAACGCCATCATAGGCCGAGGGATCCTCGGTACGCTCCGGGATGTCCCTTCCTCCTATTATCAAAAGCTTAAGTTCCCCACCCCCCGGGGGGTAGCGGAAGTCCGGGGGGATCAAAGGGAATCCAGGAGATGTTACCTCATCTCCACACGTGAACGACACCCCGAAGATGCACCACCTGAGAAGAGGGTCAAGACCCAAGATCCAGGCCCGAGCACGAGCATCCCGGTAGAAGACTTATACCTCATTCAGGTGGGAGAAGACCCGGGCAAAACACTAAGGATCGACGCGAACCTCTCCGAGCACGACAAACAAGCCTACGCAAGGTTCCTCACCGCCAACCAGGACGTATTTGTCTGGTCCGAGGACGAGCTCCTGGAATCCCACCAGAGGTCATCACGCACCAACTAAGGTTGGACCCCACGTGTCGCCCGGTCCAGCAGCGCCGAAGGTGTTGCAACCCCGAGCGACAAGCCATTATCAGAGAACAAGTGAATGAGAAACTACGCTCTGGGCTGCTACGGCCTACTCAATATCCAGACTGGGTAGCCAACGTGATCTTGGTCCCCAAGAGCAACGGGAAGTGGCGGATGTGCATCGACTACATCGACCTCAACAAAGCTACCCCCAAGGATAGCTTCCCTATGCCACGGATCGACCAACTGGTCGACGCGATAGCCAGGCACGAGATGCTGAGCTTCTTAGATGCCTACTCCGAGTAACACCAGATTAGCATGCACAAATCCAACCAGGATAAGACGGTGTTCGTCACTGATCACGGCCTCTATTGCTACACTTGAATGCCGTTCGGGCTGAAGAATGCGGGGGTAACCTACCAACGCCTTGTCAACCACATGTTCGACTTGCAGATCGGCCGCAACATGGAGGTATATATCGACGACATGCTTGTCAAAAGCCTCCAAGCTGTCGGGCACTTGGATGACCTGGCGGAGACCTTCGCCACACTCTAAAGGTACAACATGAAACTAAACCCAACTAAATGCGCGTTCGGAGTACGGTCAGGAAAATTCTTAGACTTCCTCGTAACCCACAGAGGAATCGAGGCCAACCCTGACCAGATCCGAGCAGTGTTAGAGATGCAGCGGCCAGGCCGAGTGAGGGACGTATAGTGCCTCACTGGTCGCGTCGCTGCCCTGGCTCGGTTCCTGTCCCGAGCTGTCGAGCGGTGCCTCCCCTTTTTTCGGTTGATCAAGCAAGCCAATCAAGCACCAGAGAAGAGAGGACACATTGACTGGGACCAGGAGTGCAAGTTGACGTTCGAAGAGTTAAAACGCTATCTAGCATCCCCTCCCGTCCTTGCCAAGCCACAAAAGTGAGAGGAATTACTCCTGTACCTATCCGTGACGCCGAGCACCATGAGTGCCATCCTCACACGGGAAGAGGCAGGAGTCATGAAACCAGTCTACTATGTCAGTCGAGCACTTCAGGGTCCCAAATTTTGGTACTCGTAAATCGAGAAGTTCACCCTTGCGCTCATTACTTGTGTCAAGAAGAATCAGGTGATGCTAAGCCACCGGACTCTGGACAGTCCGCTAAACGCACTACACCCAGCGGACCTACCCAGGTGCGTTAGAAGGAGGGATACGTCAACTCTGACGCACCCAAGCAAGGGCATCACAGAACTCTAACGGCCCACACCTGATGCGTCAGAGCCTCGTGACCCCGATCGATCAAAACCACGCTAACGGATGTAACGGTCAAGCCAGGCGCGCCACACCCCTCTAGCGATTTATCGTAAGACCGCTAGAGCGACCGACGACCTGACGACACACGAGGCCCTGAGACGCACCCTTATTGGGGCGTCACGGCATGTAACGCACCCACCCTGGGGCATCACAGCCTGTGACAGTCACTGAAACGACCTTCACCCTGTCCCGGGAACGGGACGGCAGGAAAACCCCAAAAATCTTCCCCACGCCCCCATACCTCCACCGGAGAGGGGGAAAACAAGGGGGAAGCCCCCAAATAGCCCCTAGCATGCATCTACGGCCTCGGATCGGCCAAAAACGCGGTGAAATGGTATTTCGGCTTACAACCCCAAAATCATAGATTTTTTCCAAACTGCTCAAATAAACCTACTCGGCTCACCGTAGCCTGCCAAAATCGCGGGAAAAGAAGCGCACGAGCTGGGGATCCATCTCCCTACCTCCACCGAAGAAACGACGTGCCGTGGAGGTCGATCCATGAAGAAAATGCCGCAAAACCCTCGTCAGCTCACAAACACGCTGCCGAGCTTTGCTGCGCCTCCACCGCCTCGATCCTCACTAGTCCTCGCCCGCATCCTCACCCGCGCCGCCTCCACCTCCCCCCCACCTTGCTTCATCAGCCGCCGGAGAAGAGAGGGGAGAAAGAGAGGGTGAGAGAAGAGAGAGGGAGAGAGGGTGAGAAATGAGAGATGGAGAGAGAGAAAAAGGGTTAGGGGTTTATATATAGGAAAATCCAAAAATTCAAGAAATTTGGGAAAATACGGGAAAATTACCTCTGCGATCCTCTGAAGATGTACAACGCAGTGGTACTGTCCTGGAGTCGGAGAACGCACCGGTTCACCCTGCGCAGCGTTCTGAAGGTCTGACCTGTAAAAATATGCGGAAATCGCTAAACTCAAACCAGGACCCACTAAAATAATCTGAAAAATATTAGAAAAAATCTGGGACATTACAGCCCTCCCCTCTTATAAGAATTTTATCCTCGAAATTCAGGACAACCATGGGAACACAGTGGAGAAATGTTGTAACTCACTGACAATGCCATCAGGGCCCTAGCACAGAAAACCACGATTCACACGAAACTCCAGACCTGAGGGACACAGTCAGACTACAATCACGAACAACACCTCGCTCTGCGCATCGTGCACACCTGCCATCAGAGTTGGCACACCAAAGGACACATCCGGCGTCACCTCAGTCTCAACCGACCAATCATGGCACCGCTGCCACCAACTCGCTCCCGAGGAGACATAGTCCTCAAACGAGAAACAACTACCGATCCATCCTATGGTCAGCAGACAACACAAACACCAGCTTTACAGCCAGCTGACTGGCTCCACACCCGACACAGGGCCCAACCAAAACGAGCCATCTCAAAAGACCGCAATCAGCTCATCGGCTCGGCGCTAAACATCCCCTCACACATGGTGAGCTCAAAGCCAAACATAACTCTGTGCCAACCCCTATCAGTAGACAACTCCCGACAAGGCCCAGACCTCATTTGGAAGGCACAACCATCGAGATGACCACCAAGGTCACACCGACACCCAGAACGCGCCAACACCAACAACATCTTCTGTCTGTGAAAGACCATCCACTGGTCACCAGATGCTCATCAATGGGAACCTCCACTTGTTCAACCTCTTCCTCCTTTCCTGGTCTTCCACCAGGTCCGAAGAAGACATTACAACTCTCGAGGCCACCCGCTGACCCTCTCACAGGCCGACGTCGCACCTCAAGCCAACTCTAACACGGGCGCCAAATCCGATCTCAAACCTCACGCCAACTCTACCCTCCCAACGGAGTACGGCGAAACCACATAACAAGGATCTCTCCTCGGTCCTCACGTCAAACGGCTCAGACTTACGGGGAATTCTCCCATGCTGGTCGCAGACTAAGGAACAACATCCAACGCCGACCTCTCACAAGAGACCTCCACAAGCAGGCACCGCCCTTTATCTCGTCTCAACAAATCATTGGCCTCGAAATGATCCTAAGGATGCCCGCCATGGACAAACACGCTAGTAAGGCTCACTAGCCACTCACAACCACAGACAGGGACCGCTCTAGAAGATTGGAGTCGATCTCTTTTTCTTTTCTTAAGAGAAGTCCTATAATTTTGAGTCTTTCCCCTTTCTTCACATTAGTGTAAGTTGAGTCAAGGAAATGTAATAGTGACATTTTGATATTAATAAAAATTCATTGTCAATATTTCCTAGTCTTGTGGTTGTGTCTTGTGGTTGCTCTAATTATCATGACTGTATTGCTGTCACGCTCTGCGCATGTTTTCGCTATTATCAGTTGGAGGAGTGACAGAAGTAGTATCAGAGCCTTGGTTGTTAAAATCCTAGGTCTTGACTATAGGTTGCCTTAGGTGATAGGTCCATGCCTATTGTTACCTGGTGAGATTGGGTAGAACTATGGGTTAAGTGTAAAAAAGTCTATATATAAAAAATGGCATAATAACTTTTATAAAGAAAGTTGTTAATCCTGTATCGTTATTTTGTAGGGTTAGAAAGCTAGCGTGATGGCGGCTGAGCGAGCACAATGGCGAGAGATGCAAAGGACTGTTAAGGGTTTGACTCACGCTCTCTAGTAGGTAGCTCAAGGGAGAGCAAATCGTAGTGTTGGGGAGTTACATCGTGAGTTTTAGAGTCTCAATCCCCCTAAATTTAGTGGAACCCCTGATCCCGATGAGGCAAAAGAATGGATAAAGGAGATGGAGAGAACCATTCATGTAATGGAATGTTTGAATCAAGATAGGGTCCTTTTGGCAACATTCCAGTTAGAGAAGGATAAGAGATCTTGGTGGGAGTCCGTGGAAGCAATTCTGCCAAATGGTCAAGTAGAATGGGTGAAATTTTTGGAATACTTTAATGACAAGTATTTCTCGGAGAGAGTTCGGGAAAGAAAATCCAGGGAATTTGCCTCACTCAAGCAAAGAAGTATGTCTGTGGTAGAGTATGAGGCCTAATTCTCTAAATTATCTCGATATACGTCTCATTTAATAATAATGGATAAGATGAATGCCAAGTGATTTTTGAATGGGTTAAGGTTGCAATTCATACACCAATTGGCACTGATGGACATCCAATCTTATGCCTAGATGGTTAGGAGAGCTCAATTATTAGAGGATGCCAGGGAGTTGTCCGACAAGGTCATGGCAAGAATGGAAAAGAAGAAGTTGGGTAATGGCAACAAAAGGCGCAGTGATGGGAATGGTGTTCCAAATGGCAAAAAGCCTAAGGAGGAGAAGTGCAAGCATTGTGGGAATGATAGCCATCAATCCAAGAAGTGTCGTTGGAAGATTGGAGCCCATCACTGGAGTCACTGCCATAGTTGGCTTGCTCTGATGAAGAGGTGCTCTCTACCGATGCCTCACACTCCTCCCTCGAAGCGGGTGCTTCCCTAGCCTCATGACCTACTGTAGGGACATCTCCGTCGACAGAAACTTGCTCAGCCATTTTCATGATAGGAACATCGACTGAATGAATCCTGGGAGTAGGCTCGCCCCCTGGAACAGTCTTGTCCATAGCAGAGGCTTCTTCAGCAGCTCCGACAGTGGGCGGTGAAGGCATTCAGACATCAACTGAAGTTCAAAGAAGGAACGTTCGCGTAAGCTGAAGATATGATGGGCTGTGGGGAACCTCTAAGTGAACTATAGATTACCTTCCATCTCATGGCTGGGCATTGGAGAAGGTAGATCCCTCTCGACGGGAGCTACGGGTACTCCCTCTCCTCTGTCTTTAGCTGTCGCAGGGGCAGCAGTCTCCTACGCAATCACTGCAGCAGGAGTGGTAGCAGCTGTAAGGAACAATCATTAGCTGACACGGCCAGAGCAGAAATGGGTTGCCGAAGAAGGAAGAATGTACCTTCTGTCACAAGCCTCAGTACATGGGAAGTCTCAAATTCCTTGAATGATACTACTGGTGGAAGAACGATCACTGGTTCCTGCTCCGCAGCTCTCCTCCAGTGAGCCCGTGTCACCCGAGTGATCGCCTCTTTGGCCTTGCTGACAGTCTCCCTCACCTGGGACCTGGTTCGCTTCTGCAAATCACCATGAGGCAATGGTGTTATGGTCGGGACTGACTCAGGAATCCCGAAGTGTGTCGGCTTCTGAGCTTTTATTAACAGCTCCCTGAAGTGCCGGATCTCCTTTGAAGTGAGTTAGTCTGCATACATACAAGGGTAAGAATGATATACACTACAACGAAAGAGAAACAGTCTAGGAGGCTGAAATAAAGAAATGAAGATACCTGCCGGCCATGTGTATAGGGGTGAGAGAGGCCAATAGAATCGTGAGGGTGCTTTATCTCTCGATGCCGCCTCGCGAACAAGCCAACACACATCTCCACATGTGAGCACAGGCCTCCACGATAGTGGCGTCGTGGTGTTTTCCTTGTAGCGTGGCTAGGGCGGTTCATGATCTGGTGGTCTCCCGACTGCGAGATCGGGGTGTGTTTTTCGGTACAGTAGGAGTTGTTGTAGAGTCGAGGTTTTATCGGCCGCCGTGTTTACTTTTCCTACTGTTGCTGTTGTTCTTTTCTGTAGTTACTACTTTCTGTGCCGCCGTTACTTTCGATTGGGGTTTCGCGGGACCCCTACTGAGCCAGTGATAGGAAGCTCACCCCTGGTTTACAGGTGTGGCAGTCCTTCCTCGGGATTCGAGGGCGGCGTGGAGGTTCTTAGTTGTCAGCTCATCGGGCCGAGTGTTCACTCGACATTTGGTACGTTTTACTACTTTAGATTGTACTTTCTGTTGGGCTGGACTCTGTTGTAGTTAGTTGTTTATATCTGTTATCCTGCTTTATTTCCTATTTCTGTGTACACCACACCTATCCATTTAGCCCTTCCGAGCCCTCCAGCTCGTGGGCAGAGGGCCAGGATTCAAATGGTATCGGGTCTTCCCGGTATCTGGATCTTGGGTGGCTACAGTTGGTATCAGAGCTATGATTGTGGTGTGTACATGAAAATTCGAGATATTACAGTGATCAGAGTCCGTAAGGTCCAGTACAGTCGACATTTGGTATAGGGTTTCGTATTTGTTTTTCGCTTGGTTTCTCGTGAAAGAGTGTGAGTGCGCGGTGTTGATGCAGTGAACGTGATTGCTGTCCTCATCGGAGTGCCGACGTGGGGTCTAAGGATCGAGGTCGAGAGCTTTCTCCCTCATCTATGGTGGCCCTGGTGGTGCTGCGTTGGGCAGAGGTTGTCGGCAGGTGCGTTACTGCGGTGCTATGTTCGAGGGATCTGCAGCGAGGTCAGGTGGCTGGTGAGGATTATTCGTGGTTAAGTGGCCGTGAATGTGCTCTGAGGGAGCTATTATTGGCGTTGGTCACTCCAGCTGAGGATTTAGCCAGCCTCTGAGGCGTTGAGATTGTGGTTCAAGGTGACAGAGCGGGCACTCTGGTCGAGATGTACTCAGATGAGCGGAGAATCTTCTTGGATTGTGCTATGGTCGCCATAGATTTGGTTCGAGATAGTGTGGCAGTGGTAGGTTCAGAGCTCGAGGATGAGCGTTGATGGGTGTCGATTATGGTTCGTGTTGCGGCTCTTGGCGTGGCGCTCCGCGCGATGGCAGCTCGAGAATGGGTTGGTGTTGGCACAGACAGATTCGAGAGAATGATGTCCGGTGGCTAGAGATGTTGTGACCTTTGACCCTGGCATTTTGGTGGATTTTTCATCGCTCCTTGGTAAGCGTTTGGCGTGTTATTGGTTTTGAGGTCTGAGGTAGGTGTAAGAGGGGAGCGCGTGGTAGCGGCTAGCTTAATCGTTGTGGCAGAGTGTGACTATTTGTCAGAAGCGTTGCCCATCCCCTGATGTGTAAGAGTGTGTTGGCATTGTTCTGAAAGGATGAGTACCGGTTGGGCGGTGTTTGTGAGAATTTGCGGCTGGTGTTGTGATTTTCGATGTGTTGTGGATCGGAGCCTGCGGAGTTACAAAGGATTGTCGGGATGAAGGATCTCAAGTTTTCGTTATGGTGGTTGTGCGTGTGGATCAGAGTGCGCAGCGGAGGATCGTAGCGTTGGATGCTACGGGCGGATCCTGAGAATGTGTTGAGCGTCTGAGGATTGGTTCCTCGGTGTGAGACGTGTTGTTATCGTGCCATTGCTTGAGGTATTGTGGTTGTGCCACTAACTGGATAGAGAATTGAGGAATGTGCTGGCGAGGTTGCCGCATGAGTACCATGTTCTCGTTTTGGAAGTTGTGTCCTCGAATGAGATCGTGTTCTTGGAGAAGTGATCTTTGGCAAATATGGGGTCCCTGTTGGTTGTTGTGAGCGGCTAGTCGGGTTGATCGAGTGATCGACCATGGTAAGAAGTGTATTGTCTGGGGACCCGTGAGCATTGGGTCGCGGCGTTATCGACCTGTTTGCTGTGGTAGCGGGCGACATTTGTTGGTTTTGGAGAAGTGTTCCATGGATCGTGAAAGGTTGCGTCCCGAGGCTCTGTGATGAGAGTGGAATCGGGATTGGCAGGCGTCTATTTAGAGTGATTGAGACGAGATAGGATTCGATTGGGTAATGGACGGTGCCTGTGTGCGGAGGTCTCTGAAGAGACGTTGGCGTTGCATATGGTGATCCCCGGTCTGCGACCAGCATGGGATGGCTTCCCTATAAGTCTGAGTCGAGTGAGGTAAAGACCGAAGGATCGCTTCCCTCGCTAAGGGACGTATCCGAGCTTGCCTAGAGTCTTAGGTCGTCTCGCGGGTCCGTCCCGCATCAGCCCCCCCCCACTAGGGAGAGGGGAGGGGAGGGGTCATTGCTCCTCCTTTCTTTCATCCTCGCCCCCCTCTCCCACTCCCTTCAAGGGAGTGGTTATTCTTTCTCTCTCTTCTATTCTTCTGCCGACCTCTTTCACTCTTTAAAGGGTGCCAGCTTTTTATTCTTCATGTTTCTTCTTACCCACGCCATCAATTCTTGATGGCTTCGTTATGGTCCAACTTCCAAAGAGTTGGTAGAGGAGGCCTTATCTTGTTTTCTACGAAGTTGGCACCCGGGCATTCCTCTCCCCTTCTCTTTTCCCCTGATACTATCTCTTCTGAACTTCCCGAGCAGACAGAGTCAGCTGTCCCATTATCCGAGCTAGTTTTTACATGAGGTGGAGTCAATGGCTCGGCTTGGAGCTGTCGACCTCATCTGCGTCGAGTGATCAGTTCGTGATGTACCAATTTTTCTCTTTCTTGGATATTGTACTGGCTATGGCCTACTTGATGTACAAAGATGTTTGATGCAATAAAAAGGAGAGATATTATCGCAATCTATCTCTTACATGTTATGGAAGAAGCTCAAAAATAGAATTTCGCAACGTTGTCATGTTCCAAGTCTGAGGAATGGGCATTCCTTTCATGGTAGATAACCGATATGCTCCTTTTCCGAGCATCTCGACCACTCGGTAATGGCCTTCCCAGTTAGGGGCCAGTTTTTCCACCACCTCTAGTGGTCGAGAGGCTTCGGACTTTCTCAGAACGAAATCTCCTAGTTGGAATTGTCTGTCCCAAACTTTGGCATTGTAATAGCGAGTCATGCGCTGCTGGTATTCCGTAGCTCGGATCCTCGCGACCTCGCGTATTTTGTCTTCTAGGTCCAAGTTCTCTAACAACTTCTACTCGTTCAACTCGTGCGAGAAGTTGATAACTTGGAGGGAAGGGTTTTCGATCTCCAGGGGAATCACGGTCTCCGTGCCATACACTAGTTGGAAAGGAGTTTTACCAGTAGCAGCTCTGGAGTAGTTTGGTACGACCATAGTACGCTAGGCAATTCCTTAAGCCAATTATCCTTGGCCTTCTCGAGTCTGGTCTTAATGCCTTTGAGGATAGTTTTGTTGGCATTTTTGACCAGCCCGTTAGCCTGGGGGTGGGATACCGAAGTGAAGTGATTGCGAATGTGTAGGTCGAAAAACTTATTCTTAAAATAAGCAGAATCGAATTGCCGACCGTTATCTCTCACGATCACTCGGGAGGTGCCAAAACGACAAATGATCGACCTCCAAACAAAACTCCAAATGACTACCTTGGTGATTTTGGCGGTGGCTTCAGCCTCGATCCACTTGGAGAAGTAGTCGATGGCTATGATGACAAACTTCTTCTGAGCTTGCGCCATGGGAAAGAGGCCCAGGATGTTGATTCCCCACTGAGCGAAGGGATAAGGCTCGGTTAGGGCCACGAGTTCCGAGGCCGACTGGTGGACCAGGTGGTCGAACCACTGGCATCGATCGCATCTCTAAACATAAGTCAAGCAATCGTACTGAATAGTGGGTCACCAGTAGCCTTGTCGCAGCAGGATTCTTGCAATAGATCTCCCCCCTTGGTGCGCGCCGTAGATGCCCTCGTGGACTTCTTCAATCGCTCAGTGAGCTTTTGGAGCATCAAGGCACTTGAGGAGAGGACCGGCAAAGGATCTTCGGTATAGGGTCTCATCTAGGAGGATGAAATGTCGAGCTTGATACTTAGTCTTTGTGCTCTCGAGGGTCGGGGGGCTCTTGGGAATCCCAGAGCCAGGATATGTATGGGGTCCGCCAGTCGCCAGGAGATACTCGTGCAATGGTCACAGGCTTGATTTCCATGCTTGGTTGTTCTAATTCTTTGAGGAGGATCGACCGGGTGCCCTCCAGGTAGATGGAGGAGGCCAAGTGAGAGAGGGCATCCGCTTGGAAATTTTGAGCTATCTGAATTACCTGAAAACTCTCAAACAGTCGGGCTATCTCCTTCAACAGGTATAGGTACTTGATCACTAGCGCTTCCCGAGCTTTATAGTTTCCATAGACCTGGCTGGCGACCAATTGGGAGTTGGTGTAAATTTTGGCTCATTCGGCTCCCAATCGTCGTGCCATCCTGGCTCCAGAGATGAGAGCCCCATACTCAGAGATGTTGTTGGACGCCGAGAAATTGAATTTCAGGGCGTATTGTAGTTCTACTCCTTCAGGGGATCGGAGGAGGATGCCCTTGGGGTGGCCCAGGGCAATTTCTGTTCTAAAACGGGAATCCGAACGGCATCACGCACACAGAGAGCGTCACAGACACAGAGAGAGTGAAAAGAAGTATAGCATACATGAAGTAAAAAGAAAATAGGATGCAATACGTTATCCACATCACAATGCTGTCAAATTACTCCAAAGATGCTAATACAGTAGGCAGACATGCACGGTGTGGTGTTGTCGCCCAAGAGCCGGCTATCGAGTACCATAACCCTCACAGCTACAGCGAAAGGCAGAGGAGATTGCAACCCTAAGAGAAGGGGGGTCGCCCAAGGGGGAGGGACCTTGGGCTCATATCATTGCCCTTTTTACATAGCAAAATCCATATGATTTGAAGGGAAGGGGAGATGGGAAGGCAGAATCCTCATAGAACCCACCTTTGCTTCCTTAGGCAAAAAATAAAGTTCCGGAAGATGGGGGTTTCACTCTTCACTGTGTAAGCGGGCTCTGCAGGGAACGGGACGACGTCCTCTCTTTCTGGGAGTTTCTACAGGTAGGGCTTTCTTCCTTTTCTCCCAATCTTTTTGTTTTCTTTCAGCGAATGAGGCCCTTCTTATAGGGTTTAAGTGGACTGTCTTAATCCGGCGTGGGGGTAAGCACGGCCGGTTTAAGGCCACTCAAGAATTCTTTGCGCACTGGAATTGGTGGCACCAGTGGAGGGGACCGTGCCAATTTTGACGGTGTCGGGCTAACTTCCCTTAGCGTGTTTGTTCAGGTCGAGTCGATCCATGGATCTCAGACAGGCTCCAGGAGTCAATTCGAACCTTCATCTCATTTTGGCCTTGCAGAACCGTCATGAGAAGTATCGGGAAAGCCTTCAGGCCACTGACCGCCCAATTTTGGTGACGTCCGTGCCCTTGATTCAGTCACTCAAGTTTCCCATTGACATAGCCTTCGACATTGTGCTCTTGTGCTATTAGGCCAGCTCCATTCAAATTCGCAGCATCCCCAGCGAGTGGGTCACTACCCGGAGTACTTCTGCCCTGGCTGGACAGCCATTCGGTCACCAATGGACCTATCTAGTGAGGAGACGTACGTACGTCGGGTCACTCAGATTTTGCACTGTCATGGCCCTCAGCACCTTGTTCTAAGGAGCCAGGGATGTTCCTTCACCTCAGGAGGGTTTCTTATCAGGTGCCAGACTGCTAGGTATTTTCTCATCCCGATCGGACGAAGAATAGGGTTTGTTTGGCATGACCGAGTCGACGCTGGTTTGTTGGCCAGGCTGTACGACGTTGCCGATTTGTTGTAGACTTCTTCTGACCATCCCAAGGTGATGAATCGTGGAGTCCCTGATGTTTTTATCGGGTGACCTCAGGCTTCAACGGTCCGACAGGACCCTTGTTTGTTAATTCTCTTCAACTTTTGAACTTTGGTGGGCCGCATTCTTTCGTCGTTCAAGTGTGATTGACATTTGATTATATTTCGGGTGCGAACACCACCACATAGTGAGAGTTGCCGATGTTAGGAATAGATAGAAAGTCAATATCCTCCCCGTAATTTAAAGATGCCCAATCGAGAGTGAGATCATGAAAGTTACCAACATCTTCATCTACCCAAGATAAGTGTTTCATAACTTCACTCAAATCCTTCCCCACAGTCACCTCTTCTTCTTCTTCTTCTTCTTGGAACATGATCTCCTCAAATTCAAGAAGGGACATAAGTGGAATATGATCATTAATTAATGCATCACCTTCCTTTTCTGCTTCCTCCAACTTAATATCAATAAATTCCTCGAATGTCACATCCTGAGATATGCAGCGAAAATAATCGGGAATGCGAACAGCCGGCATGGTAAGTCTCTTACAAGCAATAATAATCAGAGTGCAAGAACAATCACACAAAAGTAATTGCACAATAATTTAATCAACCTTCACTTTTATTAATAATCAAAATCCAAGTGCATAAGATATTGACTCTCTTAAAATTTGCTAGACTCAATAAAGGAAGAATTACAACGACTCAATCTAGATACTATTGACTCCCTAGATCTTCTCTCAATTCCACACGACCTTCATTCACTCTCGGACCCATCACTTGAATGATCAGAATCTGACTCACTGGTATTTCCTGAAAAGATTGAAAAGTAGGTAATGAGCACACTTGCCCAGTAGGATTCTTTGCATCAACATGAAGGCGATGTTAAAGTGATTATTATTTTAGCTCTAAAGAATGAAGTAAAATCATGCAGATACGATGAACCACGCAAGTAAAATCAAAGTAACAAGGTATGATCCAGTGAGGTATGAGAAAATACAAGAATCAATCAATCGCAAACCTGTCATTCACCATGAAACCAACCCTAATTCAGATAGTACGTAGTGCAATCGTCTGCATCACCGGCCTCTGCGCAGCAGGTGCCAGCCAGGCGCAAAGCTATCAATACGTCGACCTCGGCATCGGGCAGGCCGCCGGCATCAACGATTCCAATATTGTGGTCGGAACCTCGGGCCAAACCGCGGCAATGTGGAACAACGGCGTCATGACGCTTCTGTACCAGGGCGGGACCAACAATATCTCCAGTTATGCCGTGGCCATCAACAACCAGGGGCAAATCGTCGGCGACGTGGCATACCGTGACACGCCGGCCGGTGCGGAATGGAACCCCGCGAGCTACACCAGTAATTACACCTACCTGAGTGCGCCGGGCAACAGCTTCGCTTCCATCTACGACATCAACAACAAGGGCAGCATCGTCGGTAATTCCGGCGGCTCCCCGGCCTTTGTCATCAGCAATCCCAATGTCACCGGCACCGCGCTCAACTTTGCCAACGGTTCCAGCTACACCGCCAATGCCATCAACAGTGCCGGCGTGGTGGCAGGCAGTGCCTACAGCAATAGCGCCGACAACTACGTCGCCGTCGAGTGGAAAAACGGCAACGCCACGGTCTTGAACGGCATCGGCAGCGGCCAGAGCGTCGCCTACGGCATCAATGATCCCGGCACCGTTGTGGGCGCCTCCAACTCCAACGGCGGCGGAGTCGAGACGGCAGTGGAATGGAGCAAGGGCAAGACCATCGTCCTGGGCGGTTACGGCGGCCAAAGCAGCCAGGCCAATGCCATCAACAATGCCGGACTGGCGGTAGGCTATGCCAGCAACGCCGGCGGCACCGACCTCGCCACGCTCTGGCGCGGCAGCACCGCCTACAACCTCAACCAGGTGCTGAGCCCGGCCACCGTGAAGGCCGGCTGGGTCTTGACCGACGCCACCGACATCAACAACAACGGCTGGATCGTCGGCGACGCCTACAACACCAAGACCGGCGCACGCGACGGCTTCGTGCTCGAAGTCAGCCCGGTGCCGGAAGACGATACCTGGGCCATGCTGCTGGTTGGCCTGGGCATGATCGGCTCGCTGTCCTGGAAGAAACGCGGCGTATGCAGGCAGCCGGGCATCCCGGCATAAGCATCACAGACACGGTGCGGAGCAATTGACGCAGACGTCGCCGCACCGTGCAGGGAGGGATAACAAAAACCGAACAATCCCACACCCCGTCCATCATGAAACCATTCCACTTTCATGCAGCACGTACACCCGCACCGCATACAAAAACAAGCGCAGCAGTAAAGGCGGCAATCCTGGTGGCCGGCATCTGCGCAGCAGGCGCCTGCCAGGCACAAAGCTACCAATTCATCGGCCTCGGCAGCGGACAGGCCGGCAGCCTCAACGATCTCGGCCAGGTCGTCTGCCCAGTCTCACCCAGGTAGGCCCATAGCCCTGGACTTCT